>JABMCL010003003.1:1000000-1112500 GCA_018857735.1 Alviniconcha marisindica | reverse complement strand
TAATTGGATTTAGAATAGTCCCTTGTTTGGTCGAGGGCTGGATGTAAAAAAAGCATACATGGTTATCTATTACCCTCGTAAATAAAGAATTTTATCCTCTCTCTCTCTCTCTCTCTCTCTCTCTCTCTCTCTCTCTCTCTCTCCTGATAACTGATTTTAAAATCTGACCGACAAAACTTTAAAAAACAAAACAAGGTTTATACCTGAATATAGGCCTATTGAGACTTCTTGTTTTGAAAGTTATTAAAATGTTAATATAATATTTAACTGTCGTTTCAGCGATCACCTTTAGAACTTCGAGAAAGAAAAAAACCCAACAAAAAAGACATCTGACCACAACGTAACGAGGAAATGATAGCTCCGCAGAAAAGGGCACACAAAACGGACAAAGTAATAATAGTCAGACAAACAAATCACGCCGGAATACTCTCGCACTTACCTGGCTTTAGCTGTGTCAAAACGAAGCGATTTTTCCTGACACACACCGAGTCTACGATCCACGCGACCGCTGGCAGAGAGACTACCTCAGGGCGTGCAGAACAGCACAGGTGAGAGGGAGCGAGAGAGAGAGAGCGCGCTGAGGGGAAGGGGGCGGGGGTTGCTCTGCACTACCCCCACCTGCTCGGAGGAGTGGGCGGGGTGTAACCAAGGACGCGACAGCGAGCACCACGGGGGGTGGTGGGGGTCAGGAAAATCGGTAAAGCGCGGTAGCCCGCAGAAACGATACCGCCTGCTCGCTAATTTTTCCGTCAGCTGTGCATAGTCCGCGGAACCGGCGTTCGTGTGCATTGGGGTTTAGCCACATGCGCATGGAGCAGAACACAAACATATGTATTAAATGACAAACTAGACAGTCGTGGGATGACTCGTTTTTATGCGCTTCTATCGCCTTTTCTCTTCTTTCTTTTATTTATTTTTCTATCATTTCAGCGGGGGAATCAATGAAAGAAGTATCGATTGTGCAAGCGTGCGCGTGTACGCATGTACACATGGCCGTACACATGTGTACACACTTACAATTACGATACACGGGATACAGAAACATCTCTCTCAGTCTCTCTGCGTGTCTGTCTGTATGACTTTTTGTCTGTGTCTGTCACAGAGAGAGAGAGAGAGAGAGAGAGAGAGAGAGAGAGAGAGAGAGAGAGAGAGAGAGAGAGAGAGAGAGAGAGAGAGAGAGAGAGAGAGAGAGGAGAGAGAGAGAGAGAGAGAGAGAGAGAGAGAGAGAGAGAGAGAGAGAGAGAGACCGAACTCGAACTCGAACTCGAAAACTTTATTTTACAAGGATGTAGTTTAGTTCGTTCAAAAAGAACAACGAGAGAGAGAGAGAGAGAGAGAGAGAGAGAGAGAGAGAGAGAGAGAGAGAGAGAGAGAGAGAGAGAGAGAGAGAGAGAGAGAGAGAGAGAGAGAGAACTCGAACTCGAAAATTTATTTTACAAGGATTGTAGTTTAGGTTCATTTCAAAAACCTGTCTAACAACTAGTCCTTGCTAAGCTACTGATGAACAGATATCAAATTACAGGCATTATTTATATACATATAGGCATGAATGAGTGATTGAGAGAGAGAGAGAGAGAGAGAGAGAGAGAGAGAGAGAGAGAGAGAGAGAGAGAGAGAGAGAGAGAGAGAGACAGAGACAGAGACAGAGACAGAGACAGAGACAGAGACAGAAACACCAGCAGCAAGTAAGGACCATACCAGCAACACGGACCATACGACAAACAACGACGCCAGCAACATTGCACGAACGTTCCGTTTTCTTTTTCATGTGCCTATGATTTTTGGCCAGTAGCTTACTCGGCCTGAGCCACAGCCGAGGGATTAGTGTGTTAATCGTATACGGCTTATGGCACGACTTCTTTTGCCTACTTAGCCTGTGGTGGGGTTACCGTAAGGAACCAACCAGACCGAGACGAGCACCACAGAGAACGACCGAAACGGCTCGCTGCCGGCCTAACCCGGTGCCTTGGAAAATGTCCGGCAGAGTTCTTGAAGTGTGGATAATCATCTTTTCTCTTGACAGCCGTCCGATTTCGACCCGTAACGCTGAACAACAGCCGTGGGTCATGCTTGATACCGAGTCGACGTGGTTTAGTTGTAATCGAGCGTATGTTTTCTTTGACACAATACGTAATAGTGTGGTGTGTGTGTGTGTGTGTGTGTGTGTGTGTGTGTGTGTGTGTGTGTGTGTGTGTGTGTGTGTGTGTGTGTGTGTGTGTGTGTGTGTGTGTGTGTGTGTGTGTGTGTGTGTGTGTGTGTGTGTGTGTGTGTGTGTGTGAGTGGGTTGTTGTTGTGTGTGTGTGTGTGTTTTGGGCGAGGGGGGCGGGAGGGTCAGCGTCTATGTTATTTTCACCTTAACCTATAACAGCATTGCTCGTGTTCATTTGAATTTTTTTATTTTTAGAAGAAGTGGATCTATTTGAGCATCACTAAATGTGCACAATTTATTGATTGCCATGCCTAACTCTAACAATATCATAATTTATATGAAACTGTGAACACTGCCAACCCCCCCCCCCCCCCCCCATCCAACCCCCCTCCCCCCACGAACCTACCCACACTCACATACGTGGCACAGAGAGAGAGAGAGAGAGAGAGAGAGAGAGAGAGAGAGAGAGAGAGAGAGAGAGAGAGAGAGAGAGAGAGAGAGAGAGAGAGAGAGAGAGAGAGAGAATTCCTTTTTGTTATTTTTTCTGGTTTTCTTTCTCTAGTACAGCCATGCCGCTTGCCATGTATATCCCCATCGCCCTCCCTAATTCAGGCCATCAGTCAAAGATGATGACGATGGTGGTAGTGGTGATGGTGGTGATGATGGCGTAGTGGTGATGATGTGATGGTGGTGGTGGTGGTGATGGTTTATGACAAGATGGTGGTGGTGGTAGTGGTGATGATGATGGTAATCGTGGTGGTGATGACGACGACGACGACGACGGTGGTGATGGTGGTGATACTGATAATCGTGGTGGTGGTGATGATGACGATGGTAGTGGTGATGGTGATGATTATGGTAGTTGTGGTGATGATGATGGCAATTGTGGTGATGGTGATGATGATGATGATGATGATGATGATGATGATGGTGAGGATAATGATGATGATAATAATGATGGTGATAATGATAGTGGTGATGCTGCTACTGCTGGTAATTCTAAACTTCTAAGTGTTCATGTGAAAAACACGAAGACGATGCTTTGATTTTTTTTATTATAAGCGAAATGACCCAGTACAAATTAGACCAAAGTAATAGGACAAAGGAAGGACAAAAATGAAATAAATAAAATAAATAACTCAGTCACTTAATCAGTCAGGTTTTCTTCCCCAAGTGATTTTCTGTCCCCTGCCAACCCTCAAAAAAAGACAGAAAAAAAAGACCACTAAGACCACTTTTGTTTCATTGTTGAAAACGCACCTCCTTGAAAGCGGCCTACGAACAGCGAGAGTCTTGCTAATAATGTCTTGCGGTTCGTAAGTACAGTCCCTGAAGGCTATAACACGCTCTGTAACGTCCAAGGACTTTGAGCCAAATGTGCCAGTGACAGGATACTTATTCTTACTAACTGCATACACACGAGCGGCAACTCCGAAGACAACTTGTTCATGGTGGGGTTCGACAAATAGACACGCACGCGCTCTCTTCACAATGGAGGAGGATTTGACACGGGTCACAACACCCGAGACCGGTTCGATACGTGGACAATAGACAAGACGGAAGGCGGCAATTCAATGCCCGACAATGGATCCGGTCTGAAGACCACCACAGGGCCGGAGGAACGGCGGCTTGTTATACACGGCACCTAACAACACTTCTGTATCAAGAATGAGGACAGGATCGATACGCGTGAACAGGGTGGGGTCTTATGAACTGTAACAAGCCTTGATCATAAAAGTACAGTGATGATCAGCTTCATTTTGTACGTGTTCGTGCATGTGCGTGTTCGTTTCAAATAACCGCCGGGAATGGGTGGCGTCCTGCAGTTGAAATTTGACGGGAGCACAATTTGGTCGTAGCAAGCACGTTTTAACGTTTGCACCCCGGAATTCCAGCTCAACGAGTCTAAAAGCGCACCCAGAATTTGAACGGGAAAAAACAACAAAAACGAGGGAGAGATGACTGTGGCTGTGGAATCTCTGTGTGTGTGTGTGTGTGTGTGTGTGTGTGTGTGTGTGTGTGTGTGTGTGTGTGTGGTGTGTGTGTGTGTGTGTGTGTGCGTGTGTGCGTGTGTGTGTTTCCTCTCCCTCATCCCCTTCTCTCTCGGGTATGCAACTGAAGATTTCGAAAGGTGCACACCTGGAGAAAAAAAGTTCTTGAAACCAAATGCATGATTATGCAAAAAACAAAACAAAACAAAAAACGGAAAAGGTGCACTTATAAAAAAATGAGCTGCTCCCGTTTTGACTTCCACCATATATACATATATATGCTCCTGCAGCGCACAGTCACTATCGACAAGTTGGGCAATCAGCGACCACTCATGACGCCGTTAAGAGCCAAACCGTGTCCCGGTCAAGGGTGTTCCATTCTTGCCTCCGCTCCCAGATAAGGAACCGGTCAAACACCCGTTTGCTTTTTGCCTTTGGCACCCTCTTTGACAGCTCGCGTGAACCGCCCGTCCCCTCCCCCTCCCCCCCGCCCTCCCGTCGCATTTTCCTGGGCAGAAAGTCCCAATTTATCTTAGTTTGTATCGGTTCCCGCTGTTGTCGTTTGTGTGGTTCTCGCCGTTGTCGTTTGTGTGGTTCTCGCTGTTGTTGTCGTTTGTACTGGTTCTCGCTGTTGTCGTTTGTGTGGTTTTCGCTGCTGTCGTTTGTGTGGTTCTCACTGTTGTTGTCGTTTGTACTGGTTCTCGCTGTTGTCATTTGTGTGGTTCTCGCTGTTGTTGTCGTTTGTGTGGTTCTCGCTGTTGTTGTCGTTTGTGTGGTTCTCGCTGTTGTTGTCGTTTGTACTGGTTCTTGCTGTTGTTGTCGTTTGTACTGGTTCTCGCTGTTGGTGTTACTTTGGTTTTGTACATGTATGCGGAGTGCCGTTCAAGCGTGTGCGTTTCGTCTTCATAACTATGTGTGGTGGGGGCGCTTGGTTTTGAAAGGAATTACAAGCTAGAACAGAATGAGACCTATCTAGAGCGCTTGTGTAGAACCAACAAACAAAGGGAGTTAATTAGCGCTCGAAAGACTGACGTCACATGAACACAGTAACAAGGACTTGGGTCGCCTACGGTAACTCCTCACATGGCATGCGAGTGAACACAAGGTACATACAACTAACTCCACCAGCGACACATCCTCAAAGCAAAGGACTTGCCCGACAGTGGAATCGTGTCTTGGGGTAGCGGCAACTTGGCGCTGAGGTATGACACTCGGTGGGTGGTCGCACCAGGTATTTTGACTCAGTGCTTTGCTTCAACGATAGGCTTCTCCGGTTCCATGGTACACAAGCTATCGGGAAAGCATTCACGCGCCCGGGAATACCCATATGTGCTCCACCCCGCTCCCTCTCCTCAGTTCCCATTATTAGCAGATCCAGGGCAGGTACTACGATGCGACTGCCGCATGATGATGATGGAAGAGGCGAGCATGACACGACCCTGCAAATACCCTTTGCGCGCATAGACAAAACCATGGTTCAGTCTCCTGAAGGTTTCGTTGCACTGGGTGAGTTGGTATGTGTTCTCTCTTTCTGTGTGTGTGTGTGTGTGTGTGTGTGTGTGTGTGTGTGTGTGTGTGTGTGTGTGTGTGTGTGTGTGTGTGTGTGTGTGTGTGTGTGTGCATAATGCATGTGTGTATGTGCATAGTTTAGTGTGTGTGTATTAATGTGTATGTTTGTGTGCACATGATAGTGTAATGTGTGTGTGTGTGTGTGTGTGTGTGTGTGTGTGTGTGTGTGTGTGTGTGTGTGTGTGTGTGTGTGTGTGTGTGTTAATGTGTGAGTGTGTGTGTTAGTGTGTGTGTGTGTGCGCGCGCGTGTGTCAGTGTGTGCGCGCGCATGCATATATGTGCGTGTATGCACCTGTGCGCGAGCGCGTGTGAAGAGGCATGTGTTTTCAGACTGAACCCATGAAATCACATTTAGTTTCGATGGCATGTTTATAAACAAAGCAAAGGGGGAGGAGGGGGGAACAACAAACAACGAAAACAGCAACCACGAAAAGAAGAAGGAAACGCAGATGAAAGTGTAACACTATTGCATCTCTTAATATGCTGTGCTGTTATCATGCTTCTTTTTATGCTCTTTGGGGACTTGGGGGGAGGGGGGAGGGCGGAAGGGGGCGTATTCCCAAATACCTGTCACTGAAACGTGCACGTGAGTGCCGCCGTAATCTTGACGCCGTGCGTCTGATCCACCTCTCCCTTTTCAAGTTGCGGGGGTGGCCGGGGCTGGGTCAGTGGAAGGGTGGAATAACTGCACCCAGCGCCAGCTGCTCTCCCCAGTAACCACTGTTGCGTGCTTTCAGGCAGCGAAAGTCTTGTGTTCGGGTTTCAGTCAAGGCAAACAGCGCAGAAGGCCCACGGCGGGGACCGTCAGTGTGGTGAGAGATGCGTTTGGCTGCACGGCCCTGTCCGCTCAGGCCTCCCGGCCACTGCACGACTGGGAACCGACAGCTCTGTGACGCTTATAGTGGCAGCGGACTCACACACTGAACAAGGCATGCAGGCATATGGAACATGGAACTTCAGGCTGTGCCGTTTTGCCGGGCTCAGAAGAACATCGCAATACACAGTCGAATGTTGAACCCGTTTGATCGCCATAGTCTGCACAGGAAGCCAGTCATGACAGGACCTAACGAACGACAGCAAGGAAACGGCATAACAGCCAGAGATTTCACTGAGTCACGACGGAAACTCTCTCCAAGCGTGTTTCTGAGGGACTGAGACCAAGAGAGCGAGAGAGAATCACAACTACTTCGCTGTGATAACGGGCGTCACGTGCAGAAATGAACTGGCGCCGCCTGTTGCGCGGCGGTGTGCGCTACCGCAGGTGTAGCTCTTACTGCGTCGTAACCTGTACGTTCCTGGCCACAACGCTGGTCGTTTTTGTCGCTCATCAAATTCAGCACTCGCCGCCCCATTCGCCGAGGCCCGAGACTCCCTCTAGGTCCTCCTGCGTGGAGAATGGAGACGGAACCGGACCACACTCGCCCCCTTGCGGCCCGATACTCGCATTGAAAGCCCCGCGGGCGGACAGGCTTGTTGGTGACGCTGACCCGGTCACCTACCGGCTCGGTCGTGACAAGCTTGCTGAAGGTGTGGCGGAGGACCGCAAGGACAAACAAGTCCCTGACCTAGCCGGACCCCTTGACGAAGACGACCTGAAGAGTTTGGTTGGTGAAGGGCGCCGCGAGGCCACTGGAGGCCGCGAAGAGGCCGCGGAGGAGGCCCAGATTGCTGGTGACGACCCCAGGGAGGCAAGGAGGGTGCGGAAGCTGGAGAGGGGCATCCCGCTGGTGGTGGTGGAGGAGCACCATGACGTCATTCCTCACTGGTACGCGGGCGTCGACCTCGGACTTTTGCCTCGCCACGGAAATGTGCTGGTAGGTGGAAGCAGCAGAGACTGTGATCACGAAAAAAAAAGGGGGTCTTTTCGATAGTCTTTGGGAGCAGATCAACAAACAACAACAAACAAACAAACTAATAAACAAACAAAAAGCAACAACAACAAAAACAACAACTCCAAAGCGTATTTTGCCGTGAAAGATGATCGCTCATCTTCTTCTTCTTATCTTTTTCTCTGTCGCACTTTCTCTCTCTTCCTCCCTCCGCCCCCACCCACCCTCCGAAAATTTATCTCGATTTTCTTTCATTGAAGACCGCGCTGGGGTTGCCTAGCTACCAGGGGTGCAGAAATTAAGGTCCCCTTCTAGAGCTCTGAAAGGTTTTCTCTTTTGCCCTGGAAATTGGTCAGAATAAAGCTTTACTACAAGGAATTCTGTCATCGTGATTTATGCCATCTCGGTTCATTCAAAATAAAATAAAAATTGTTACCAGTTTCCTCAAACATGAAGTGATTTGTATCGTGAACAGTGAGAATCAGACTTTTAACTGTGAGTTTGCCTTTAAAGACAGTTATTAGTTTACTGTTGAATGGCGCTCTTTTAGTTTGCTCCTTTTATTTGAAAGGTTTCAGTGGGTGCTTCACCGGTTGGGCAGATGATTGACAGGCATGCCATCACGCGTAATCTTTCGATTCCCACTGCGTACATTGCAACTACATGTATTAAAGAGTTTGAAATGCAGGAGTTTCCATTGCTTGACGGTGCACATACACACACGCGCACGCACGCACGCACGCCCCCCCCCCCCCCCCCCCCCCCCCCCCCACACACACACCTCGTTCTGCTTTGTTTCGGCGAACCTGTGAGCTGAAGCAGCAGTGCAGGTGACAGATGAAGGTACTGTTCGCTGAAGCCATAGCCTGCATGGTCCTTGTCCTTCTTTTCAGCTTCACATTGACGCCCACCCCGACACCTCGCTGCCCTTCGTCAACAGCTCCTTCCCGTTGTTCCGCTACCCTGACCTCCCTGAGCTGGTCTACCTCATGCAGCGCAACGACATGTTCATCACGGTGAGCCCTGGCCAACTTACCCTGCACACCTACACAGGGTTCCTTAGACTTGTTTAACGCCGAGTCATTGTCTCCCAAGAGGTAGTGGCGGGGACCGAGATCCCAGGAGGTGGCGGAAGATGGAGACTACACCTAACGGTACACTGTCTCCACCAGAATGATTTAAGATGTGCAGCGATGAGAGCCACTTTAATGTTTCATTAATTGTGAGGGGCAAAGTCACTAGACGGTGTCCACAGACCATAACTTTTGAAGAGAGAGGAGAGCCGAAGCGGAATCGAACCGAGGTCCTTCTGCTTACCAGCCTGACACCTTACCACTAGGCCAAACCGGCTAACGTACACCCATACACATCACTGTGGAGCGTTTATTCAAATAGTATGCGTCCATTCACTACAATATACACTGAGGCATTTATTTAAATAGCACGCATCGATACAGTACAATAAATTATAGGCTATGCTTTCACCCTCTCACTCTTAGCTCTTTGCATAATTCCATCTGGTAGTTTTTACATTTGTATCTAAATTCATTAATAAGATTGTAATGGAGTGGGGGTGGAGCGTAGAACAGGACAGGACACAGGCAGCGGAGTCTGTCGAATTGGAGACCACAGCAGGCGTACGGCAAACAGGCTTTATTCTACAGCAGCAGACAACTTTCTCAGCACACCCAAAATCCTCACGCGCACGCATAGATAAGAGAACTGCGCGGGCCGCAAGGAACACACGCTATCGCTCAATGAAATCGGCCCTCTGGACCACAAAATGGCTGACAATTGTGTTTCCTTGGCCCGCACAAATACAGTTTCCTCAACAATAACTAAACTAATTAAAACATGAAAAACATCAAATGAAAGCTACAATTACAACCTTTTAAACCGTATAAACAAAATGTACACACATGACTTATTTTATTTACAACAAGAGTGGGAAGCGTGGCTTGCACCTATCTGTAAGCAGATTCGTACAACTAAATCACAACTAACACAATGTACAAAATATAACTGTCGTTAAAACTTATATCAGAATAAAGAGCACGCTCCCACGGTTAAAATGGTACATAACAATTACAATACAACGCTCTGTGAGAAAAGCAAGACACACTCAAAGATTAGCACTAAAACAATCGGTGCGAACTTTCGCCTGGGGCGCGTTATTTTAGTCGCAGCAGCGCTGATAGTGGTACCAAGTAGTCTATGAATACAACTTAGCTTCTACAGTACACAATACTTAATAAGTTAATTTCAACCCAAAATAAACACTAAACATGAAGTCAGCTAAGCAAAATACTATGCGACAAAGCATTGATCGACACAGAATTACTTTAATCGAGTCAAAACAACGATTCACTACTATTCACTAGTAGGCCTACTCATAAACAGAGAACGCGCCATGCAGACGACGGCTATAAAAAGAATGGACCCAGAGAGGCATCTGCATGGTTCAGGAGCTGTGTGAGAGTCGAGGTGGACGTCCTGGACTGTCCGTCCTAACGAGCCTTCTGGTTTCCGTGGACGTAAAGATTTATTGCACCGTGCTTCGGCATTGGTCACAACTTGTCCCTAATATGTCAACTGACATCTGAGGACATAAAGCATCACTTCATCAGAGGCATCTGGCCAGGCACAGCAGTTGAAACAGCAATTGCGCAGTGCACAAGTCGCTGGGCAATGGCGAGGGGACACCGCCCTAACACTTCCATTGTTCTGGCGGCGGTCCACGGTCTCTCCTGTCTTTTCGGGCGGTTTCCGCGGTCGAGCCTTCACTCTGTCGGCCCCTTCCCACTCTGTCCCCGTCCCTAATAGGCCATCTCGCCTCCGTGGACGTGAAGCACCAAGAAAAAAAGAGGCCGCCATCGGCTATTGATTAAGCTGGATCCTGCGTCTAAATAAGATCTAAATAAACATTCTAAGATGCCAAATTATATTACACATGGCTTGGTGCATAAAAAGGACTAGGTAAACAAAGAGTAGGTAAACAAACAAGCGGTCAAAATATTAAAGGAGTAAACAGATTTGAAAATGGCGCGCACCGGCGGCTATTGCCGGTCGACCGTGAGAAGGCCATGTGGCGTTACGCAACACGCAGCGCTTCAAAACAAAAGCGTCGTCTGCTCCGGTTCCCGGGTTACTAACAGTACAGCAACGAAATTGCACGAATCTGATAACCGGGGCGGGATTGCCGTTAAAACGTATACAAAGAGCACTTGCTCACAAGATAAATCCAGCACTGTATTCGCATGCCACGTGAGAGTTACCGTGACTCAGTTCTTTGTTGTTGTGTTTGTGTAACGTTTTTCGAGCGCTAATTAACTCCCTTGTTCGTTGATTCTTTCTGTCTCTGTCTCTTTGTCATTCCCTATCTGTCTGTCTGCCCCCCTCCCCGCTGTCCCCTCTCTCTGTTTAACGCTTGAGCATGAACATTGAAAACTACGAGGCTGAGTATGTATCGTTCATGGAGACTGCAAGACTTGTAGCCGCATGTTTGTGTGTATCGTTTACGGAGACTTGTAGGTGCATGTTTGTGTTTCTGCGTGCAGGGAGACTGCAGGACTTGCAGCTGCATATTTGTGTGTATCGTTCATGGAGATTGCAAGACTTGTAGCTGCATATTTGTGTGGTCTGCGTGCAGAGAGACTGCAGGACTTGTAGCTGTATGTTTGTGTGTATTGTTCATGGAGACTGCAGGACAAGTAGCTGCATGTTTGTGTTTCTGCGTGCAGGGACATTGTATGACTTGCAGCTGCATGTTTGTGTTTCCGCGTACAGGGACATTGCATGACTTGCAGCTGCATGTTTGTGTTTCCGCGTACAGGGACACTGCAGGACTTGTAGCTGTATGTTTGTGTATATTGTTCATGGAGACTGCAGGACAAGTAGCTGCATGTTTGTGTTTCCGCGTGCAGGGACATTGCATGACTTGCAGCTGCATGTTTGTGTTTCCGCGTACAGGGACATGCAGACTTGCAGCTGCTGTTTGTGCTTCCGCGTGCAGGGACACTGCAGGACTTGCAGCTGCATGTTTGTGCTTCCGCGTGCAGGGACACTGCAGGACTTGCAGCTGCATGTTTGTGCTTCCGCGTGCAGGGACACTGCAAGACTTGCAGCTGCATGTTTGTGTTTGCGCGTGCAGGGAGCAGCCCTGACCGGCCTGTTCAGCCGCTACATCTGGGTGGTGCCACCTTGGGACCGTCGGCTCGAGGAGGTGGTCGGGTCGTCAGGCTACGGCCGCTTCCACATCATTGCAGGACTGGTAGATCACATACAAGACCGCTCGGTTCCTTCCAGGCGGGGCGAAGGGGGCGTGGCTTTCAAAGAGGGCGGAACCCCCGAGAGAGGCCGTCCCGATGAAGTCGACTATCCCGGGCTGTGTTACTGCGTTGATATCAAAACTCTGGTCCACGCTAGTTTCCATTCGTCCAACGGCTGCTTCCTCCACACGAACAGGAGCCCCGCTAGACCTCTGGGCGTCACGAAGATCATTTCGAGGGAGCGCTGCAAAGCTCGGTACCACATCCTGGCCGAGGTAGTGTCGGAGGACAAAGCCATCGAACTGCTGCAGGCGGAATCGGGACCCACTGACGCCGACTACGATAACGACCACTACGACTACGAGGCCGACTTTCCGGGGTCTGGGCAGACCAGCAAGCCAGTCCCACCCGCCGAAAGAGCGGCAGAGAGTGTTCCGTGGCTCAGCGCCGACGACTCCATCCTCGTGGACATTGACGAGGATTACTACGGCGTGGAAGCGGCCGTCACGCCGCTTGAAGAGACCCTCGTGTCGCCCTTCCACGTTGATGCTGTCTCCGAGTCGGTCAGCAGGATCTTCTGCCCGCGGGACGCCAGCCAAGAGGCCACGGCCGACGACGTCTTCAACGCTCTCCTGGAGCGCCTCTACCAAGACCTGAGCCACTGCCGGCAGGACAAGACCTGCGTGGCACACTCCCGACGAAACGTGGAGAAGTTTTCCGCCAAGCTCAAGGGAGAGATGGAGTATCACCTCGCCACAAGGTTCACGTGCAGCGCCAGTCTCCGCGAGCTTGAGGACGACATCGCGCACCTTGTGCAGCTGCTGCTAGTGCTGAGAGGCAAGCAGCTGCGAGCGATGAGCCAGGTGGGGATCTGCCTGAGGGAGTCCCCCGGAACGATGGGGTTCGACCCCTCGCGGGGTATGGTGGTGTGCACGGGCCACAACCGTCCCAATAACTCCGTCGTCGTCTTCCACGTCCCAGGTAAGTGGGCACCCCCTCGTCGAAGCCCACCACAAATTAACCTAACCAACCAGTAAACCTATCAACGAATATCCTAACCAAGCAAGGAAGAAAGCGAAAGAATTAATGCATTCACAATGAGGAATAATACTAACCACCACCACCACCATCACCGCCATCATCATTATTGTCATCAACGGCAGCAGTACGTGCTCTCTCTCTCTCTCTCTCTCTCTCTCTCTCTCTCTCTTTTTTTACATTAAAATGGCATTTGTACAGCACACAGGCTTGTCTAAGGAGGTGTGTTTGTACGGAGGCGCTGGACTGGCTAAAGCTCATCTTTCAGTCAGAGGGTGGCGAAGGGTCACTTGAGCACAACGTAAAATGTACAGTCGATTAGTTAGCTGCTTGATAACCATCAAACCGCGGAAGTTCATATAATTATTATAAGACGCTAAATGTCGTTCATCAAATGACATCAAGTCTTCGTCCGATTCAGTGGCTGCGAGGCAGGACAGAACTCAGAAAGGCAGAATTCCTGGCAGTAGGTTAAAGATGCAAAACAATATTCTGACTTACTTCAGGCTTAACAGAGAAGTTTTGACAGCTCTCGGCTCTCAGCTTTAATTTCTGCGTCCGCGTTACCCGGCCGGTAGTGTGAAGCGAACGGACATAATATAGAAAAGAGGTATAGAATCCACAACGAGTACCACAGAAAACAACATGACCAGTCACGATTACTACACATCGCAGCAACATGCAGCTACGTTAAAGAGGAACCGAACCGAAGGCGTAAACTGGCCCGGAAACTTGGAAACTGCAAATACTGCCATCTGCAGGCGTGTGCAAACAGCCATCTGTAGGCTTGTGAAAATACTGCCATCTGCAGGCGTGTGCAAACTGCCATCTGTAGGCTTGTGCAAATACTGCCATCTGCAGGCGTGTGCAAACTGCCATCTGTAGGCTTGTGCAAATACTGCCATCTGCAGGCGTGTACAAACTCTGCCATCTGCAGGCTTGTGCAAACACTGCCATCGACAGGCTTGTGCAAATACTGCCATCTGCAGGCGTGTGCACACACTGTCATCTGCAGGCTTGTGCAAACCCTGCCATCTGCAGGCTTGTGCAAACACTGCCATCGACAGGCTTGTGCAAACTCTACCATCTGCAGACTTGTGCAAACTCTGCCATCAGCAGGTTTGTGCAAATACTGCCGTCAGCAGGCTTGTGCAAATACTGCCGTCAGCAGACTTGTGCATACACTGCCGTCTGCATGATTCATTTGGTTGTTCTAACTAAATAAGTACAAAAGAAGTACATTTTTTTCTTTCTTTCGAATTTGACCCTCTCAGTGCATAGTCGTGTTGGTTCGCTCTTTACCATTGAAGAGCTGAAAAAGGTTGCCTCGTGACGTATTTATTACTTTTCCCAAACATGCCGGCCTTGTTTATAACGTTACTGATACGAAGTGTTGTATTTTCGCGGATTTCAAACGTCGAGTTTTGACAGGCAGGACGAAAAATCGAATGAAAAACTGCGGTGTGTCGATTTTTCTTTTTAAAACTGCACTCCCATCATGCTTCTTGGGTTCGCTTCTCCGTTAGGTTTTAGGGCCAAATTCTTCAAGTCCGTGCTTGGCAAAAACTCAGTATAACAATATAATGATCGATTTTAAAAAGAAAAGAAAAAAGAAAAAAGGTTCTATTCTTTAATCTGTCAAACTCATTGCACTGTACGAGACCCGTTTTGAAGGTGTGGAGGCCATCAAGAGGGCCGTGACGACGGAGCTGAGGGGCATCCCAGAAGAATCCTTCCAGCAGTGCATAGAAGCGTGGCAGAGAAGGATGGAAAAGTGCATTAGACTCGAGGGAGATTATACTTTGAAGGGCAAACCATGTAGCTTGTTGTTTGGAATTGAAATAAATTGTTTGTGACACCAGTCCCGTTACTTTTCAGACAGACCTCGTACACTGAACAACTCATGACAAAAACCATGTTTACATAGTTTAACAAACAGGACCTGAAGCGTAGTAGCTAGGCTGCTATAAAAAGTGTAGAATTTCGGTCTTCAGTTTCAAAACCTCGAACCGCATGCAGTCAAGGCGACGCTTTCAGCTGACTCCAGCTTTCTGTCTTCCCCTTCCTACAGGCAAGCTGGAGATCCAAGACCGCTCCATGAAGCTGTTCCGCCTGTTCCACACCGTGAGGTTCAAACCCAGGGTCGTCAGCATCGCCAGGTCGGTGCGCGACGGCTATACGCCTCGGGGCAGCTTCCGCAGGATCGAGAGGGACCTCCTGTACATCCTGCGGACCGTGTACCCTCAGATTAGCGAGCCCACCATCATCTACGACCCTAACCTCCTGGGCGGCAGGCATGGGTGGCTGAACAGACACTGACCGGTTGCAGCGTCAGTGCGTCAGTGTAAAAGAACTGTTGAGTTCTTGGTTCGTTGGAATCGAAAGGGCTCTTTTTACCGGGGGAAAAAAAAAAATTTAAAAAAATCGCACCTTGTTTTGTCAGGTCCTAATAAAAGGCGTGTTTCTTTCCATCTTCATTAGCTTTTTGTGTCGAGCTGTAGTCTTGGGGTTTGTGTCGTTTTGTTTGTTTGTTTGTTTGTTTGTTTGTTTGTTGTTTTTTTCTCTCTCCAAACGACGAAGACGCACAATTGGTTAAAAAGAATGCTTGTTTTAATTAGACAATACTCAAAAAATGAGCACAGTTTCATTGCCCCCCCCCCCCCCCCCCCCCCCCCCCCCACTTCCCAAAATTTTATTCCTGTCATCATTTGACGGGGACACCTGTCTGGGGTTAAAATGTGTGTTTTCTTGAACAAAGTGTTCCGGCCCTGAAATATGCGCATGTTTTGTACCCTTTAAATTAAAACAAATTTTTCCTCTGAACGGGAAATCTGTAGTCTAATTAAATTTTCTTTTTTAAAATTTTTTTTGTATTTTGATCTTTTTTTGAACGCTAGCAACCTACATTGAGATTTTTTTCCCCTCCGAAAAAACCAGCCTTTTTTAAAAACACACTGTATCAAAAAGATGGGGGGGGGGGGGGGAAGGGGGGGGGGAAAAAAGAAGGAAAAAAAAATTTTGAAAAAATTTTTGAAAAAATTTTTAAGTGCCAAAAATCCAGTGCTCGGTGATACCCCAACTGCGACTTTCACGTAGTAATCACAGAGAGTTGACAAATATGACGTAACTATGAGCGGCTTTCACCATCAGTTATTGTTAGACTTACGTTTTGTTCAGAGTGGCCATTTCTTGCTGCAGGGAGTGTTGGCAGACAACAAACTTCTCCACTGACCAGTGTTTAATTAGTTTGATTCACATGAACCATCGTTTGTTAGTATCTGTCTTTTTGTTGCTTGAGAAAGGTGTTTTCACTGAAAATGTGCTCATGTTTGTATTGTCTAATTAAAATAAGCCTCTTTTTAACTCTGTGTGTGTGTGTGTGTGTGTGTGTGTGTGTGTGTGTGTGTGTGTGTGTGTGTGTGTGTTTAATTAAAGAAAAGAAAAATCTTGTTTCACATTAGATCTAAAAAATCTAGCTGTCAGCTTTGCTTCAGATGATTTTTTTTTAAATATGCATTCGTGAGTTACCTTATTTATAAAACCGAAACAAACTGGTTAAAAATTGTCTCTTGTCATCGAGCAAGGAAGCATGGAAAAAGCTCACACTAAGTCAGAAAGAAAGAAAACATTATTTTATTAACTGATTTATTGCCTGAGGTGGGGAAGTGTCACTGAAAATTACTGAAGCTGAACTGATCGGCGTTGGTAAAATGTAGGAATGTTACTGCCGGGGAAACTGGTTCTGTTCGAAAATGCCGGGAGGGCAAGAAGTAGATGACGGCCCTTTAAAAAAAATAAAAAAATGTATACACAGCAAGGAAACTTTCTATGAAAATAGCTTTGTATGACATTTTTAACGAGTTTCATGAATCATGACGTCTGAGGAACTTGAGTGAGCGAAAAGACAATTCAGCGACAACGTCACTGCAATTTAGTCTTGGACTGACAAAGCGCACTGTTGCAAAAAAAAAAAGAGAAAAAAAAAAGAGAGAGAGAGTGAGAAAAGGGGGTCTGGTAGGCCTGCACTTTCAACGTAAACAGTCCCTCCCAGAGCCGAATTAGATTTTTGCTCCCTCATAGCTCAGCCAGCGGCAGAAGGGGGGTTATCAATGACACATGATGATCCGGCTGATGTGGATCGCCGATTCAGCCTTCTCAGTTAACTCTTCTTCTAATCAGTTGCTTTATGCGTCCACAGAGACCATAAGAACTATTAAGGATGGGGAGCCTAGGACGGCCACCTCGACTTTCACACAGCTCCTGAGCTCTGATTCAGTTCGTTTAAAGTTGCTTCAGTTATGTCCACAGACCGTACGGGCACAGAGACAACAAGGACTATTAGGGACAGGGAGCCCAGGACGGCCACCTCAGTCGACTTTCGCACAGCCTGGGACTCCTGAGCTCTGGACTGATTCAGTATTATCATGGACCTACACTACATCAGTTGCCGCCTAGGCAAGATAGAGCTCACGGCAGGAGCTGTGTGAAAGTGGAGGTGGCCGCCCTGGGCTCCCGTCCCTAATAGTCCTTCAGTGTAGTCTCTGTGGACGTAAAGCCTCAGTCAATGAACTTGAACCACAGACACAGAATACTTGATATTCTATGTCTGTCACTTGAACTAGGCAAGACACGCGTCTTCGCGTAGCCCTGCCTAACCGTATACTAGGCTCAGTCTCGCGGTTAGGCATGGACGGCGTCTAAAGTAGGCAGCGGTCTGTTTCCCAGAGTAGTGAGCCGGTGTGGCCTAGCGGTAAGGCGCCGGTTAGGCTGGTAAGTGGAAGGACCTCGGTTCGATACCGCTTCGGCTCTCCTTTCACTACAAAAACGTTGTGGTTTGTGGACACTGTCTTGTGACTTTGTCCATCACTTCCTACTGAAACATTAAAATGGCTCTCATCGCTGCCCATCTTAATGCAGGAATCATTCTGGTGGTGACAGTGCAGCGATAGGTATATAATCTCCCTCCCCCCCCCCCCCCCCCATACTCCCTTCTTCCCCCTCCCCCCTTCTCCCCGTCCCTAAATAAGCCTTATGGTTTCTGTGGACGTTAAGCACCATGTTTACTTACTAGTTACCCAGATCAGAGTTCAGGAGCTGTGTGAAAGTCGAGGTGGCCGCCATCCTGGGCTCGCCGTCCTAATGAGCCTTATGGTTTCTGTGGACGTAAAGCAACTGACATTGAGCCATGCACACGCACTGGTCACAGTTTGTAATATGTCAACCCGACATCCGAGGACATTATACTCCACATCATCATCATAATTTCCCAGATATTGTATGCATGGCCCCCGCCTGGCCGGGTCGATCTGAGTCCACACACACATTTAGACACTAAAAGCGGCCAGCGACTATGCGGCGTCTACACTGAGCCTACTGTCTATTGACAGAAAGTCAGTCAGTCAGTTTCAAGCCGGGCCGGTAGGTACTGAACAAATTAAAAAGAAGAACGAGAGGCCAAGGCCACACTTTCTCAGCAATTTGGAATAGGGCCTAAAAGTAGGCTTTTAGTACTTGGCCCGCTAAATGTGACGCCGGCTGAGCGGTGCCGCGGCATCTGTCCGGTCGCCGCACAGTCGTATTATTTTATTGTGGTGTCCGTCCCGTCTAGCCGAGTTCTTCCTCTGGCTTTTCCCATTTGATGTCACATGTCACATATTGAAGTTCAAACCTTAGTTTCTTCAGTAACTCGCCAGTGAAAATTGTGTTGATGACTGAATGGACGGCCCTGAATGGACCGGCCTTTTCCGCAGTAACCAGTTCAGTAGAACAGCAGACCGGTTGGGATGTCAGTAACAGCCTGGCTTTCGAGTTCAGTGTCACGTTGTCAGTTTGACGTCCACAAAAACCACTGTAAGGCTAATTAAGGACGGAAAGCTCAGGACGGCAACCTCGACTGTGTGAACACAGCTCCTGAGCTATGCCATTAGTAGCAGGCTGGTTGAGTTGCGGCTTTACCGTCCACAGAAAAAGGCGTAGGCTTATTAGGGACGGGAGCCGGCCGCCCAGGACGGCCACTGACCTCGACTTTCACACAGCCCCTGAGCTCTGTAACTGACTGAGTAGCAGGCTTTTAGTTTGGGTTGAGTGTTGCTTTACGTCCCGGCACAGAAACCGTAGGCTTAACAGGGACGAGAGCCCAGCGGGACGGCCACTCAGTGTTACAACCAGTAGTCATAGTTATAGCAAAAGACAAAGTTAGGCCTGATTTCACTATGGGTCTGTTCTAGTCTGGAACCCTTGAGGCCGGGGGGGGGGGGGGGGGGGGAGTGGGGGGAGGGGGGGAGATTATGGAGGTGGGGGAAGAGGGAGACTATTATAGCTATTGCTACACTGTCACCACTAGAATGACTCCTGTATTAAGATGGGCAGTGATGAGAGCCACTCAGTTTAATGTCAGTTTCATTCAACTGCCGGATTGTCAGAGGGACAAAGTCACAAGACCATAGTTTTTGAAGAGAAAGGAGAGCCGAAGCGGATTCGAACCGAGGTCCCTCTGCTTACCAGCCTAGCGCCTTACCGCTTGGCCAAACCGGCTCACAGCAGGCTGTAGAGGCTTGCGGCACAGCATATTTTATATACGAGTCCATGCTGTGCATGTATCGCTGGTCAAGGAAAGACAATCATAGGCGACAGGTACGCAGGGTAGTTTCCCTTCCGCCATGGCCACATTGAGTTAGAAAGTTGCACCACTCGCCAAGTTTGTGTAGTTTATTCTGCGTAACGGAGCAGGTTCAAGAGCCAGTATTTCATCAGAGTTGGCGTCATGTGCAATCACTTCCTTGTTGCAGACCTGACAACGACCAGCAGATTTACAATTATGTGCGAGCGGTCTGAAGCAAAATTCAGCCGAGTCTTAGGGCGATTGCTGCTGAAATTTCCTGTTTTCCTGTGGTATAAATACCGTCAGTTTTCCACTCAGAAAGAACATAGTTCAGGAGCTGTGTGAGAGTCGAGGTGGCCGTCCTGGGCTGTCCGTCCTAACGAGCCGTCTGGTTTCCGTGGACGTAAAGAATTATTGAACCGTGCTTCGGCATTGGTCACAACTTGTCCCTAATATGTCAACTGACATCTGAGGACATTAAGCATCACTTCATCATCAACTCAGAAAGCCAAGTTGTCATGCCTTCCGGGTGTAATTAGTTGATTTTGATCTGAACAAACACAGTGAGTATTTGAAAAGAACGATAACGGATAACAAACAGTTTTTCAGGTATTCGACTCGATCATAGACATCTCGGCCTTAGCATTCACGAGCAGCAGTAAGGAAGGACGTCAGTTTACTTTTAGTAAAATTAATGATAAATTAGAAGTTAAGTAATATGTTTCGCACATATTTCACATGGATGGTTTTCAGCACACATACAGACGTAACAGATCTTACACTATATGCATCATAATACATGACACACATTTGGTCAAGGGGCCCATGAAGGTCTCTCTCTGTCTCTAATAAATATAATATATAATAATAATATAAATATCATACAAGTTCGTAAAATTTAAATTAGAATTGTGCAGAGACCCTTCTGAAGAGGAATATTCCGTACATTTTCACACTATTATAGTATTATTTTGTGTGGTGTCATTGAAAATGTTGCATGTCACCTTTTGTATTCCTCAGTCCCATGCCCTATCCTACTCCGACTCCTAATCCTACTGTTCCCTTGTCTCACTTTATTTTTTTCTCTCTGTCTGAACTGATCATGTGTGATCTGAGGCAAAAAACAAAAAGTTCCCATGACCAGGAGAGAAAGTAAAAAATTACACATTGACTGATATTACTATACTCATAGTCATAGTCATACAGATAGTATTACACTGATTCAGTGATTGTCTGATAGAAAGTTCAAATGCCCGGCTTCATGTTTTAATATATTAGACTAATTAGTTACTACCAAAGTACCATGTATGATTATGTACTGAGACCCACCAGAATATGTGCAGTATTACTATTACACTACAGTATTAGTATTACTAATAGTAGTATTAGACTATTAAATTACTAAAAAAGTAAAATGATTGCTACCTCTGCTGTGTCAGTTTTTAATGAAAATTATACCACTTTTACCAGCCATTAACTGAGTGTGCGCATGCATCAAGACGTCTGTTGAGGATGATAACTTTCTAAGGGAGGGTTGGGGATGTGTGAACCTAATGATTTTTATTTAATTTGAGAGTTTTTACATTTTGGTTTGACAGAGAAAGCATTATTCCAGGTAATTTTGGGTTTGCTGTTAGTGTATGCAGATTGAGAGAAAGGGGCATATGTCTAAGAGTGTGTATACATGTGCATGTGTTTCATGACTTAGAATTATTGAGATATATGTTCTTTGTTGTGCGATCGAACAACGGCTTTAATTTCCCGCTGGGATGAATAAAGTATATTGTTATTGTTGTTACTCAAAAGTACTAACTACTATGCTAGATTAGTCCAGCTGTCAGTGTCACAGAGAAGCAGAATACTTAAGTACTACTACTAGCACTTGCAAAGTCACATTTTACCTGACAAATAGACAAGAGACTGGCAGAATTTGCCAAATTCAAACATAGCGAGTGAGATGTGCTCCTCAGTTTCCACTAGGCTATTCAGTAATTTTGTGCAGCTGGTCTTCTGACTGAACCCTTTTGAACTTGGTCAACAGGGATCAGTCCTACTCATCAAAATGGAATAAAATGATGACATTGGAAACTGATATGATCATGTTGTAGACATCAGTTGTGAGTAAAGCTAAAGGTGGGTTTGCATGATTCCAGAAGTCTGCAACTTTTACCCAGAATGTATTACCATATGTTGCTCACACCTATGTCAGAAATGATGTTGCCATTGAAAACACACACACACACACACACACACACACACACACACACACTCGTATCATGTACACATGCACGTGTGTGTGTGTGTGTGTGTGTGTGTGTGTGTGTGTGTGTGTGTGTGTGTGTGTACATGCACACAAAATAACAGATGGAGCCTTTATCTGTGAATTTAAATTTCATGAAGTTGCTTCAAACTGTGAACTAGAATAACACCACCCACACCACATCCAGTAAAAAGAATAATTGGATTCTGGACAGTCTGCAGCTGATGTTTTGTGAAAATGATTAGACACAGAGAACACTGAAGCTTAGTGGGTGTGAAGAAGGCAACAGCTGGTTACATTGATAAAGAAACAAGTGTGAGATTGGCTACAAAATATATATATATATATATATAATATAAAAAGGAAAAGGGAAAAATGGACCCAAAAATACAGAAAAAAGAAGCAGAAAGACCACCAACAAAAACAATATGTATACATGTACATCATATATATTTTTTAGAACAGAACATAAAATACTTATCTGAATGCAGTAAGTGAGTAACATCAAGGTGTGTACCATGTTGTTTTTTTAATGGTATTGACACATTGACAGACACACACATGCATGGAGTGTGATGGACACACATTCTCAGTTTATGATTTACATGCAGGGCTTATTCAGTTTCAGTGGCAATGTCCAATGATTTAAAATACACGAAGTCATAACCATGATTAGGAATGTCTTTTTTTTAAATTCTCTTTCTTCTTTTTTAAATGCAGGCAGGAACTGAACTCAAACGTTCAGTTTCACCATTGAATTTTTACACTTCAGGGTTAATTGGCTTTCACTGAAAGTTTCAGAAATGTGAAAATACTAAACTATGATTAGTATGAAAGTTTGGAGAGAGAGAGAGAGAAGCTGCATTTAAAAAAAAATTGAGCTTTAGTCTGAGGCCATTACTGTATTGCAGTTTTGCATTGATTAATAATGTTTATTAAACACTTACCAGCCGTGCATATATGAGACTTTCAAGCTCTGCATTTTGTTGTGTTGTGTTACTGTGTTAGTTTAACACATCAACATATTGTATGAGAGGGTTTCAGGATCTGACACCTTTCTTGTCAGATCACCTGATATGTCTGTGCAGAGCCAACCTGTTTTGCAGCTGCTGCAGTATGTTAACTGATCTGGACTGAGAAAGTTATTAGTACGTATTCTCACTCTGCGATGGGTTCTTGTTAGTGCAGTACTCAACTGGCTTGGTAAAAACACATGCAAACAGACCCTACCCTGTTTTCCTGATTTCAGCATAGGTGAAACAGAAACTGGACCAGCATGCAATGGAGGAGACTCATGGTGCCACGGCGACTGACCCCAAAGTGTGTGCTCCTGTTGGCAGTGGTAGGCATCGCCTTGATCCTCCTTGGTGTCCTTCATCTCGGGGAGCTCAATGGATCTCAGCCTTCAAGGATGTCAGAGGTTCACCAGGACAAACTTCCCAATTATCATGGGCGCCTGTTCAGAGCAGACAGCAGTGAGGATGGAGAAGAGGATGAACTTATGTTTGTGCACTTGGAGCGGAAGTGGAAGGAACCGGAATGGGAGGTTGCGGAGATTTTGCGGCAGCTTCCCATGATGAAGAAACCAGTGGTGCCAGTCATCGTCGTGGAGGAGCATTATGAAGGTAAGCTCATTTTTAGTATCACTGAAATACTAGCAGTCTACCTGATTCGGCCTCACATCCACAGGAATGGCCGACATAGACCTGTTGTGGGGATTAGAACCATATGATAGTTTTTTAGCAGCTGAAATTAGTTTTTTAGCTGCTGAAATTAACAAAAGACGATAGTAATAAAAATAAAAAGGGGGAAGAAAGAAAGAGGAAAAATTAGGTTACACCAAGATGTTTTTTAAAGGTTTCCACATTGTGATGTTGGTGTTGCAGCGACTGAAATACACACACACACACACACACACACACACACACACACACACACACACACACACACACACACACACACACACACACACACACACACACAAAGGGTCCCACTGAGCATTGAACCCATTGGAGTGAGAGTCTCAAGTGAGAACCATATGAGCATGGAGCTATACCTCACAAATGGGGATGAGGTTAAGCATAATATATCACCATTGACTCCCTTTACTTGACAGAGAGATTGTCACAGACTCGGTCATTCACTTCAGTAATGCTGAGCATTATTGTGTTAATTAGCGAAGGTGTTGCCTATACTATACCCTGAATTAACCCTCATGTCATGAGGAATATTCCTTCTGAGTTTCATCTCAGTAGGTTTAGGGGGTGGAGCACCAGGACATAGCACTGACAGAGATGCTAAGACCCA
This sequence comes from Alviniconcha marisindica, assembly GCA_018857735.1. Taxonomy (NCBI): domain Eukaryota; kingdom Metazoa; phylum Mollusca; class Gastropoda; family Provannidae; genus Alviniconcha; species Alviniconcha marisindica. The sequence continues at coordinate 1,088,488 of JABMCL010003003.1, read as the reverse complement.
CAGACAGAGACTTTATTTATAAGAAGATTCATTGTGGTGGTGACAGTGCAGTGTTTTTGTGCACCCCCCATATCTTGCTTTCCAGCATCCTGCCTCTAAAGGTTGGAGTTTGTGTTGGGTGCAGACTCCCTCTCTCCTCATCCTCCTGAGATCTCCATCCCTGCCAGCACCTTTTGGAGACACCTTGGTGTTACACACGTCTTTAAACCAAACCTCTGGTTTATGACAACGTTTCAATCTTTATTTCAGTTCTGAAATATTGGTTTGATGCTGTCAAGACTGGAGTCATCCCTGCGAGTGGAAACACACTGGTAAAACTTCTACCGTTTTTTAAAGTTAGATTTTTTGTTTTTGTGCAGAAATACTGTTTGTTTTAACGGCACTATTCTTGAGCTCATTTTAAGGGCATTTTAAAATATTTTGTTGTTGCCTGTCAGGTTTGATCTATAAGATTTATGTAGCATTGTGTAAATCAAGTGTACGGGTCATTGATGGAATTATTTGGACAGGGGGATTGTTTTCTGGGGATCCCACCCCGTAGCTAGGGCTTACAGTGGCACATGTTCACTGATGAACCCGTCAATGGACACATGAGGCATTTTTTATGTGTAGCAGAGCCACTTGCTACCCCACCCTGTCCTGGTATGTGGTAGGAACACTGCCACTCATGCCAGTTTAGTCTGTGACTGTCTATTCATCCAGTGAGCTGGCTTATTTCTCAGCTAACCCTAATTGTCTGGGGGCCTTCCCATTATCTGCCACCTGTGGACATGCCTGGTTGGGATGGCCGCCCTGTCACTGAATTGGAAGTTGACCTGCCTAGGGGTTGCTATTGATGAAATGTACCAGATACACGTAAACTGAAGCTCTGACTAGCAAAGTCTTGAATGTTTTTTCTCAAAATGATTTATACTTTTTCATTACATCTCACATTCTTTTTGTGGTTGGAGTTGGAGTCCACAGTTTCTGACCTCATCTTGATCACTCGGTGTGCTGTGATTACTTCTTTCCCTCAGCTTCATATTGATGGTCACTCTGATGGTGCGCCACCACGGGACCTGTCTCTCGTCCCTTGGTTCCGTCTGCCACGCAACCACTCTGAGGTCGCCAACATGATGCAGAGCAATGACGTTTTTATTGCTGTGAGTTTTTGTTATGATGCTTGATCTCAAGTGGGTCTGCTTTACTGCGATGCACAAGCTCTGACTGTTGCAGTTGGATAGTGATCATTCACAGTTTATGTTAACTAATAATTTCCAGTATTTTACATGTTAAGATCAGCATATACCAGAGAAAAAAATCAGCAATCAGTCAGATGTGCTGGCTGTTATTTTGTTTGACTGCTTGTAAAAGAATTATTATTATATAAAAAAGAAAGGAAAAAAAGGGCAGCAGAGAGAGAGATGGAGAGTGCATGGTGTATGTGTGTGTGAAAGCATGCAGTGTGCAAGGGAGCAGGGTGTTTAGTGTTTGCTAGCAGTAGTATTGATGGCTATGTATCTGACTGGTTTTCATGGACCACTTTTGCCACCATATAGGTGTCACATTGGTTTGAAAAATCTCTAGCATGATCACTGTAATTTTCGGTCTGAAGCTGATGTGTATACATATTTATAAAGCTTTCTGTCCTTGGGTAAATTGCACAGAAATACCAGAATGCATACAAAGGAAAATCACTTTATTACAATGCGTAACTGTGTCAGGTAAATTAAGGCACAATACTTGTCCACCAGCATGTTCTGAATGGCCATTGTTATATCCAGAAATATTTGAGTTACCTTTTGTTGTTGTCACGTAATAATTTCAGAAACTTGCAACACTTGGCAAGACATGGCTTTTTTGTTCATTTTTTTTACATCTGCCTCCTGCACTGCAGGGTTCAGGTCTGGCTGGTTTAATCCATCGCTTCATTTGGGTGTGGCCAGACTGGGATCGAGCGGAGCATGCAGAAGAGTCTGACCATCGAGTGACTGACGTCATGGTAGGCTGGCGTACCTACTATCCCCTCCATGGGAAGAATTTCCGCCGTTTGTGCGCTTGTGAAAAGACTCGCTCAGGGTCACACAGACACAATTTAACAAAGGGAGATGACTGGGAATGCTGGGATGATGAACCGGACAAGTCTGAGATGGGACATGGGCCCATGATCCACAGTCTGCAGTGCAGCGCAGAGCTGACAGGTGTGGTGGAGTTTGTTCACGAGAGCAAGGCTCTGGAGCTCCTGAAGCAAGGAGACTGGATCAGGGAAGAGGAGAAGGTGCTGCTAGACATTGATGAGGACTATTATGGTTGTGAGAGCTCTGTGATGCCACTGTACAAAGCTGGACTATCTAAGTCCACAATCCAGAGACTGTCCAAACTGATTGGGAAACTCTTGTGTGTGAATGATGTCCACCATGAGTCCATTGCTGACACCGTCTTCCATACCTTGGTGCAAATTGTGCAGGACTTTAAGGCCAGTTTGTGTTTGAAAGAAAATCATCAAAACAACAAAGACTGTCTGTCTGACCTTAGAGCTGATCAGGCTCTGATACAAATGATTCCCCAAGTATCTGACAGTTTGAAGGAAGCACGAGCTTGAGGGGATGCTTTGCGACAGGGCATCACAGGAGGTGATGCTTGCAGGTCATGTTGCGCATATTGTACAACATGAACGTCACGCAACTTGAAGCTTTGAGCTATGTTGGGGTATGCTTAGAAACAGCACCAACCAATTTCCAGTTTGAGCCCGGGTCATTGCATGTGTGTCATGGTTTTAATGTGCCAGGTAACACACAGGTTACTTTTCATGTTCCTACAGAGCCTGAAAGCAATGTCAGATCTGAATTGTTGAAGAGCACTCTTTCCTTGCTGCCCAAACAGCCTACACTGGTGACTGTTTGTCGATCGATGCGTGATGGATACACTCCTTGGGCATTTTTTGGCTACATAGAAAAAGCAGTTATTGAAATATTAGACACTGTGTTCAAAGATGTGACAAAAAACTCTTTCCACTTTGACGAAAACTTGTTAGGTGGCAGGAAGGGTTGGCCTGACAGACACAAGCACTGAACAGGGTAGCTTTCAAAGAGAAAGTCACCAAGGATATATTTATACATAGTACTTTGATTGCTGTGATGCTGATTGTTTCTGTTTTTTGTGTGTGTACAATAGAATGCTAGGTTCACTCAGTCACATGAAGGGGAGGGGAGGGGGGAGTAGGAGTTCCAACTGTGTTTATTGGGCGAACTAGTTCTGCTAGATGCTCTTTTCCATACAACACAGTATGAACATCAGATCTACCAGAAACCATGCGGGTGCATTGAAAAAGATTTACTCCCCAAAAACTTGTGTAATATTCTGAAACACAGTAGGAATAAAAAAAAATCAAGGTTGTCATCTTCTTTCTTATCTTTTACTTTGGTATTCCATTTTATGCATAATTATTGTTTATGCAAATATATATATATATTTATTCAGCAGTTCATTTCATTATAAACATTGTTTGTTCTGAATGGGACTTATATGGGCAACTCCTTTGCTGTACACCATTTTGCTTTGTGATGTTGCGGTGTATGTGCATTGTTACTGAAGATGTAAGGAATGAGTGAACAACTGCTGGTGAGGCTGACAAAATAGAACAGCTCTAGAGAAATGTACTCACCTATACGCGACACACAAGGAACAATTAAACACAAGCACTTTTGGCAGAGATTCTTCATTGGGCGTAAGAAGAGATATAGAAAATAATAAAAGAAGAAGATAGACAAGGAGTTGAAGAATTAAGAATATGGTACTAATATGTGTGAGTGTGTGTGTTTAGCTATTTGTCTGTTTAGACAGCATTTACTTTTATTAGAGGATTACCTTCCTCATATGGTTTGCGGTGCCTCTGAATGGATTTCCCCCCCGTTTTTGATCATGTACATTATGGAGAAATTTGTGAAATTCTTTACAAAATGTTTTGACCAAATTAAAGATGTGTAAAACATGACCTGGTGTGTACTTCTGTTTCCAATTTCATCATCATGACTTAAAGTATGCAGCAATCCCTCAGCAGTGCTGCTAGATCAATTACAGGCTTGGTGGGTGAAGTTTAACACAGCTGCTTGGAACACATTCTGAACATTTTGTACCTGAGTAGGTTAAGCTGACTATAGTATGGTGTATACCTGGACAATCTTTGACACTATTCACAACTTTTTTATGTGCAATATCTTAATACACGGGTGCTGCCTTGTTTGGCCTTGGTTGACCGAGTTACATGGGTACTGCCATGTTTGGCCTTGGTTGACTAAGTTAAATGGGTGCTGCCATGTCTGGCCTTGGTTGACTGAGTTAAAATGGTGCTGCCATGTTTGACCTTGGTTGACTGAGTTAAATGGGTGTTGCCATTTTTGGCCTTGGTTGACTGAGTTAAATGGGTGTTGCCTTTGTTGACTGAGTTAAATGGGGAACTGAACTGAAGAGTCAAGTTGGCCAAAAAATGTACAAATGTATATTATATATATTTATATCTGCATGGAAAATGTATATCAAAACATCCAGCTCACCAGACAAAACTGATATTTTATTTTGCATTTGTATTGTCTGCAGTGTCTGGACCCCTTGGCATCAAAATGTTTGGTTCACATGAGACAAAACAACAGACATAATAAAAATAATAATTTATTTTATAAAGTATCTAACAACAATTTTATGACCTCTTAGCACTGTAACAAAGCAGTTCATCACTAAATATAAAATTTCAAGACAAACATCATTATAAATTACTTGATTTCACCTGAAATAACCTATTAAAAATCATAAACTTGTACAACTTTACATATAAACACACACATATGCCTTCTTTATCATGTTTATGCTCCTATTTTTTGTACCTTGATGCCAAAACACCTGGTCCAAAACTTCTTTCAAGTTTCAAAAAGTACAAATTCCAACAGTGATCATTTTGTACAACTGCTGACTGGCCATTGAGTATTCACAACCGCATTAGATTCATCTGTTTACTGTACAGACTTGTGTGAAGGCACTTGACTGAACATTTTGACAGTTCATAACTGCATTAAATTCTTCTGTTTACTGCTTGTAAACAATTGTCTGTTCATGACCACATTACTTTTTGTCTCAGTACAGACATATGGCAGGTGACAGACTAAACATGACTGTTCATGGTGACATTAATATAATAATACTAACAACAGGGAATTTATTGACCATTTTCAGTGTTCTACAACTTGACTAAAGAAACCTGGAATGCACAAGTATTTACACAGAGAAAAAACAATGACATATTAACACGGTAATATACAGAGCTATTCATACAAAGCATAATAAAACACACACATACACATGCTCGTTCACAGGATTGCATTTGTGCGTATGAACAGAGACAATGCCAAAAAAGAACACCCACAACCACATTGCCAAAAAGGACATGGAAAAGAAGCTCCTCTATTACTGGACTGACCAGTAGATTCCTCTGTTTACTTTTCATTTCAGCACAGATTTATGAGAGAGTGCTAAGACTGACCATTTGACTGTTCATGACCACATTAAATTTTTCTGTTTACCATTTGTTTGGGTACAGACTTAAAGGGAGGGCACTAGACTGACCATGGACTGTTCATAACCTCATTAGCTTTTAACTTGTGTTGTCATAGACTCACACAGACCAGATAAGATGACAATAGACTGACCATAATAAACATTATAGATTCTTATGTGTACCTGCTCATATTAGCACAGGCCTAGTGAAACCAAACTGGAGGAATAACTAAAACATCGGATCTATTTTGGCAGCTGTTTCACAAGCCAGATGTGGATAGCATCTATGAGTTAAAAGGAATTTCAGCTTGTTTCAGGTGTTTCAGCTCGGGTGTTAAACTTGCTTTCTGTACAGTGTGCCAAGCTCTAATTGTACGTTTGATGTTTGCACTTTACAAGTATTTCTACTAAGCATTGTTACTATTATTTATTTGGTTATTTTCCCTGCCAAGCAGAGCACACAAGTATTTTGTTCTTGGGTTTTAACATCCTGTCAACTGCTCTGGGTCACATCTGGACCAGCACACAAATAAACTGTATTACTATCTGAGTGATGGAAATACTATTAGTATTACACATGAAAGAAGATGACAAAGGCAATGGTTCCCAGAAAAGCAGGCCAGTAACAGAGGAGATTCTAGACTAGTTAGCGTAAGGTGTCCCACCATTCTGATCTGTCCAATCAGCTTGTATTTGGTAGTTCCATAATGATATAAGGCCTGCCTCAGGAGCAAAAACTGAATGAGGTAGGTAATATCTAGTCCCCATAATGGCACAATAAAGTGTACTTCATCATTTCACAGTGCCGGCTGCAGGCAAAGAGAGCAAAACGATGAATAGAAGGTGGATCCGGAAGACATGAAGATCATATATACAGACACAAAAGATCATCTTCTGTGTGTCTTGTTGACAAAGACAAAGATGTAGAGGATAAACACAATGAAAGGTATAACTAGAAGAGCCCCCAAGTAAGCATAGAGTTGCAAGTATCGACGAGGCAGCCACAAGACAGTGTACTCCATGGACCCTGACCGTCCTGCAACAGAAATATCCTAAGTGTGATAAAGGATCCAGTTTTCAACAGCCAGCCATGACATACTCTACTGCATGGGCCCTGAACATCCTGCAACAGAAATGCCAGCAGTGTGATAAACAATCCAGTTTTCAACAGACTGCACACTCTGCAGCAGAAATGTCATGGTAAAGGACCAACAGCCACAGCACACTCTACTGCATGGCCCCCGAAAGTCCTGTAACCCAGATGTGAGCAGTGTGACAAATAGTCCAGTTTCCAACAGACAGTCACAACACACTCAACTGTTGTGACCCCAAATGTCTTGCACAGAAACATCATCACTGTGAAGTTATAAATGGGCAGCCATAACATACAGTAGTGCATGGATCCTGAATGCCCTGCAACAGAATGTCAGTGTGATAAGGGGCAGTCAACAAAACAGAGGGAGAGTCAGTGGTGCACAACAAGAGCAAGCAAAAGCAAAAGTCTTGAAAGCCAAAGTTAAGCACAACTGAGCGTGGTCACCAAACAGATGGATAACCGTTACATGCTAGGCTTTGCACCTGCCCTGAGCTTTCTCTGGAGTCAAATTCTGTGCACTCTACAAAAGTCCTTTGGATGCAACTATAAACCAAAGTTCCCCATGTGTACACGCATGCAGAAGGATCACATAGGCACTTGTGTATGTGTACACGGGCATGCCCCGCATTCTTGTGTGTGCGTACGTGCATGCATGCATGTGGGTGGGTGCATGTTATTAACTTGTTTTTAGCTATAATCCTAATCTGTTTAAACACTTTTTTCACGCATGTCTTATGCTGAATTATCATGTGTTTATTTTAATTTTTATTTTACATGTGCAAAACAAACTGAGTTGTTCTGTAGATCCTACCACTACACCAGAAAGAAACTGTTGCCCTGGGATTTCAGCCTCCACCCTCAGCTCCTCTCACGGCTCAAAGAACTGGGTACTGCACACAGAAGCCATGGAGGTCGTGGGGGGTAGGGGTGGAAGAAGAAAGCAGAGGAAAATCTCTGTGATTGTTGGTGTTCAAGAACAACTTCCAGTCAGACAAGTGTGACCTTCTTCCCACCAGCCTCACTCCTCTCTTTGCAGTCTGAAAGGACCTGCAGTTAGCGTTTCCACCACTCCCATCACACCAGATGAAACCAAGAGCATAGCCTGCAGTCACCCGCACAGACATAGTTCATTGACATCAATGCAAAGAGACAAGACACCCATTTTTCTGTGTGTGTTTTCAATGCACAGTCAGTCAGCCCAAGAGAAAAATGTACTAAAATTGTTGAGTTTATTGGTGATGGCAAGTAAGTGGATGTGCATCTTGTTAAATTTTATGTTGTAGCATGTTGTCACTATTATTGCTTTTGTACGCGCCTTGGTCTGTTAAAATATTTTGATAGGGAAGGTGCTTACACATTTCCATTATTATTATTATGAATGCACTGACGTCGTGTTTTTCACTGAAGCCAAGTGTGCAGACTTCACTCTTCCAGTCTACAGCTTCAGGTCTTTTCCTCGTGCTATATGTGGCAGTGGGCTAGCTGTCATACTGAGCGAGAGCTTTCCAGTCACCATCACCACCTCATTCCCCTTTGCTCACACATCATTTTAACTGACTGAAGTCACACTTACTGTTCCTGATCAAGTACATTTCTTCTGCCTGTACCATCCACCCCCAAGCTGACTGACTGTTCATGGCAGAATTCCCTGACTTCCTCAAGTATTGCAACCTCCATCATGGTAAACTTCTAATCCTTGGGGACTTCAACATACATTTTGATTGCCCTTCTCACTCCAACAGAGCCAGAGTGTTAGACATCCTTGAAACATTCAACACGGAGCAAGTTGTATCGGAGCTGACTCATCAACGAGGACACATACTAGACTGGGCTCTCTACAGACACATGCACATGCTTTGTTCTTGTGTTGTCAAGCAAAGCGTTTCGTCCGACCAACTTCCTCTTCTCTGTCATCTCAGTGTCGCTTGTCCTCCACAGCAGCACATATTCCAGATCGTAAGAAACAACTGCACCATCGACAGGCAGGTTTTCAAAGCTGATGTGGCTGCCTCAGTCACAGCCCTCAAGTGCCTCACCAGCTGAATAATCAGCAACACGCCCTCTTGAATCATCATGCCCCGGCCACACAGCGCAAGGTGCCCTGGTGACAACCGTCTTATTGGTACAGTGCTGTCACTTCACACATGGACATGGTCTTCAACAGACATCATACCGTACAGCATAGACTCCAACTATCCTGCAGCAGAATTACTTACTTATAACAGCCACACCATATCCCATGTTCTCTGTGCCCATGCGGTAGCTGCAGGTGGGGACCATTAGCTCATTGAGGGAGATCAAGTTGGTGAAGTCCACCGTAGTCCACACTCGCAGTTTCCGCAGATCTCTCAGGTGAACTGGCCAGTGGTCCTTATTCTCATTACTGGAGAGGCAAGTGTCACATACATAGTGATAGGACTGTAGAAGAAACAAATGGGATAAGTCAGCATTAGTCACCTTGTGATTACTATCTTCATTTTAGTCAGCTTTTCTAGAGACAAAAGACAAACTTCTCTTGCACAGCACATAAGAAAAACATCCTTTGAATAAAATTTATTTTAAGAATACCTCTATAAGAACCACATGCAAAATCAAAACAGAATGCAGGAGCCTAATACCTGCCCCAAGGCTGTTTGCCTCCAGGACCACTGTCTCCCACACTTTACCCCTAGCCTACATGTACGTATGTTTAAGCTCACAACCTGTAATCATTGACTCTGTGTGTCTGCATGTGTGTATACATGTGTGAAAACATTTGTGAGGTGGAATCAACACACAGAATTAGCACTTGAAATACGTAATACAAGTACAACAACAAAGACCTGCATGTGTGTAAAAAAAGGTACTCCACCAGAGGTACATCCTCAAATTTTGTGAGGTAGGTTGGAAAGTATGCGACATCCTGAGAGATTAGATAGCATCTGGATGCAAACTGAACTAAAGTGTCACATATCATCCCATTTTGTGCAAAAAACCTTGTATCTGCTTATGTAACTTTATAAGCCTTGCCACATAAGAGGTCTTGCACAGACATGAACAATATGCTGCTGACTTGCATTTAGTGATTTACAATGTGAAATAGTTGATCTCATCCACTAGTTTAGTCACAAAGAAATGCGTACCATCACTTGCAGAAAGACTTACCTCATGCCAATGTCCAGAAAATATTAGATTTGGTTGGGCAAGCTTCAATAACTGAAACAGAATAATAATGTTGACTTTTTATTGGTATACTTCAGGTTAAAATTGGTACAAAAGCAAAAATCAGCAAACACACAATTACAAGCTAAATATTACAGAAACTTGTACCACAAACTCAGAGGAATAATTCACCAAGGAATCCTCACAATGGTACCATACAAACAAGTTTGAAATATGTGTTTATATATAATATGCTGACTCTACAAACGATTTAATACAAACATGCTCATATTGCAAAACAGATGCCCCCCTCCCCAGTGGGGTGGTCTCCCTTTCACCCCTGAATTAAAACAAAACAAAACAAAACCTTGAGGATAAAAAATATATATGCAAAGTTCAAGAAAATGTTCTTACCGGGTAAACTAACATCTTGAGTTGTGAAATAACAGGTTCATGATTGACAAGGATGCGGATAGGTGCAGTGAGTTTATGAGTCATCTCTGTCATCACTTCTTTCTTCTCACTGAATGAATCGTACTGGGAGCGGAAGTCAAGCTGTCACCAAAAGTGAGAAGCAAATGATCAATATCCACCAAAAGTGAGAAGCAGACAATCAAAATCCACCAAAAGTGAGAAGCAAACAATCAAATCCACCAAAAGTAATCATGTAACTACCCAACAAAAAATTTAAACAACATTTGCTGAAGAATTACATCTAGTTTGCATATATATACATGCACATCCAATTGTAGTCTTGAAATTGCTCAAAACAAAACACTGTGCAAAGCATGCATATATATGCACACTTCCACACATGCCCATGTGTGCCCAGCGCAACACACACATTACCATAATTAGTGGACTGGGTGACCGATCTATGGAACTGTGGAGCTATGGCTGACAGGTTGCCATTAACAACAGGTCATTCATGCATTAAGATCCTATTGTTTAATTAAACTCTTCATAATACATAAAACACTAGATCCTACTGGAGGCCATCTCTCTTCTGTGTACTCAGCTGCATAAACTTATGTGGGTCAAAATGGGGTTTTTCACAGCTGACTGTTTCATTTACAAACTCAGGTAAGCACTCAGTTCAGTAAGTTTAAAGCTTAAAGAATAGCTGCTTACCTTGATAAAATCGATAAAGTGAAGGTTGACAACTCCTGTGAGATTTTCAAAATGTCGTTCAAAGCGACTGATTTTGAATTTGGTGCGAAAGTCTGCCCCCTCTCCACCGATGTCATTGTCTCCTGGTATGTACACATTCTGAAAAACAGGAGTATGGACAAGCTGCAAATTACTCTGTACACACAGTAGGATGGGGATATATCACACTACTATACATCTCCTGCACCTAAAAGGTAAACTTTACACTGACATCATTTCCCCAGCTTTTTTCTTTTGTTCTCCCCCCCCCCCTTTAAAAATAACAATAATAATTGTATGCTACCCTCAGTAATATGCTATTTTCACAACAAAACTGAAAAAATTCTGCTAAAGGTCCAGACCACCAACGTTAAACATGAATAATGATTAGAGTTCAGGCAGTGCCACATCTGCTTTTATTTGGGAAAATGGGCACTATCAATTTCCATGGGAAATTCCCAGCTTAGACAATGAAATATAGTTGTTGTTATTAAGCACTTTTATATAATGCTATTCTCTGTTCCTCAAGCAGACTCACTGAGCTCTTGTCATACACAATCCTAAATGAGTGACTGTCACTTTACAGCCCAGTTTTGAATATCCACCAAAGTGGTGTTCTTACAGTACTATTTGGTTGTTACATGGCTGGTGTCATGTGAAATTACTGCCGTCTCAGCGCGTGTTCTGTGTACACCATACAATCATACACCAGCTTACACTGTCACTTCATTCCAAGCCACATACCTGGGGCACATGTGTGTTCAGAACTAGCCTTGCAGTACAGTACAGATTATTTTCAGTTTAACACAGACTGAGGTGTGGATATACATGCACAGGTGGGAAGCATGGATAACTCAGCAGATAATGCACTGGACTCCTGATAAAAAAAAAGTGTGGGTTTGAGTCCTGTCAAGAGCAGAAGGAGAATTTTCTTATCCCGGGTCAACTTTCTGTGCTGACTCTCATTTCAGTATCCATTCCACTGCCCCCATGTTACCACAGTAGCACATAAAAGATCCCGGTCATTCTACAAAAGTGCAGGTCACAGGTTACACCACCTAAGTATGGTGGGATGTCTGGTGAAAGACCACCTTAATGAGACAGACCACTCCACTTTAAAGACCACCCTAATGACAGAGACCACTCTACTTTAAAGACCACCCTAATGAGAGAGATCACTCCACTTCAAAGACCACCCTAATGACAGAGACCATTCTACTTTAAAGACCACTTTTTTCTGAAATCTTTCTCTTCATAATTCCATGTAAATACAACCTCTGAGCAAGGACCACCCCTCACATACACACAGACCCCAAACAATGCAACCTGTAAAAACCAAGTTGCATTGAGAGCAACTTATCTAAGTGAGCCTGAGAGTCACCTGCATCTTCAAATTTGCATAAGAAACAGTAGGGTGGATCACAAAAAAACCTAACTATGTATGCAAGTTGGGAGGGGGTGGGGGTAAGCAAAATTACCCTGGACAAGAAGCTGGGATAGAAGATGTCTTGGAAGCGGGTGAAGTAGGACTCATACTCAGAGCGTGTGGCTTTGCTGCCTTCGTCCATCAGGTCACCCAGGAACACCACCACATCAGGCTGTGTGTAGCTGTGTGCCAGAGAAAATGTCTTCCGCAGGAACCTGAACAGCAAAAAGCACTTTAGCAGCTTGCTACAGGGATCACAAATAGAACTTGCGTACAGCAAATGCAGTGTCTTAACAAAAATGAGTACAACCAAACATAATGCTACACACACTGTCAGTGCTTTTTTGAGAACAATCCTGCACTTGTCTAGTTAAAATTCTGCCTCTCACACCTAGTGCAGAGTTCTGTGCAAGCTCAGCGGACAACAGCACTACTTTTGGTATCCTCAAGCTTGGGACTCTCCATGGCAATCAACATTTTCCACTGGAGCATGGACAACTCCTGGCCTTTTGCTGGTACTGGCAGATACCTGGCTGACTTGTTTACCTGAGTTGGTGGCCTGTTGTTAACCTGCTCCGAGCTAGTGGAAGGAACTGGTTCAGAACTATCATCATGACTACAGGGAAAAAAAGTCAGATTAAAAACAAAACAAGTCATGATATTATGCTGAGCTCTGAAATGTGGTCTGTCATATATAATGTAAATGAATGGCAGGAAACTAGCAATGTGGCTGGAAACTGACATAGGCAGTGAACTACCACTAAGCTTGTTCAATGTCCCCCACCCCCTACCCTGGTCTGGCAGCTGTCAAAGATGACATGTTCTAACAACCAACTTTTGCACCTCAACGTCAGAGAGACAGAGACCGAGTGAGAGAGAGATTGCTTAAAGCCTTTAGTCAAAACACACTGTCATACAGATCAGGAATTTTTTGCATATATAGTAAATGCACAGCAATTGCATTATTTTGGAACAAAAACTGTTTTAAACTTCTTCTTTTCGCCCCTGTGTATTTGCAACCCATGTGTTATGCATTCTGCTGCTATGTTCTTCATTACAGCAACCAGACAAAGGTGTGAAATGAAGGCTAGCAAAGGCAAAACTGTTGTTTTGTCATGTTTTTTTGTTTTGTTTTGTTATTGAAACAGTTATATTGTATAATTTATAAAACTTTCCTTTCATCTTTTATTTGCTTTTTATTATTTATTTTGTTTCATAACACATTATTGAATTATCACTAAATTGTAGATCAGAATCATCATAAACACACAGTCATACTCTATGTTACCAGCCTCTTTACTTTTAAATTCAAGAAAGCTTTTAGTTTTACCAAGTACAGACCAGACTACCTGTCAGAATCCCAGCGTGTGATGGTTCCAACTGGAAATCCCAGCTCATCTTGAATACCAATCAACTGAGGGTCTGACACAAGTAGCACCACAAGCTCTTCACTCGGATCTCTGCAAAGGATGAAAGCACCGAACACATATAATGTAATAAATTTTATACAATTACAAGTATCTAATATCAAGAATGAACAAGAGCCTTAAACTCAGCAAAGCAATATCTTGGTATTTTCAGTGTCACTCAAAAGCAGCATTTCCAAGCAAACTAAAGATGGTTTCCAAAATATATGTATACAGTACATAAGGCTTATCAATACATTCATTTGCAAATCAACATTTTAAGAATGTACATTTATGCTGACACAACTGATTCAACTAATAAACTATACTGAGTGATCTTTTTGATAAAAAAAAATTACATTATTTAATAGGGACAAAGAGAGAAATTACACATGTACACTAATATATATGCTCCTCTGTAAAGAAACACCATCATCAAAATGCTATTGCAGGAAAATGATAAAGGAGGAGTGAACAATTACCTGACTCCAAAGGAACCACAACTGTTCATGTGCTAATTCTTAAGCCTGAGCACTTAGTTTCAGTGAATGTTTTTGTTTTGTTTTGTTTTTTTGTTTGTTTTTGCTTGAGCCCAAACACCAATCACCCAACATCAGCACAACTTGGACTTCACAGCTTTAAATTAACATTTTCCCCACCACTTCATTTTTGAGACAGCCTGCTCACAGTCACAGCCACAACCACAGCAGTAGTACTAGTGTACTAGTATTACTGTAGTGTTAGTAGTAGCATTATTCATCTACTTGTGTACTAATACTAATATCAGATTAGATGTCTTCAAATTTAAATGTATAATAATGTGTCCAGGTTTCATGTTTTTTTCAATGTGATTTTTTGGCACTGAATTGTAAAGTACTTTGGGTTAATGCAGCTGTAGAAATGCTAATTTATGATTATTATAGCATTAGCAGGCATAATTCTTTCTCTCTGCGCACATGCACTTGCTTGGTCAGAGATCTTTTTCTTATGTTGTTCCACCTGTCTGGAACAGTCTGCCTTGCAAAGTCAGGTCATCAAACACACTCACATCTTTTAAATCATCTTTGAAATCTCACCTCTTCAAGCTATCCCACTGACTGTCATGTCTATGTGTGTGCATGCATGTGTGCGTGCGTGTGTGCGTGCATATGTGTGTGTTTGCGTACACATGTGCGTGAGTGAGTTTGATTTGATTGTGTTTTGGTTCTTTGCTTTGTAATAGGCTATGTGCTCCAATTTTTAGAAAAAGCACATAAAAGAACACATTGTTGTTATTATAATAAATCAAAATCTTGTGTGAGGCTCTGCAAGAAAGAAAAGAAGCAAGCTGCACTCCATCTTTCTCAGTTCACACTGGATGTTCTGTTACATTACCTGCTAGTGACAGGCAAAGGTAGCCATCTCCAGCTCTGAATCCAGTAGACCAGGTATTCATTGGCAATAATCACCATCATCACCATGATCAGCGTAATTGAGCGTAGAGAAAGGTTGCGCAGTCGTCTCAGCACATTCTGTCTTCTGAAGAGCACCATGCTCACTGTATGCTAGTGCTAGTTTACTGGAACTGATCAGATTATCCTAATTATTATAATTACTTATACTAACACTGACATCATAATCATAAACAACAACAAAAGCCTCTTAAACTACTATTACAGTACTATTAGTATAATAATTGTTAAACAATTTAAGAAATGAAAAAAGCAACAAACAAAACTGAATGCATTCTTTCATGTGCTATAATATTAAATATAGAGTCAATAGTCCATTGAATGAAATCAACAAAGAACTGAGAATGAAACAGTGGTGTTCATATTTTTATAGTTCTTTTTCATTTTTTTCAAGATAATGCAATCAAAGCTGAGACAGATTTGGAGTTACTATCATTTACCTTTGGAGGACCAAAATAAAAAGAACGCTTAGCTTGATTGGCAAGAGACCGCCAACACAGATACAGGTTGTGTCTGGTAAACCTGGGTGATCAGGTGGAGAGGTGGAGAGGTAGGTAACTTGGCGTTTTATACCCAGTCAACCATTACGGTTATATATATATATATATATATATATATATATATATATCGGTGTGAAGAAGAGAGGTGGAGAGAGCTGTGCAGAAGTTCAAACATCTGCGATAGGAAACTGGCAAAGCTGTTACTGTCCAGGTAAAACTAAAGGAAAGGTTCCTGATACTGTGCTTCTTTTTTGACTGATAGAAGTGGTCTATCAGAACCATATATTTAAATATTCTACTACTACCTGTTTATGTAACGTGTGTGTTCCTGGCATGCCACTGGCCAGTAGGTTTTTCTTCTTTTCTTTTTATTATTATTATTAGAAAATGGTGTCTGAAATATCTCCTGCAGTAGCACTGGATCAATACACTGAGAAAAAAATTGTCACCCAACATCTTGCACCTCATTCCATCACCCAGCATGATTAGTAAACAGCAGCTACAGGCCTCATCCACTACAGTGAGGCACACATTGCATGATGATGAGATTTATTCAGAGAAAGACAAATTATTAGGCCTGAGCAGATTACGTGCCATTGTCAATTGTTTGCAGGCCAAGTCTACAAAAACTTGTGTAAAACAACAAAATGTAATGACATAATATGCATTTTGTAAACAGCTGCACACTGTTGGGAAATCCCCAATCTATTTTTAGTCCACTACAGTTAGTTTTAAATTCGTGTATTTCAAAAGGGCCAAAGCAGAAATTAATGCGACAGATTTTTTTATACAAGTTTTGGATAATTCTAGGCAGAAATGAATTTTGATGGTATTGAGTGCTTCAGGAGAACAACCTAAGTGAACACCTTAAGTGAACTGCTGGTCATGTCCCAGGTGCCAATGTGGTGGCAGGGGCTCAAGTTTACTTGTCTGACTTGTCAGAACTTTGCAATTTCATCTATTTACTGTCAGTCTGTGTAAAATTTGATGGTATAATTTACTATAATTTAACTTTAGAGTTTAAGGGATGGCCAGTTGTCTTCTTTTTTTTCCTTTTTCCTTTTTTTTAATTTTTTTTTTTTAAAGCATGAGTCAGACATTATTTTGAGGTGTTGTGGCATTGATTCAGTAGTACAAAGCCAGCTGTTTATCTCTGTACTCCCTCTACTTTGTCTCTGTTATTCAGTGTGCTGGTCCCAATAGCTCAGTTAGTTGTGTGTGTGTGTGTGTGTGTGTGTGTGTGTGTGTGTGTGTGTGTGTGTGTGTGTGTGAATAAATAACCAAATTAATGTTTATGCATGTGTAAACTAGTCTGGCATATTACCAGTTTTATTGTGTTTACATTACAATGGGGATGTGGATACATAAATGCTGTCATTTAAAGGTGGCACTGGTATAGTGGTAGCCTAGAACTGTTGATTAGTAAAACCAAAGACAGTGGTAGTGCTAAACTGCTATACATTTTGCAGATCCTGTATCGTCGAGGATCTGACTCAACAGTTTTATTACAGCACTACTAACTATTAGTTACACATCTAATGGGTATCTTTTACTTTTATACTATATAATAAATATATTAAAAAGTGTTAGGTATACTACAGTACTAAACTTGTGCTACAACAGTACTAGTACTAGTACTAATAGTAGTAGTAGTACTGCTAGTAGTACTAGTACTACATCCTAATTTAATAAGTAAAACGTGACACGATTCACCCTTTTAGTCGGGGCACAGCAACCGAGCGGTGTCATCTGCTGTCCTACAGAGTTTCCATAAATGCATCAAACAAATGGCGTGTGCAGTTCGCAGGCTTTGTTCAGCTCGCAACGAAACTGCTATCTTGAGCCCGACATGGTTCCAAGGGGAGATAATACACACGAATATGGTTTGTAGTTTATGCAATTGCTCTCCCTTCGAATCCGTTTTTGACCCGATCCTGGGTAGCAATCAGCCACTGTAACTCAGTGGTATTAGCCATTGCTAGCTGATCTAAAAGTACATGAGATCAGTGGTATCAGCCAGAGCCGGGGAACGGCTAGCACCAAATCATAACACAAAAATAGATGCCCCCCCCCCCTCCCCCCCGGCGCGTTGTTGAATTAAAAAAAAAAAAAAAAATAGTTGAAGAATATTACTGTACGGCTATTTACTAGTGCCAAAAGACAAAATTACTAATTGTGTGCATATAATTGCAGCAAAAGTACATAATCACAATTATTTGTAGAAAAAAATCAGTAATTATGTGGAGACAAATTAGTAAGTTTGGCTTTTGACACTCATAAGCTACCATATACTATGACTGGCTGTGCCTGTATTTGTGTGATCCTTTCAATGATAACCTAATTTTTTCCCTCTGGACATTTTTGGTTTCTTTCGCGTGATGCTAACAGTTATCATGTTTTACACCTGTAACAGATCTTGACTTAATTTTAAGGTCTCACTGGCATCACTGAAACAATACTTCTCTTGTAGTAGTAGTAATCTCAGATTTGAAGCAAAAATTACTTCTGTTTGATCTCTGTTTTAGACTCGGGTGCATATTTGTGTGTGGGTGCATGAGCGTGCGCATGTTTAATTTTTATTTTCCTTTGTTTAAGATGCAGTCTAGGACTAATAAATTGTAATGTTATATGTGTGTGTGTTTGTGTTTAACTGCATGCGGATGGATGTACACTTTTAATGTTAGCTGATGCATGTCAGTGTTTGTTTCAATGTTGCTCTACAGCCACAGAGACTACAGACACTTAGGGATGGGGAGTCCGGGCTGTCCATCTCTTCTTTCAAACAGTTCTGAGCTCTGTGTTGTTTCTTTCTTTATATTTACATGTTTACCACACGTCAGGACATTTTCCTTGTGAAACTTGGTGAATAAAGAATCTTTCACAAACAGGTCCTGAGCTCTGCATGTCAGTGTTGTTGCTTTACATCCACAGAGACCATATGGACTCTTAGGGATGGGGAGCCCAGGACATCCGCCTCTTCTTTCACACAGCTCTGTGTTGTTGCTTTGTTTATATTTACATGTTTACCACACTTCAAGACATTTTCCTTGTAAAACTTGATGAATAAAGAATCTGAAACAAATACTGACAGAACAACATGAAGCCTGAAAATGAAATTATTTGCACATTTTCTATCGTTTCAGATCCTTTTGTGCCGTCACTTAGGTTTCCCTTTAAATTGAAACTTTGGATAGCTGTTCAATACGTGGACTTGATCAAGCATGTAATTATGCTATTTTTTGCTTTGGTGTGTATTCAAGGGAGGTAATTATTTCAGTTTCTACAGTGTCTGATAAATAAGGCAGTTCTTGCTGTTAACAAAGTTTTTGTCATAACCATGGTCATTTGAGACAAACAAAATAAAAATCTGACAAAAAGAAGTAAGAGTTGTGAATGTGTCATTTAATGCACTATTTTTTCACTGAGAACACACTGCTAACTTTCATGAAATATACTAGAGGTGCTGAACAATGTAATCATGAAAAGTACAGATATGTACATTACACTGCACTTCACTCGTAATCACTCTAAAAAGATCTGTATAAAAAAGAGGAGAAAACTGCCCCAGCCAGCAATACAACTTTATTGCGAAGTGTCAATGTAACTGTAACGTCTCTAGTACGTGAAGAGATCAAATGTCATCAAGTGATTCTGTGGCCACACAACTGAGAATGCTAGCAGGTTCAGTTATAAACATGTCTGCAGTAATTACTTGTACCTGGCATCCCATTACTGATCCAGCACACACACTCACACACACACACACACACACACACACACACACACACACACACACACACACTCACATAATTGTTCTACTTTTTCTCACTCAACTTCCACCTCTCTTTCAACACAAATTGAAGTGAAGAATGAAAGTTCCAAATATTACTGAATTTAAAAAAATGTAAGTCACAAACAAGTCATCATGAATTCCCCAGCAGACAATACAGCAAGTCATAAAGCACAAAAGTTTGGAAAGTGAGTTTAGCTAAGTAGACTTTATCTGGTCATCTCGTCTGTACCTCTGCGAATCAACGTAAGTAATAAGTAAGCTCAATACCATACAGTAAGCCAAAAGGCAAAATTATGAAATGGGAGAAAAGACAGCTCACACTGTCATGGAGTAACGAAAAACAGCACTTCATATTAAAATGTCTCAGCGTGGTCTTAAATTCAATTTATGAGAGAAAACTTTAAATTATCCTCCAAATCTGTTGACAGTGGAAAATAGAATACACAGGAGGATTATTTATGGTGAAGTTGAACCAAAGCTAATTGTGAACTATCATGGTGCTGACCTTTTCACACAATCGTTCAAGCAAACATTAAAAATAATGAAGTGTCTGTGATGCCAGATCTTACAGCAAGATCAAATCATCTAAAATCAAACAACAATAAAAACTAGAAATGTAAAAGATGGTCAAACCAAACTGTTCAAAGCAGTCTTCGTAACTTATACCAGTTCTCCTACTTTCTCACAAAATATCCAATTAGAAACGATGACTGGGAGCTGGAGACTTGGCAATGACAGACGGAGAGAGAGCACAAAAAATTGTGAAAAGTCTGAGGGCGAGTGGTGTGGGAATTAAAATGGAGGGTCTTTTATACTGTCCAATATGGCATTGGTGGTCCCGAATATGGAATAAAGGAAGAATCAGTGATGTTGCATGAATAAGTGAGGCTTGTTGTGTCCAGCCCACTGACCGGTGCTAATTGGAAGCATCTTTTGGTCAGTGGTCACATTGGGAAGGAGAATGCTGCACTCCATGACCGAACTAGGACCCAGCACCATATGAACCATTGATTGAGCTAAAAACATTCTCATCTTGACTTTTTAACTACAAAAAGTACTAAGACTTTCACAACAACAGTTGATTTTGAAACATGGATGGAAGAAAAAGAAAGAAAAAAAAGGAGGCAAAAAAAGATCAGTCACCCAGTGTACTCTGATAAAAGTGCTTTTCTCCACATACTTGCACAAGGAATTTGTGCAATGTTTTGTGGTGCCAAGTACATTCATCACACAGTCACACCAATCAAAACAACTTAAATTACAACAGCAATAGCAAACATTTGGGATTGATATATATATATATATATGAAAGTACAAATAAACGTAGAGCTCTTACAGTCACATCAAAAATGATAATAACTGTTGCTACAATACTAGTACAAAATGCACATATATCCTTGTTCAGTCTGATATTAAAGAGACAGACAAACAAATAAAATGAAACAAATGGGTAACACAATGAAGAACGCATACATTTTTTATTTTCTATTTTCAATCGCATATTTTATCCTAGTAGTTCAGTCATTTTGTACCAAACATTGCTTTAAGCATCTCTTTTTTGGTGCTGTCAGCTTTGAACAGTCTGAGGATGAGAGAAGGTTTGCCAGGAGATGGAACTGCCCCCTCACTGTTGCTGTCTGCTAGCTGATCGGATATGCTTGGGCCATTTTCAACTGTGCTCAGCAGGCGTCTGCGGACAAACTCTGGCTGATTGGATGGATTGAAGTCACATGACCTGACATGCGTGGACAACAGATGTAGCTGGGTGATTGCTTCACAGCCAGTTGAACGAAAGGGGCAGGCAACCTGATGTAGAGAGAAAAGGGGGGGGGGGGGGGGGGGGGGGGACGGGGAGAAACAAACCATGGTTAGATACAACAAACAAAGGGATTTAATTAACGCTCAAAAGATGTCACATGAATGCAACAACAGAGACCTGAATTGCCCATGGTAAATCTCACCTGGTATGTGAGTAAATACAAGGTATATAAACAAACCTCCACCAAAGGTACATGTTAAAGTAATCTGATAAATTATTTTGTTTGATTTAAATTAACTTGCTTGCACAATCATAATCATTTGCTTATCTCAAAGTTCTAGCTAAACCAATTTGTAATTCTTTGGCATAAATATTTATGTTAACTTTTTTCTTTAATAACATATGCTTAAAGCCAAGACTGTTAATGTTATAAAGAATGACATTCTCTTATCTACAGGATCTGCCAAGCTGACTGATTTAGTGATAACACAGATGTACAGCAGGATTGCACATGTGCATCAAATCAGTTTCAATTTTTTACTCTGAATAACGTAATATATTCTTCCTTGAAACTGGAATTGTTTTTCTTCTTTTCTTTGGTAATCTTACCCCAGTCACATATATGCATATGGGAAATTTAAGACGGCAACATTATACTGATGTCATAAAAGGCATTAATTTGTAAGAAGAGGTAATTGTATGTTGTCTTCATGTTTATGTGCACCAATAATTTTAAGTTTTGGTCTTACCATCTGATCTCCAATGATGTTTTCCAAGATGAAGTCATGGTGCATCTGACTCATCTGTAGAGGTTTTCTGGTAAGGCAATCAAAGAATGCGTATTGATGTTATGTACAGACCCAACCAATATTTATATATATATATATCTATATGAAAACATGCTGAATTAAACTTTGGTAACCAGGAAATGAATAAACAAACAAAACAGGCCCATCCGGTTTGTTTCTGATTATTCACATACGAACATTAACAAGTACTAAAACAGATGCCATTAGAACTGTCTGCAACATTTATTTGAATGTGCAGAACAGTTTGACAGATACAAATCTGATGCAATGGTAAAGACAAGTCCAAGCAATGAAGCTGCAAGAAAACAACAAAAAACTTTGACAATTTCAGTCTGGTAGTTCATGAAATGATAATAAAAAGAAAGGGCATACATTATTATATATAATATTAACCTTCACCATACATCATCTTATGGTTTTCAGGCGTATAGGCATTTCAGTTAAGATACCTGCCCAGACCTAGTACTTGCATGTTGCACCCATATACATGTGTATGCTCACATCCATGAGGCATATGTGACATGCATGGTTTCCTCTCTATAGTATGGTTGGTTAAATTTAATCAACGCCAAGTTGTCTCTGAAGAGGTACTTGTACTTGGTAGGGACTGAGATCCCAGGAGGTGGGGAAAGAGGGAGACAATACCTAACACTACACTGTGACCACCAGAATGGCTCCTGCATTAAGACTGGCAGCAATGAGAGCCATTTTAATATTTCATTAATTGTGAGGAACAAAGTCACAAGACAATGTCTGCAGACCACATTTTTTGAAGAGTGAGGAGAGCTGAAGTGGAATCAAACTGAGATCCTTCTGCTTACCAGGCTAACACCTCATTGCTAAGCCTTACCGGCCCACCTACTACTTGCATGTGTGCACACACCCATACTTTATTACAGGAGTCTCAAAATAGCCTGGGTGTAGTCACACCCATGACATGATTATAATGGTTGGCAAGAAAATGACGCTGCCTCTTGATAAGGCATAGGCCACACTACACCCACAATATATGGCAAACCTTATGGCAGACCAGAAGGTTTGCTCTCTAAGTAATATGTGTATGCTCACATCCATGAGGCATGCAAGGTTTCTTCTCTAAAGTATGGGTGTGCTAACACCCACAATGTACCATCAAATATGGTTGTTACAGGGCACAAAATAAATCATTTATTTAGTTTTTGATTTATTGACCAAAAATAACACACCATTTTTGGTGACCATGTGCTTAATGGTGTTTTTTGTGTGTGTTTAGTGAGGTTTTATGGAGGTTGTATGAAAACTGTTATGACCATTTGCAGGAAAGTATGGGTGATTCTTTTACACATGATGAAGGTGAAGGTTAATATATATGTCAGTCTATATAATATAGACTCTTCACCTTTATGGCATGTGAAGTCTATAACAATTAATATTATTAGTCACATGACAACAGATGGAACTGCAGCTAATTAACTAAATGACCTGTGGTGTGTGTGAGTACCTGTCTTCTGGACATGTCTTGCTGTTCTGAAGCCAGACCACTATACACTGCAACAAGAAGTCATAAGCCAAAGCATGCTGAATCAGTGAATGCTAATTCTAAATATATGTATAATATATATATATCCACAGCTGATTCCCTTTGACTTTGTGATTTTTTTTTCCTTTCTTTTTCTCTGCTTTCAATGGCCATGGAATATTATTTCTGATCATTACTGCGACTTCTTGGAATCAAACTGGTATCACATTAGATAAGTACAACAAACTACAAAAGGCAAAGAACAGGTGAATGAAAGCACATCTAAATCAAGCCACCTGTGTGATTTAACTTTCACTGTACATATGTATTACTTCAGATGACACCGTCCCTACTTCCAACTCCTAGGTAGTTTTAACTTTCACTGTACATATGTATTACTTCAGATGACACAGTCCCTACTTCCAACTCCTAGGTAGTTTTACAACCCATACCTGAATGTAGTGAATATTCCTGTCCCTAGTACTAGTAGTGGGTGATTTCATAACCCATACTTGGATTTATTGGATATGCCTGTCCTTTGGATAATGGATGGTTTTATAACCTATTTAAATCAAACATGCTTTACATCATTAGGGATTCCGTTATAAATATATGCCTGTCACTCCCACAGAAACCATGACATAAAAATTTAATGTTTTTTATATGCTTATAAAAGTTACATATAATATAAATATATTATATATGTAATATATATATTATACAAATTTGTCCTTACTTCCTGGGTGTTTCAAAAACCAGTACATGCTCGGTGTGTGTGTGTGTGTGTGTGTGTGTATGCATGCATGTGTGTTGGCATGTGTGTATGCATGTGTCTGACACAAGAAGTGAAGATATATTATATATCAGAATACTGATTTTGTAAAGTCACACACACACACACACACACACACACACACACACACACACACACACACACACACACATGTATTTATAAATACATGCAATGATGCACGCACGCACACACACACACACACACACACACACGTGCAGATCAAATTAGTGCAATTGGTGTCACCTTCTTGCAGAAGCTGTGCCCGCATGGAGCTCGCTGTGGCTGGGAGAAGACATCCTGGCAGATAGAGCAGTACAGGTGTTTGCTCACCGATTCAGGGTTCAAGAAGTACCTGAGACTAAAAAGTAAAATGGTAACACTAACAGCCATGAAAATATAAACAGTTGACAAAGGGATGCGTGACATGAAGGAGGAAAACAGGACAGGGGTGGGATTTACCTCTCAATCTGTGACTCCCTTGTATTTTGTTTAAAAAAAACTGATTCAATAAGTACTATGATTGATAGCAATGGATAATGGGACTGGCTGCACACACAACAATGACAAGTGTTCTAACTTGCCCGTGTCACACTCACACACACTGCTGTTTTCATGGGGTGAAAGAGGTCTGCACTTGTGTCCCTGGCAAGCAAGATCAAATGAAGCTGTAGGACTAGGAAGCTGTTAGTTCAGCTGTGACACTTGATGGTGCTATCTATGGCTGAGTTCTCCTAGCTGTCACTACTACTGTACTTGTGACAGTAGTGTCAGTGTCACAGACACAGAGGATTGCAAATTTATTGGAAAATAAAATCAACTTGACAAAACATGATTTTCAGGCTTTTACTAGTTTAATGGATCTTTTTCTGCTGCTCTGTGACCTGCTTGAGAAACTCAGAAAGGCTATTTTCATACATGTACAAAGCAAGATTTGAGGGGGCTAGTTGGGACTTAGTGTTTTCCATACAGTTAACTAGTGAATTACACTACTGACCTAGTCAACTACACTCTGCAAAGTGAGTTCCACAGAGCTATTCGCAGCTCTTCTACTTTCAATTTCAGTCTTTGAAAATGAGATAAGATGTATTTTCAAGACCTTCAGGCATGATCTGATAGAATAATTAAAATGTCTAGATATTATATATATTATCTTACACTGTTACAGTCATGACCACTTTGATAACTGATTAACATTTAAAACTAAGAGAAGTCAGAAGGCCTGTCAACCAGTGGCATGGGCTGGAAACACACATAATGCACAACAATCAAATGATTATGGCTGGCAAATGGAAGAAGATGAGTCTTGACTAAAAGTAAAAGGTATGACAGTGAGACTATATTATATAGACAACTTGGACAAGTTAAGGTTAACACCAACCATCATGATGAATGAATTATTCTAGCCTTTTCTGAATACTTCACCAACAAGATCATCACAATAAGAAACAGTTTTCCTCCACTTAACCCAACAGTTGACATGGACAAAACCACCTACTCCGGGGAAATTGCTACAGACATTTACACCAGTCAATGAACAATTTGTTGGGACCTGTGCTGTTTGTTTTGTACACTACTCCACTTTCAGACATCATAGCCAATCACTCAGTCAACCATCAGCTTTTTGCAGACGACACCCAACTTCAAAAATCAACTCCACCAAATGATGTGCAAAGCCTTACACATGACCTGCAATCATGTACAGATGACATAAAAGCATGGATGTGCAACAACCAACTCAAACTTAATGAAGATAAAACTGAAGCCATTCTCTTCTCAACACCTTCTCTGTCCTCATGTCACTGCTTACCATTGTCAGTCATGGTCAGTACACATGAAATTCTGTTTTCAGACAAAGTCAGGAACTTAGGATTTATCCTTGACTCTAACCTCACAATGAAGCAACATGTAATCAAAATCTGTCAAACAGCCTACTAATTATACTATGAACTAAAACGCATCAGCTCCATCCATAGGTACTTCACAGAAGATGCAGCAAAACAACTGGTAACTTCTTCAAGTTCTTGTGTATTGTCCAGATTAGACTACTGCAATTCTCTTTTCATGGGCACTCCTAACTCTGTAATTCAACCGATGCAGAAAGTCCAAAATACTGCCGCACGCCTCATTCTCAGAGCTCCATGCCATTAAAACTGCACCCCTCTCCTACAGCAACTCCACTGGCTCCCAATTTCTGAATGAATAAAATACAAAACTGCTTGCATGTGTTACAACGCAATCACAGGTTCCGCTCCCTCTTATCTTTCTGAGCTGCTACACCTTTACAGTCCTTCCCGCTCTCTCCGCTCTTCGTCAGACACACGCATGCTCAAAATCCAACGCTTCAACTGCAAAACGCATGGCTTTCCGTTTCACACTTTCTCACACTTTGGCCCCCACATCTGGAACAATCTCCCCCAAGACATCAGGCACGCTGCTACTCTCTCTTCCTTCAAAAGCCAACTCAAGACATTTCTCTTCTCAGAATATTTCAGTTAAGCCGCATTATCCTTCACTCCTATCAGTCTGTACAGTGTGTGTGTGTGTGTGTGTGTGTGTGTGTGTGTGTGTGTGTGTGTGAGTGTGTATCTAGCATGATGTTTAAAAACCCTTGTCAATATATTTTTAATATATTTTTTTTATAACATTTTCCATCTCAATGTACATTATGTGTGTATGCTTGTTCAGCGCTTTGAGCCGCAGGTAGGCGCTTTACAAATTTCCATTATTATTATTATTAATCAAGCTCCAAGATATCCTGCCAATGGTAGACAAGGACCTATAAAGGCAATTTTATTCGCAAATAACATTTATGATGTATAAAAAACAAACAAACTATAATTTAACTGGAAAGCAATTCTATAAGATGGAGTGTCAAAAGGCAGCTAGGCGTCTGTTGCTATAATAATAATAATAATAGCGGTCATTTCTAAACCTAAAAATATATAGTCATAATATTGCATTCATCTCTCTCTCTCAGGGGGAGTTCTCTGCCCCTGGCTACCAGAGAGTAACAACTAATTTGGAGCTCTACAATTTTATACCATATTTTGGATTTCTAACTCAGGAAAAGATGGAGAAATGATGCCTTCCATTTGCTCAAGTCTGTGCTTGAAACCCTGATAACAAAATGCCATCTTACATCATGGGATGTCCATGGTAAGGAAAAAACAACTCTGGTCCTCAGATGGGACAGTGACAACACAGCGGCCATTGCTAGGCCCAACCAGAGCAAATCAGTGAGCTTTGCACGGTATCATTATCACAAAACTAAATAAGTCACCAACCAAACTGAGACATGACGCTCGCTGTGCGTGCGCACTATAAGATAACAGCAAATGCTTATTCACGTTATTGGATGCAGGGCTCCCATAAGCACAACTGTGTGTCCCTTGTGCACTAGAACTGAAAACTAAACTTATGTCTAGATACTCTGATCAGTCTAGAGGGTTCCACAGCCCAGGATGCACTAAAAAAGAAAAAAGAAAGAAAAAAAGCCAGGTTATGTTTTTTTCTTCTAAGTCCACACCTGTTCCTGACTGACTTAAAATGTGGTCATATGAACTATTTGTACATCTTCTGTCTTGAATTGAAACCAAGGGCTACTGTACACTGACCTCATTACTGACAGGTACACATTCTCCCAAACTTCATGAGGTACAAAAGACTATTAGTATTACTAGATCTATAGACATCAAGTGGTCCGCCAGCACACACCCAACACAACTAATCAATGATGATGATGTGGGGCACTGACACACCACCAGTGCTTTATTAATATTATACCCTACTGTGAGTAGTGACACATGTATTTAGGTCTTCTGCTTCTGAAACTGAAAGTTTAATTATTATATATATAATATAAAAAATACCATGCAAAGAAATTGTGGATTACATAGAGATCTGTGTCCAGACCGTCAATGTGAAATGACAGAATCTGCCTTAGTTGTTTGTATTACTCTGCTCTCCATTTGCAATTTAAAAAGACAAAAGCTTTTTGAGAGTTTTCCCTTCATTATTCTGTTTCAGTGTTTGGTTTTGATCTGTTTCAAAGATTAAGAGCATTACTAACTTGTGTCATGCTATTGCTAATAATAGTAATATATTGTAATGGTCTTGTGTCAGAAAATGCCACATGTTCTGCTTTTTTTAAACTAAAACTATGCCACTTAAAAACAACAACTTTTTTATACTGACACTGTGACAGTGACACTGTGACAGATGGATGCTACTAAAACACGTCTACAGAGTTGGCAGGGCTGCCAACCACCAGAGCAATACTGACACAGAGAACTACAAGAATAGGCCTTTGAATAAACCTATTGTATTACTGTACCTGTATATTATTATTAATATTATTGAGCACTATAATGTGCCAACATACCGTGTAGACATCTACAATTTACAAACTGTGTATTTATTTATTATAACTAAAACTGTAAAACAAAAAGTGACATTGAACCTGGCCGAACTGAGTTGTAGAAAGGACAAAGGGCATCATATGCAAAGCAGAATACTTCTGCACGGCTGCCATTTCTTACTATACTTGACCCTTTAAAACTGTCCAGGGACCCTCTGAAAGTTAAGGGACCCTCTTAAAATACTCGCTAATGGGAACCATTGCGGGAAGGTGGCTGCCTACATGAAGGGAGAAGCAAAGACATTACTAAAAAATGTACGTACCTATTACTCACGACTGAATGACAGGTGTCCATGTGTTTTCGCTTGGGTGTGGGTATTTCCATCATAATTCTTACAGCTCAAACAAATTTTGGATTTGTTTCACATTCAGACCCTGATTTGGATGATTCTGATGATACTACTTAGTACTTACTAGTGTCGTAGTGACCTAAAGTGGCGTATAAAATATCCCAAGAATTTCCGACCACCTCCTTGGATATTACCAAGAATTACCAAGAGTTCTTGGCGTTGAACAGAGTATGATTTTGATTTATAATATACTTTTCAGCAGACTAGAAGTAGAACGTTGAGAAAGCTTTCAAAGCAACCCGCGAGAGAGCGTAGTATTCCAGAGTCATTTCCCTCTTCAATTCTTGCATTACAAGTCAGTATTAGTATTGCAGTCGGTGAGAGTGACCTCCCTTCCAGTATGTGATGTGCAGCACATTTTTGGGGTACTATGATCATGCATTTGCTCAAAGTAAAAGTGCTCGGTATTTAAATAACACCACATCGGTTCATATTTCCAGTACCCAGATGGTAGAATGATTTCAGTAAAGCGTGTGTCAAATCAGAGAAGAGTTAGATCAAATTGAAAATGACGACAAAACTGAGGCCTGGTAAAAACATGCAAATCTTGTCCTTAAAAAAAAAAGAATGTATAATTTATCAAGCGCAAAACCTTGTCTGTCGAGACTATTCAAAGCGCATACTCGCTCTCACATATACCCGCCCCCCCCCCCCCCCACACACACCAGTCACATTGATGGAGCTGTGGTCGAAAGAACAAATCTGACTGTCATACCTTGAGATCCACGTTGACAGAATGCTGACCAACAGAAAACGCATGGAAACAACAGCACTGAAGTGCAAGAAAGGCCTGTCGGTCCTGAAGGCTATGGCTGAAAAAAGGTATTGAACAACACCACCTCTTCCTACTGTATGAAAGCAGTGTGGTGCTCAGTGTTATTGCTAAGGACTAGGCCTCTGCCGGTGAGAACAATGGCACAAACCTGCTAAAGCGGGACAGAGTGCAGAAGGAGGCAATGTGAGTAATACTGGGAACCACACACACACCCATTGAGACCACGAGGTTCATGCTAGATCCCCCACCAATGAACGCCAGACAGAAAGTGGAGCAAGTCAAAGCATACTTCAGTGCCGTCCAAAACCACCACAACACACTCCATGAAGCCGTGAAAGACACGAAGAGGTCTTGTGTTTTCATTTAGATACAGTGCATGTATACTCAATAATACGGGTCCTAATCGGTCACTCTGGGAGAACCCTCGTGACATAGGACAATGAATGTCCTTTTGGAGTCCATCAGCCTGGTGCCACCCTCCATGTAGCCAAACAACCGTCTCGGGGATGTCAGTCTCGGCCTTCCATCTCGGGGACATCCGTCTCGGGGTCATCCGTCTCGTGGTCATCCGTCTGGGGCACATCCGTCTCGGGCACCTCCGTTTCGGGGACAGCCTTCAAGTGAAGACAAGATAATATACTTTAATCAGCCTCACAGGCCAATTCAACTCACTACTAGGCACTCATTCATTCAGTACAACAAAACAGCAATAACAACAAAAACATATCAAACCAATCTCAAAACCATTATTATTCCTAATAACTTTGTAATGGTGTGGAGTGGTAGAAGGACAGGACACAGGCAGCGGAGTCAGTCAAAATGGAGACCACAGCAGGCGGCGACGGCAAACAGGCTTTATTCTACAGCAGCAGACTCCTTCCTCAAGCAGCTGCCCCACTTCACACCAGAGATCATCAAGCGCTGTCAGGAAAAGAACTTGGAGACCATCTTTGACATCATGGAGATGGAGGACGAAGAGCGCAATGCCCTGCTTCAGCTCACAGAGGCTCAGATGGCTGACGTGGCACGGTTCTGCAACCGCTACCCCAACATAGAACTGAACTATGAAGTCCAGGACAAGGACAGCATCCGCAGTGGTTCCACGGTGAATGTGGTGGTGACACTGGAGAGGGAGGATGAAGTCACCGGGCCTGTCATCGCTCCGTTCTTTCCCCAGAAACGTGAGGAGGGCTGGTGGGTGGTGATCGGCGACCCCAAGAACAACTCCCTGCTGTCCATCAAGCGCCTGACCTTGCAGCAGAAGGCCAAGGTCAAACTGGACTTCCTGGCACCCTCTGTGGGTCGGCAAGCTACACGGTCTACTTCATGAGCGACTCCTACATGGGCTGCGACCAGGAGTACAAGATCAGCATCGACGTGAAGGAGGGTGGGGAAAGTTCTGACGACTCCGGCAGTGACAGCAATTAGTCAGGGAACCAGGAGGAAGCAGCAGCACCACTGCTTTTGGAATCTTCAGTGGACCTTGTGTTTGAAGTGCTCGAGACATCAAGTGGAAGAAGACGAGAAGATGAAAAAATGTGTTCTGTCTCCAAGTTTGAATTACTTGATTGGCTGTCGTTGGTGGGTGCTGCCACATAGCCCACAATTAGTGTGCCAAGAAGTTTTAACAGACTCTTATCAGTCTGTGACTTGCTTGATCATTACGCATTTCTCTCTGTAGAAATAAAGTAGATCCCTTAAAAGTGACAAAATAATGGTCTACTCGAGTACGGTCGCTCAAAGAAAGAAGAAGGAACTCCTCTCCCTTTAATGGCTCAGTGTTTGAGACCTGTAGCATTGTTTCTGTTTGTTTCTTTCGTTTTTGGAATTCCTTGGCTAAAACTCTGAGGTTCACCCAATACTGGGTTGAAAGGCAGCATGTGCAAGCATTAAGCATTTCCCAGCACTTGTAAATACTGTTGTGCATACAAGTGCAGTGTTGCCTACCACTCCACTCCATCACAACTTAACGAACGCACATACTCCATACGCTTCCATAATCACCAAGTACATTACACGAGAAAACATGGCCTTCTAGCGCTCCAGCCTTACACACAAACACAAACATACACACACACACACAACACACACACACACACACACACACACACACACACACAACAACAAACACCACAACACACACAACACAACACACACACAAACCCCCCCACACACACACACACACACACACAACCACCAAACACACCACACCACATAACAAACCACCACCCCCACACCCCCAAAACCCAAACTACATAAAACCCAAAACTGCTTCATTAAACGAAAAGTCCGATTTGTCTGTCCCCGAACCCCTCGGGCCCCCAGACCACAAAAAACTCATGAACACAACACTGCTTCATAAAGGGAGGTCCCCGATTTGCTGTCGCCTGAACACTCCGCCACCCGAACAAAACTCATAAAAACAACACTGCTATATGAACGGGGGGCCAAATTTCCTGTCGCCTGAACCACTCGCCACAAACAAAACTACATAAACACAACACTGCTTCATTTAACAGGGCCCCATTTCCTTCCCTAACCCCTCGGCCCCAAAAAAAAAAAAACCCGCATCACATTCCAAATCAATCCTTACCCCAAATGCTAAAAAAAAAAATCGTCTCACATTTAAACTCGCGTCTTTTCCCCTTTCCCTCTCGGGGACTCCTCTCGGGGGCCCCCCCGTCTCGGGGCCCCTTCCCCCCGTCTCGGGGGGGGACATCCGTCTCGGTCCGCCTTCCTCCGTCTCGGGGACATCCGTCTCGGCGCCATCCGTCTCCGAGACTGGGAGGGACAAGAAGAATGGCACAGAAGGATGTCCCTGGGACGAAAAGCCATGAAAACGGAGGACCCTTCCGTCCAGGCTTTTCCTCCCAGGGACATCCGTCTGCGCCACTCGTCTGTGCCACCCGTCTCGGGGATGTCCGTCTCGGCCTTCCGTGTCGGGTCATCCGTCTCGGGGTCATCCGTCTCGGGGTCATCCGTCTCGTCCACATCCGTCTCGGGCACCTCCGTCTCGGGGACAGCCTTCAAGTGAAGACAAGATAATTTACTTTAATCATCCCTCACAGGCCAATTCAACTCACTAGAAGGCACTCATTCATTAAGTACAACAAAACAGCAAGAACAACAAAAACATGTCAAACTAATCTCAAAACCATTATCATTCCTAATAAATTAACGAACGCACATACTCCATACACTGACTTCCATAATCACAAAGTACATTACACGAGAAAACATGGACTTCTAGCGCTCCAGCCTTACACAGCACACACACACACACACCACACACACACACACACACACACACACACACACACACACACACAGGCAGATACTCCTGACCCAAACTACATAAACGTAACACTGCTATCATTAACCAGAAATTTTAAATAGACTAAGTTTGAACAAACCCTCGAGAGAGAGAGCGTATTATTTGAGTTATTTCCCTCTTCAATTCTTTGCATTTAAAGTCGCTATTGGTATTAATGTCGGTCTGAGAGTGACCTCCCTTCAGTACTGCAGCACATGTTTGGTACTGCGGTAATGAATTTGTTGAAATTGAAAGTGCTCGGTATTTAATAGCACCTCATCGGCTCACATTTCCCGTATACAAATGGCGGAGTTTGTTCAGCAGAGCGCGTGTCAAATCAGAGAAGAGTTAGATCAAATCGAAAATTTGACAAATGATGAGAAAAGGTTGGTAAACATGCAAATCTCGTACTTCATTCGAAAAAGAACCGCCAGTGTTTGCCTTCATGTTATTGTTAACAGTTACAGGACTATCATCTGAAAAACACAGTAATGAAATAACCAGTTTGAGAGATATAATGTAGATGGGGGAAGGGGGCGGTAGGAAGAGGAGGCTGAATGTTGTGTTAGACTGAAGAGACAGTCGGCGGATCAATACATTCTTGATTCCCAAAGAACAAGGACACTTAGACAGTATTTAGTGATTTAAGTCAGCTCTGGCTTCGGCCAAGCGCTGATAGACCGCCATAGAAGCACATCCCGACCTGTCGCACCAATACCAGATTCTTGGATGCTAGGGACGTATGCTACTGAAACAGTATGGTATAGGACTGCTTTGATGTGAAGAAGTCCAGGGTAGAACTAGTTGAACTTTGCATTGCACTCCGTAGACATCTCATGGGGCATGGCATGCTGTTCTGTTGGATGTACCATTTCTCCATAGATAGGAGAAACTTTCCTCTACCGGCTGTGAGTTTGGGGAAGTACTATCTTGAGTCTTTCTACTGTATAGAAGTATTGTAGTAATCTAGTATTGTGCTTTTTATTTACAAATTCCAGAAGTAATAATTTAGTAATTGTACTTTGTAGGTACCCTGGGTTGGTGGAGATGGTTTTTGTGTGGTGTTTGAAGTTAAGGTGCTGATGTACACTTTGTGTGATTGTGTACTGTGGGGGACCTAGTACTCTCATACACTTACATTCAGTAGTATTACAAAGTTCTACAACTAGTAGTAAGGCATGGCATTTAGTGATTTACATTGACAGTTACAGTGCTAAAATTAAAGTGAACTGAAATAAAGTTTTTCAACATTGTCTTGTAAGCATTGAACAGTGGCAGTAACTAAGACATGCTTTGATTTTTGACAAATGGTGCATTTATGCAGAGCTATCTCTTTTTTGCCACCAGAAACATTTTGAAAAAGAGGGTGAGATTGGAATACAGGATCAGGAAGAGAACAAAGAATGAAAAGGACTTCATTCAATACATTGAGGTAAGTAAGAGTCTAAGACTAATAATAGTAATTACTTTAAATGTATTATACACTAATGCAGTGCATTATTTTGATCATGACCAGCTGCTGTTCTTCTGGTTTATCAGACTTGAGCAAGATATTAACTGGTGTGTGTGGGCATGCATGCATGCACACTTGCTAGCTTGCTTGATGCCTGAGATATTCGTGTGTTTGCTGTGTAATGTCTACAGGTGAAGTAAAAAGTAAAAATACCTATGATGTATGATTGTTTGCACTTCTGTGTGCAATTTTTTGTTGTTTTGATTTCTGTACTACTATAATTTACTGAGTGAACTGAATTTATGACTACAGTATTGTAACATTGTAAGGTTTTTGCCCATTCTCTTTGTGTCTTTATCTATGACTAGTATGAGTATTACTATCACATGATGCAAGTAGTTATACTGGTCGTTATCATTCACTATCACTGCATTACCATTAGGTTGTATTTTATAATTTACAGTGTTTATTGTTGCCACTGATTTTTTTAATTCTGTTTTTGCTTTGCAGTACGAGAAAGATGTGCTCAAATTTGTACGGAAAAGAAAGGTCAGTATTAGTCTATTACTATTAAGATACATAAGAATGACTACAAAATAAACCCCACCAAGAATGAAAAAATTAGCAAACCCCAAACATGTTGAGTTAAAGTGCAGGTCTAATAGTGGTACTGTAGTATTTAGCTTTAAAAATAATTTATGTATTGTATTTGTAAACCTCCAGAAATTGGGGTGTGTACCTGATGAATTGATGTGACTATTCAAGACAGATAATTGATACATTTAATTTCTTGACAAAAGCCTAATGTTGTTTTGTTTTGGACATTGAGTTTGAGTGGACACAGTGTAAGCAATGTCTTAGAAAACTTGCTTGCATGCTTAAGCTACAGGTGCGAGTTGATGCCAGTTTTGGGTATGCTTATCTTGGACTTATTTCATTGTGATAGTGATGTCAGAAAATAAAACTGAATAACTACACTTGTTTAGTTTTGATTATATTGAATCATTGATTAAGTGATTTAAAACTTTGTGTGATTGTTACAATCATAACAATGTTAGATCCATTAGTACTGTGTTTTGTGACTGTGGCAAGCATTCCATGAAGTCTGTGACAGTGTGAGGAGTATGTGCATTCATTTTGAGATTTGTCAAGAAACTTGACAGTGACATTGCTATTGGATTCTTTTTAATTTTAGAAGCATTTTAATTCCAGCTAGACCTTTCAAACTTTGCAAGATTATAGATTTCTTTGAACATTACATGCTTATAGTTATACTCTTACTAAGTTATAGTGTTATATCAGTCTGGATAATATAGTTCTAAACATAATTATTCAAGAGGCAGAAAAGCCAGAAAGAAAACAACTACAGGCTCATGGTTCACAAATTTAATGTCATCTCATATTGTCATATATATTTATTTATTTTTGGGGTACTTTTAAGTTGTAATGGAAATGGTGTGTTGCCATTTAATTTTTCTCCTCTTTTTTACCCCCCTTTACTTTTAGAGATCTGCCCTTGCAGATGATGTAACACACAAACACAAACACGATTTATATAATATGAATATATAACATCTCTCTCTATATATATATCTCTATCTATCCATTTCTCTCTCTGTATGTATGTATACATCTATTACAGTTTACATGTATCACAATCAGAACTTAGTCAAATCAACAATTCAGGCAGAATCGTATGATTATATAATTGTATCTGAATTTTGTGGTTGCAGAGAGCTGGGCGCTCAAAAAAGAGAACAGAAGTGCCCATCATCATGCGGATCCATCAGCTGTATCAGGTATCGATGCAGAAATACATCAGTCGTATCGGGTATCGATGCAGATATATATATATACATCAGTCATATCAGGTATCGATGCAGAAATACATCAGTTGTATCAGGTATCGATGCAGAAATACATCAGTTGTATCAGGTATTGATGCAGAGATGCATCATTTGTATCAGGTATGGATGCAGAGATACATCAGTTGTATCAGGTATGGATACAGAGATACATCAATTGTATCAGGTATGGATGCAGAAGCTCTGAATAGAAGATCAGGTGTGTGTCAATGATTGACAGGAAATTCAGTAACTTCCACAATGTGGGAAATACCATTGCTTTTTTTCTTTGAAGAGTTGTTTTTGAAATTCAGCCCTCCTCTGCACTTTTGGGCATGAGGGCAAAGCGTAGTGACCTTGTAGATAGGTTGGTGATTGTGTTTTTAATGTGAAATTTGTATAAATTTATGATACTCTGTGGAGTCTTGACAACACTGGAGAACACTGTTGGAACATGTTTTTACCTGACCTATGAAACACCTTATGACGAATATGAAAAACTATGACTGTTGTAATTTGTCTGCACCTACTGTATGAAATGCCTTTAATCTTTAGCAAGTCACAGGCAGTTAATTATCAGTCATATGATCCATTCCCAGTGACCTGTTAAACAAACTGTCCTTACTGAATTTTTGGAAATTTAAGAAAAGTAAAAGAATGCTGCCGGGGGGTGGGGGTGTGGGAGGATATAACTTCATTACGTGCTTAGTGTTTATGCATACCTAGTGTCTTAAGGACTTATTCTTCAATCAAATCATAACAGATATATATATATATATATATATATTATATATATATATATATATATATATATATATATATATCACTTATGATGTAACTAATGATAGCCACAATTAGATAATAAATTTAATAAGATTTTCTGGGCCATTAGAATTTAGATGGACTTGTGAATCAGATCTGACAAAAGGCAGAAGAAATACTAGAGTCTTGACTGATTAGGGATAACTCTGGAGATGGATATTAAATTATATACTCATAAAAAGCTTTAACAATTAGAAAGGAACTTGGAACTGTATAAAAATTAATTATTATATAAACATGTGCACTATGTTTTGATTGTTTCACTCTTAACGTGCAGTGTTTTGTGTTTCTCTCTTGTTTGTTATTATCCTGGGCTCATAGTGGGTTCACTTACCAGAGGTCACATTCTCAGAAGGCTTTTTGTGAATAGATTGTATTTTGTGCGACTTGAGAAGTAGATCTACTTTCCTTCATTACTTCTGCACTTCAGTTGTTGATTTGTAGTACTTTGAATTGTTGTATGCTTCATATACTGATATAGTGATTCTCTGAATTTTGTGTTGTATGTCCATCTTGTTTATTTATAATAATATTATTAATGTAAATACTAAAGGTGTGAACTGTGATGAAATGCAGTGCTGGTATATATATATATATATATATATATATGTTTGTTCATGTTCAATTTCTTCTCATTTCAGCTGTGTGAAACAAGGTTTCCGGTAAGTTGAAAAGAAAAGAAGAAAGACACATTAAACACACAACAAGTTGTTAGTTTAAACATAATATTGCTTTATGATTACAAATAATTAAAGCCTTTCTTCTATTTGAATGCATTTAAGGTTCTAAACTGACCTCAAGACATGTTTTTTCCAGTGGCAGTGAATGAAAGAGATTAAAGTAAAATAATCTTCAAACTAAGGAGCATGTTTTAAAAAGCCTTCTATTTATTTGTATCAAATTTAGAAGATTTTCTCAGTGCACTGATTCACCCTGCATATGTAGCATTAGGGCCTATGTAGACCAACCTTGACCAGAACTCATGGATTTTTGCATCTATATGGTTGCTGTTAAAGACTGCTGAAATGCATCAATCCAGCTCTGATCCTTTGCAGCATTATATGCATCTGTGCTTTAGTAGATCCATGCAAAACTGCCTCAGACATGACAGACTGAACCAGCATACAAATACATTTTGGCAGGGCATTTTAAGATAAGAACCTGTATTTAAAGTTTGGGTTTTGATCTCAGCTACCTG
Organism: Alviniconcha marisindica; assembly: GCA_018857735.1. Taxonomy (NCBI): domain Eukaryota; kingdom Metazoa; phylum Mollusca; class Gastropoda; family Provannidae; genus Alviniconcha; species Alviniconcha marisindica. The sequence goes on along the minus strand of JABMCL010003003.1, from coordinate 1,049,969 downwards.
TGCTACACAATAGCTAGAATTCCCTGCTCCCTGTCAGTGAGTACTTTTAAAATTGTGTTAAATGCATCTGTTTAATTTAGTTAAAAAGTATCATTCATATATATATGCAATCGTATACATGACAGAGGTGTGTGTACTTTCATGCATGGACTCGCAAACAGATTACAGAACACAAAAACTAGTCGTTGGTAACTGTTTAATTTGTACTAGGTAATCTCACATACATGGATAATTCTTGAACTGAGCACGTTCATGAATCAAACTAGTCATTCTCATGCTTATAGAGTGTTTCTTCTAAAAAGAGTGATGTTCATAACTTCATCATTACTTATGATGGTGATGATGTTTATTTCAGCAAAACGTTGACACATGGCTGAGCCACATTGAGTTCTGCAAGCAGCAGGTATGCTTATTTGTTCTTCTGACATTCTTTAACATGTTTTAAAGTATATATATATATATGTGCATGCAGTTACGATGATAATAAAATGAAACTTTTGTTTTCCAAATGGAATCGGCCCCTGTGCTGTGATTCTTTTAATAAATTAAACAATGCTGCATGTTTAGGGACTGCAGTCATGCATGTGAAGATCAAATTCTGCTTTCTGGTTTGGAGTTACATCACTCAAAACTCTTTTCAGACTTGGCATACTCAATAGACCTTTGCAGATCATACTGGCAGTATGAGAGAAGACCATTTGTAGCAGCCACTCGCATTTAGAGTAGAATGTTTGGATACTTGCAGATGAGTATTGTTGTTGCTGTTGTTATTGGTGGCTTTGTCATCTTGATGTTGTTCTTGGTGTGTGGTTGTTGCTTGTGTACTTTTTGTGCTCTTCTTTGTTTTGTGTTTAGCCAAGGGGTTAGAAACAGAAGTCAGGAATGACTTCTTGTAATGAACTTTCCATAGGAAAAAGAATTACAAACAAGCACATGAATATATGAATGTTTCCTCTGGCACAATCACTAACTGGGTGTGTTTACTTTGCAGAAGGAATACAGAAGAGTGAACCGACTGTTCACACAAATGCTGAGGACACACAGTGCAGAACCAGGTTTGATAACTGGTTGCTAGTCTATAGAACTCAGAACTTATGATTGCATTAATTCAGACTGCATCTAGTAAACCCTTTTAATGACTGTTCCCATGTTGATGAACTATGCTAGTCTGTACTCAGAACTCAGGACTCGGGCAGTTGCTGTCTACAGTGTAAGGTAAACCCTACAATCACAATTGCTGCGTGCATGACCTATACAGTGTACCATGAACATTTTGGTCACAGCTGCAGTATGCATGACCTCTACTGTGTACCATGAACATTTGGGTCACAGTTGCTGCATGCATGACCTATACTGTGTACCATGAACATTTGGGTCACAGTTGCTGTGTGCATGACCTATACAATGTACCATGAACATTTCGGTCACAGTTGCTGCATGCATGACCTATAGTCTATACAGCATACCGTAAATATTTCAGTCAGTTTCTGTACCATAAACATTTCAATAACAGTTGCTGTGGCATAACCTATACAGGTATCTGTGAACCATGCAATCACAGTTGCTGAGTACATGACCTATACACCTTACCATAAAACCTCCAGTGGCAGTTGCTGAGTCCATGACACTTACAGCATACCGTAAACCCATCCATGCATGACCTATACTGCACACTGTAAACACTTCTATGACAGCTGCTGCATGCATAATATTTACAGCATACTTTAGACCCTTTAGTTTAATGACAGTTCCTGCATGCATAAATCTAAACAGTGTACCATAAACACTTCATTGACGGTTGTTGCATGCATGAGCAGTACAGGTTACCGTAAACCCTGTCATGGGAGTTCCTGTGTGCTCGACCGATACAGGCCACTGTAAACCCTACACAACCTATGCAGGTTATACATCCATCCATGAGGCAACATTTGGGCATTTCTTCAGGCTACTTAACTTTTATCAGAGCCTCTGCTAGATTAGCATATGCCAGTTCTTACCAGTAAATGTTTCCCTTGTACCAGTAAGAAATGAAGTTGCCATTACTATGTACCGGCTGAAACTGAGTGCATTGTGACTGTAACCCTGGGTCCAGAAACAAGTGGAAGCTCAGGCTAAATAAGATGGCTTCTGATGTTGATCAGCAAGCAAAACAATGAATGCTCATTGTCACACCAGAGGCCAGACACGTCACATGTCAATGCTAGAAGCTAAACCTTTCACTGCCAGCACCCTCCCGTCATCCTTGAATGGACAGGTCCCAAAGTACGAGTGCTGACTGCAAGATAATGGACCGTTCCATTTCTGTTTGTTCTGCTTTGCTGTATGGCTTTCCCACTCCGCTTTCATTCTAGATCTAATTGCATCAGTATGGTGCAACGAAGTATAGCTACAATTGTTTTTTTTTCACCCAGTGCTGACGGAATCATCTGTATCATCGTCTGCTTCAGATGAAGAAACCCTTGAAATGGCTGAGAAAAAAATGAAACCACCAGCGGCTGTTATTAACTAATTAAGTGACAGAAGATAAAGGAATAGAACAATGCTTGGCCAGATGACAGATTTTCCGTGGCACAGACAATGCAGTCTGGCGTCTCAATGTGACCTTCGTTTTGCAGACCATGTTGTGCCAGGGTGGAGACTGGTGGTGAACAGGATTTATTTTTATTTTTTAAAATGAAGTGTGTCCTCTGTAATGGGGGAGGGGAGGGGAAATGAAAACCTGAGCACATTATTAGGCCTGTGTAGTGTTGACTACCAGCTGACTGAGCGTTGGTACCAGATTTTTTTGGTTATTGCTGGTACCTAGTACTGATATCTCAACAGTCTAGTGGAGGCTGTTTTAATTTATGAAAAAGGTAAAAGTGTGTGATGAAACATTCAGGGTTTGCAGAACACGTGAATTGGAATCTTTGGAGATGCCTGACAATAGTCCTGTATCACATTTTAGAGATACAAATTCAGCACTCTGGAATGGGGCACCAACATTGGTGATGAGGTTGTTGATCACAATATCTTGAGGCTTTTTCTTCTTTTAGTTTTTGAATGACCATTTGTTATATTGGTGTATTCCACTGGCAGAGCTGTGGGTCAAGGCAGCCACATGGGAGGCAGATGAGATGAACTTTGAGGCTGCTCGGGCCCTCATGCAGCGATGTGTTAACTTCAATAACACATCTCGTCTTGCTTGGGTGGAGGTACTGATTGTGTATGTGTGCATGTATATATGTGGGCAGTGTGTGTGTGTGCATGCATGCATGCATAGGTGTGTGAGATACTGATTGTGTATGTGTGCGTGTGTTTGGGTGTGTGTGCATGCATGCATGGGTGTGCGAGGTACTGATTGTGTATGTGTGCAGTGTGTGTGTGCATGCATGGATGTGTGAGTGTGAACAAGTGAGACAGAGGGGGGAGAGAGTATATTTATGTTTTGTTTGATATTTGTGTTAAACAAAGAAACTTATGTTTCTTTTCCTGTCCAGTTCTATTTAGTAAGATCTGTGATGTCAGCAGTTTGCATTTTGATAAAATTAATGACTTCTGCATGATGCTTCCCCCTCCCCACCCCACTCCCCAGAAAGTCTTCTTGTTCATTTTTTAACATTTTGTACTGGATTTGTTGAACATGAAATATTGATTGCAGTATTTCTGTGACAGCATACATGTATATTATGCACCATTCGTTTTTCTGTTTCAGTACTACAGACTGGAGCTCTTGCTTGCAAAACTGGTTGGTGATGTTGTCTTTGCTTACATAGATTGATAAATACTCCCATTTCATTACTGTGGCTTTATTTGTAGTTTATGGTGTGTAATTGGCTTGGACAGGTGGCAAACACTTGCTGTAAAGGCATTTTTCAGACACTGTTCAAATGAATCAACACACAACTAGTGCTCAAAAGATGGCACACAAGTACAATGACAAAGACTGAGTCACCCACGCAAACTCTCACCTGGCATGCCTGTAAATACAAGGTACATGAACTCTACCAGAGGTACATCGTAGGGTAGTTGCCGGGTGAGATTTACTGTAGGCAACTTAAGTCTTTGTCATTGTGCTTGTGTGACATCTTTCCCTTGTGTATTGATTCTGCATGAGCGCTCTGGGCCTCATTCTGTTTCAGAACTGTTCAAATAATATCTTAAAAATGCCTTATATTGAGCTGTCCACTTGTTAATACTTCTGTTGTTGATGTTGACATTGTATTGTCCCATTAATGGTCAAATGGTAAACCTGAGTTTTTATATAGTTACAGTAATTTTGTGTGTGTGATTGTACATAGTTCCGGTCAAATTTATGACACTGTTGGTGGCCCTTGCCTTGACATTGATACAAGAAATGATTGTTTGACTGATAACATGCTTATTCACTTACTGAATAACTGATTAACTGGATGAGTGTTCAGCCAGTTTTACATTAACAAAATATTTGTCATGGCATTCAGTGACATGACACAAGTGCAAAATTCAACATGTGACTGACTGATTGACTGACACAAGAAATAATTGTTTGACTGATAACATGCTGATTCACTTACTGAATAACTGATTAACTGGATGAATGTGTCCACAGGCATGACATTCAGTGATTCAAGGTACAGGATTCAACATGTGACTGTCTGATTGACACAAGAAATGATTGTCTGACTGATAACATGCTGATTCACTGACAGAATAACTGATTAACTGGATGAATGTGTTCACAGGAACAAGCCGATGACACTCCGAATGGAAAGCTAGCAGAGGTGGTCTGTGAACTTGCCTGCCAAGAATTTCCTGGTATGCAAAAAATGACACCTGCTTGTGTCGGCAAGACTTGGTTTTATCAGTTTAGAAGGGTATGACTATCATAATGCATGAGCTTAATTTTTTTTTAAATCAAAATTTCATAAACTGAAAGAAGTTTTTAGGGTTTGAATTGCATTCTCAGTAAGAGAAGAAAAAAATTGAGATTGATATTTTTTCATTTCTTTTGTGTATTTAATAAACTTGTAAAATCAGTATCTGTTCTTATATATTCGTTTATTTATTTGCCTTTGTTGTCTGATTTCAGATGATGTGGAGCTGCTGTTTTCACTAATAGGTGTGTCAGAAAGATATGAGTTTGCTCGACAGCAGCGAGAGGGAATGCTCAAGCAGTAAGTGTACATACCATCCTCCTGCCGATCTTTTGTTCAGTACAGATCAGTTCAGTTCAAGATGGTGAAAAAGCCCATCTGCACTGCAACCCATCTCTCAAAAGTTTCCCCAATGTTGCCTTTGAAACAGTTACAATGGTCATCTGATTAACTTTGTAGAACGTTTCCACTTTCTATGCCTTTCTCCTCCAGGTGATCAATGTTGTGATGTCCTTGGCAGTGTGCCTGCATGCAGGTAGTGTCTCAAGCTCCTCAACATTTCAGATCTTTTGAGATGGAAGCCATTTGTGATGATTGCTTTACCCACCAGTCTATCTGCTCGGTCATTTCCCTTGACTCTGCCATGTCCATGGAGTAAATCCACAGGAGTCTTTGAAGTTGGATGTTGAACATTGACACACATCAGTCTGGCTTCTCATTCCTTCAGGTGATGCTTAATGTCCTTGGATGTTGGTTGACATATTAGGGACAAGCTGAGACCAATGCGTGAGCGTGGTTCAGTGTAGCTTTACGTCCACGGAAACCATAAGGCTCGTTAGGACGGACAGCCCAGGATGGCCACCTGGACTCACACAGCTCCTGAACTATGGCTGGCTTCTCAATCCACATTTGACCTTTTTGTAGCAAGCTCACTGAATCTGTGAGGATGGTGGCTTGTGTGGTCTGACTGTCACCTCTTTAGGCAGTCCAGCATGCCTGACTGCTTCCACTTCCATTGTCAAGCTGGAGGTTGACACTGTATAGGTTGCACTGCCTTCAAAGATGGTGTTCGTACCTTGCTACCTTGCTTGACAGTGAAGCCCCACCCCACTGGCCTTTGGGGACTGAGCCATCAGTGTACACTATGAGATCCTGTGGTTTGTTGTTTTCCCTGTTTCTTGTTGTTAGTTACTGTATCTTTGTTCTTGTTATTTTCCTCCACATGATTAAAATCAAGATTTCAAAAGAAACTGAACTGACAACAAAATTTTAGAACTTTCACAAATTTTGCCATCAAATTTTGTCCTCCTTTTTAAATGCTGTGAGGTATTCCATGTCTGCTTTTAGTTGCAGATTGATCTGATGTATGGTCATCAATAGATATTTATAAAAACAAAATCTAAAACCAGAATGACTGCTAGCATTCTAAAACAAGATCCAAACACATAAAAAGGTTCAGAAGAACTCTGTTTATTAGGACAAAACACAACTTGCAAATTTTGGGGTAATCCCCTTTATCAAGCTACAAAACGACACTTAAACAACAGTTAAATGGTGAAAAATGAGAAGATGCCGACAATCTTCCAAACACTGGACATAGCTGAACCAAAAACAGATAAGCGGTTTAGCTTTCCATCTCATTTTTCACAGATTGCCATCCCGGATCAAACAACAGAAGATATAGCACAGATTGCCGTTCCTGCTCATTACAGCAGAATACAGACCATATATTGCCATTCATGCTCCAAACAGTGGAAGATAAACAGTAGACTGCCATTCTTGCTACAAACAATGGAAAACAGACCACAGACTGCCAGCTCGGCTCCAAACAATGGAAAAAAGACAGTAGATTGCTGTCCCTGCGCCAAACAGTGGAAGACCTGACATATTACCATCCCTGCTCTAAACAGGGGAAGACAGACCACAGGTTGCCATTCCTGGTCCAAACAGTTGAAGACAGACCACAGGTTGCCATTCCTGGTCCAAACAGTTGAAGACAGACCACAGGTTGCCATCTCTGGTCCAAACAGTTGAAGACAGACCACAGGTTGCCATTCCTGGTCCAAATAGTGGAAGACAGACCACAGGTTGCCAATACTGATCCAAATAGTGGAAGACAGATCACAGGTTGTCATCCCTGATCCAAGTGGTGGAAGACAGACCCAGGTGGAAAGTGCTTAGATGTCTGTCTCAGCACCCTGGCAGCTGCGTTAGTCATAGGTGGATGGAGCATGTTGATTAATGCTACTTCTTCTTTTGATTGTGTGCCCAAAGATGCAGTGCTGATCTGTTGTTTGATTTTTTTCCTTTATCTTCTTTTTCAGACTACGTGAATCTTTCTCACATTTGCCTCGTGTGTGGGACTTCTTGGCCAGGCGCTTGCTGCCATCCAAGAAAAGAAAATGTATGTTGACCTTTTTTTGTTCATAAACGTCTGTTATGACAACCTATATTTTATGAAAAATTTGACCTAAAGCCGTGGGGCTGGAGACCTTTTTTTAAAATTTTACACAATAGAGTTTAGGCACAAGTTTTGGTGCAGAATAAATAGCTTTGAAAATAAATGAAACATCTCTTTCAATGCTTTCCGCGTCTTAAGACGCAGAACTTTGCAGTACGCTTGACGACAATCCGCGTCTTTGGACGCGGTAAGAATTAAAGATTTTTAATGGTCTTGCCAACTTTCGAGTTGACTAGAGGCAATTATATTACACTAACTGCATCAATTTCGGACACTTTCGGTGATCCCCCTTAGTCCAGTCGAGCGTTCCTTTGTCTGTTTTGGCATTTGTAACACGTGTGTCAAACTGACGAAAGTTGTATGTTTTAAAATGGCGGCACGCAGAGCGAACATGCATTACTTGGTGAGGGAAACTGGAATTAGTACTGAATGAGGGCTCGGATCTAGAAGATTTTTCGGACAATGGTTCTGAAGAGAACATTGTTGATTCTGGTGAGGAGTTTATGCCAGTAGATCTCGAGGCGGATTCGAGTGACAGCGATAATAACATCTTCATTTTCATCATTGGGATCCATGCAACCAGTAGAATGATATTTTTTTTTTACTGTGTTTGGACAGTTCCCGCTTTGCTATTGCGATAGAGAAAGGTATATGATATGACTCTATGGAATATTTATTTGACAAGTACACATCCCAAGCTTTCTAAAAATGTATATGTTTATTGTATTATTCCTAGTAGTTTATTTACTACAATTTGTTTAAAACAGGCAAAAATAGTGTGTCTGCAGGAGCTGAGCGCGCCATTTTGTGGCATTTTGAATTAGTTAAACAAAATGGGGGGAAAAACTGTATACAGGCAACCAGCGGCTTTACTTCATGAAGAGCTGATCTTATCTTGTCACCTTTTACTGTGAGTGTTAGTGTTCCTGTCTTTTCGTGTGATGGTATTTGAAATTGAGGTTTATTTTGCTTTTGTTGCAATATATAATATACTGGGGGGGGGGGGGGGGGGGGCTAATTTATTTTAATTTTATTAAAATGGCTAGTGTATGACTATTACTCTATGAGGCTGTCTTATCTGCATTTTGCATTATACAGGTCTGTGATTGTATTTATCACCTTTTACTCTGAGTGTACATTTGACAGCATTTTGAAATTGATGTTTATTTGCTCATGCTGTGATATAATATACTATGTTGGTGGGGTGTAATTATTATGTTATTATTCTGTGTGTGTGTGTGCTTTGCACTTTTTGTAATATACTTTGTTGGGGGGGGGGGGGGGGGGGGGGGGTACTGAGGAGGAAAGGAGAAAGAGAAGAATTCATTTATTTAAATGGCTTTTGTTTTTGACTGTCTTATTGTCTTGTTTTTAGCACCTCCTTACTGGATTTGTAACTGATAACTTTTTGAGTGTTTTTATGTAATCAGTGGTGTTTGAAACCTATGTTGTGTTTGTTGTGATAGTGCTATTATGTTTGGAGAGGGTGGGGGATTGAGGCAAGGGGAGAGGGAAAGACAGGTTATTTCAGTACTAAAACTGTCAGTATGTTAGGTTCCTGTTTTGCATGATACTTCTGATTTAGTTTTGCTATCTTTTAATGTGAGGGTTTGCTATGCTATTTATGTGATGGTACTGGTCTGAATAGAGATGTTCATGTGTAGGTATTTTGTCTGTTTGGGTTGAATTTGATGAGTTGTACTTTTCTTATTTGTTAAAATGCTTGACCTGTGAGTGCATGTGTTGACGCGTGTAACTGGTAGTGGTCGACTGTTTCGGATGTGTTTGTGCCCTCCAGACTCTAAGATAAAGTACTCTGTGTTTTATGTGTACTTCTACTTCTACTTTTATGTGTACATGTATTATACTGTGTGTTATTTTACTAGTATCTTTTATGCAGTCGTAAGGCAAATTTCTATGTTATTTACAGACAATAAAGATTCTGTACATGGGGTGACATTTTCTCTATCTGTCATCCTGAGATAACTCACACTCCAAGCCTTGCTTTCCAGCACCCTTCTTCCAAACTCTGTCATAACTGGTAATCTTATTGAAGGAGCACCTCCTTATCTCTATGCATATGTCTGCTGAAATCTGCCAAAAGTTTGATTACTAAAACTGTGGATCTAGCGTCAAACTTCAGGCCCATCTGCTGCAGGTAATAAATTTGTCGTCTCAGGTCAACTGATTTTGATTTATTTGTGCTGGCATAAGCCATGTGGGGAGAGAAAGGTGGCCTGACATAATCTGAGTTGTCTGTGTGGTTACAAACTTACTGCCATTAGCAGTTTGCCGACAGTTTCTTGAAGACCTATGGCACTGGCTGGAGGAAGGAGGTTGTAAACTCTGATGTTTGGTGTTAGAGATTACTGTCTAACTGACAGCATATTAAAATCCAGTTTTTAGCTTTCTCTTTTTTATGAAACAGAGTAAATGTCCATGATCAGCTGAGCCACAGTACTTCTGTTTACAGACGGATGCACATGAAATGCTGCATTTGATTTTGCAAAATAGCACACAATCCATTTACCAGTGTGTCAATTTTTGGGAACACCGTAACCAATATTATTAAACGCTGAAGCTCGTTGGTTGGTGGCTGTTATGCAGTTTGAAACGACAAGAGACTGCAAGGTTACAGGACATTAGGGATCTTGTCAAAGGGGTGCAATTCTTCATTTGTAACCCAAATCAGATTACATCCCTTAGACTGCTAATATTGGGGGAGGCAGGAGTGGGATAATGCTCAAATAAAAATGTTCCACTACTTGCAGTGGGCTTTGGATCTATGATTTACACCATCTTACTTTGTCTAATAATGGTTCATTCATATTACTGTTTGGATGACCTTAACTGGGTCAAAGACTAGACATATTCTTTTAACGTAAGGCTTTCTAATTCTTAAACAGTTGTTTATAATAGCTGATACATTAGCTATGTATCGTAAATTGGTATTGGTTACTACGTCCAAGAAATGAGGTCAAATTAACTTCATTACAGATGAAATAAAATGAATTTGTCTGGAAAGACTGACGCGTCTGAAAGAGTCCTGACAGCTTGATCGACTGATTCAGTGGACTTGACGACAAGAACGGTTTATTTCTGGAACAGCTGATGGATAGAGTGACAGCAGTTGATTTGATCCATGGATTGATTAACTGAGTTTTGGTAACCAGCTTGTTCCTGTATTTCAGTGACACATCTGCATGAGAAGCAGGAGGAGCATTTTTTCACAGTCTACCAAGAGGCAGTGACAAAAGTGTCTACCAGTAAGTGCCTTTTTTGTGTGTTGTTGCTTTTTTGTAATATTTTTTAATGTTTTGTTTGCTGCTTAGTTTGCAGTGTCTCTGAGTGTTTATAGTCTGTCACTTTGTCTAGTGTTGTTTGTTGCTTATATTGTTTGTGTCTGTGTATAATTATTGCCTGCTCCTTTGTGTTGTGTGGTTGGTACTGTTTGTCTGGTAAGTAAGCATGGTGCTTAACATCCACATAAACCATAAGGCTTATTGGGGAGGGGGGGGGGGGGGGGGGGTAGTTGAAGTGGGTTTGTTTGTATTTGTATTGTTGCTATGCCTGCCACTGCCTATCGCCCTGATATAACCATAATGGTTGACTGGCAAGGTTCCCAGGGTCCTTACAGGTGCTTACAAGTACTTACAAATTAAATTTGCGAAGTAAGGCCTTATATTTGCATCATGATCCTTACAAGTCTAGCTAATACTAAAAATGCACATGGGTAGTTAAAAAAGCCTCTCATTTTTCCAAGTCAGCAACACTGGGTGGTTCCACACATTTACTGAATTTTGAAATCATCTGGATGTAGGTTGAGATGATGTCTGAAGCAGATGATGCTTACCTCCATGTTCATTTAGATCACATGCAGCCGAAATCGCAGTTGCAAGATTACGCAAGAACTTCCGGGTCAGCCATTTGGTTGCAAAATTTGAACTGTGCAATAACCTGAGCTGACAGCAAAGATGCCAAGAAAATGTTCGTTCCAAGGCTGCTGGCTAAAGACAGTGCATACCAGGAGTGGGTTCTAAAAGATGAGCTGGACAAACACTATGCTCAATGTGTGGTGTGCGAAATTCAGCTCATGTTTTGTTCCTTACTGTTGTGATGGTCCTTACAAAATCTAATATTGGTCCTTACAAGTCCTTATACGGTCCTTATTTGGCTCTTGTCCAAGTCGCTGGGAACCATGACTGGGCGTAAAACACCAAGTTGCTAACTTACTGCCACTACCTGTTCGTTACTTTATTTACGTTGTCTTTTAGCATGTGTGTGTGCTTCTTCGTGCTTTGTATTCTCTGTGACCATTTGTTTGTATTGTTTGTCCTTTAAGAAAAAGATGTATTGTTTTCTTCATGGTTTGCTTGTGAGTTTATCTATGTTTCTTTGGAATTTATGTTACCGTTACTTACCCTTACTGTTTCCAGTTTTGCTTATTCTGTTACAATGGCTGTGTGCGGGAACATTTTGGCTGAGTAAGCATTCTTTAAATCACTGCTGTGGTTGGCTTGATCGCAAGAAAGGAAGATACACACTGAAGGAAAGGGTGCTGAGAATCACTAAAGGCTCTTGAATTGTCTGGATCAGCTAAATCTAGGTATTCAGTCAGATTCATTGGTATGTAGTTCTAAGCTAAATCTAGGTCACCATTCAGATTCAGCGGTATGTAATTCTAAGCTAAATCTGCCCATAGTAATCCTTAGTTTAAACTGTACAGCGGAGCTGCTAATAATGATAAGAACAGCTGTTATTTCTATAGCATGATATGTGACTGACAAGTGTGTACGCTATGCGTTACAAGATCCCCAAGAATGTATACATAAAACCTCAAATATATAAACATAATATTGTATTCCTCATGTGTGCACATCCACACGCACTGGTGCATGTGTGCGGAATATAAAGGTGGGGAGGAAGAAGACACCACTCTTAAAAAATGGAAAGGACTATATGGTCATCAGTCTTACCTGAGGGGTAGCCATTGGTTTCAGTTTGGTTAATTTTTGTTTGTTTCTTTGGATTGTTTGGTTTATTAGATTCTCTTACTTGCTTTCTTTCTGGGTGAGTACTGAGCGCAGGGGGACCCGGTTCTCTTGCTGTACTGTGGTCCTGTTAGCTGCTGCTTACTCCTGTTTTGCTGTTGTTTCCTGTCTGTTTGGTTTGGTGTGTGTGTGTGTGTGTGTGCTCATGTGGTTGATCATTAGGAGCTGCGTTTGCACAGAGGGTGAGCGGGAAGGTGTGTCTTAACGCATGGGACATACTGCACTACTGAAATGTTTTTTTTAAAATCATTTTTCATTTTGCTAGCCATATTCATAATGTTTAATAATGATGACAATATATAACTATATATATACAGAAACAAACAACAACAACAAAAAGGGGGGAGGTGGGGGGGGGGGGGGTGGATTTGCCTACTAAATTGGATACAAGAGTAAGCCATGGAAAACTGAGAAAAGGAATCAACCTACTAATCACCCCCCCCACCCCCACTACATTCACCCTAGTCCCCGTGTCGCTCTGTCCCCCACCCTCACCCCGGAACGCCGGAGCAAAGCAACTCGAATGAAGACACCATGAAGAGTGCAGATACAGAGTTTTAGCACGAGCAGCAGTGCTTTGCGTTTTGTTGTCCAGTCCCTGTAAGTGAATGTTGCTGACTGCGGGTGATGTGAGATTAGTGTTTTGACGGGCCAGTGGCCGTGAAGTGATGGCTTGACACCCTGGTTGTGACACTCAGTGGCTCTCTCCGTCCTCCAGCTGCTGACTGTGGCACAGCTCAGCTGCTGTCACCGCCCTTTGTTGAGTGTTTTTTTTCCCCCAACACCTCCATCCCTTTCAGCTTTCCTATCACTAGGCTGTTAGTGACATACATGTATTGCAAGCACGCACACTCACACACACTTTCTTTCTTTCATTTAAAGGCCCACAGTCAACTTGTCGATTATTCTGGCGCCTATAACTGGGGGTGTTCGCTGCAGTACTGGTCTGGCATCATTAAAAAAATAAAAAAAAAAAGAGAATCAGGAGTTGGGGGGGGGGGGGGGGGGGGGGGTTTACTTTTGGTAGTTTTTCAGTTTGATCCCCTTGACACAAAAAGCATCAAGGGTGGGGGCCTCTATCACTTCCATGGGTATGAGTTCCAGTCCTGATGGTTTTTGGGGGGAAGGAGGAGCCTCTGTACTGGGTTCTGGCTCAGCAGGGTGAGCTGTTTGTCATGGGTGCGTCGTTGACGTGATGGGGGGGGGGACCAGTTGGGCTTTCAGGGTGGGACAGTGTGCAAGGCCACTCTGGATTTTGTAGAGCATCGCAGTCTACAAGTGGCATCGTTGCCCCAGAGTAGGCCAGCCCACGCCTCCAGCATGTTGTTGACACTTGAGGTGTTCCTAAACTGGTTGAGGACGAAGCGTGCCGCTCGCCTCTGGACTGCTTTGATCTAGGCAATGTTTTTCTGTGAGTATGGATCCAAGACAGATGCAGCATACTCCAACAGTGGGCGGATGAAGACTTTATAAGCTTTTTCCTTAATGTTGGAGGTGCTGATCTTGAAGTCTAAGGAAGCCCAGGACCCTGTTTGCTTTGGAGCAGGTGTTGCTGATGTGGTCGTCCCAACTCACTGTACTGTTTATTGTGACGCCAAGGTGAAAAAAATTCCAGTGTGTGTCCATGGAGAACGTAAGAAGGCTGGAGGGGCTTCCTACTCCTGATCGGCAGGGTTTGACACACACACACAGTCTGTTTTTAAACTCATAATGATTGGTAAAATTAGCCGGCAGATGAGGGGATTTTTTGTGTGTGTGTGCAAGAAACAAATTGTGACTAAAATAACCAAAATTCATAAAACCTCCCCCAAAACAAACTTTTTTGTCTTCAAATCTGAGGAGGTTAGTTTAAGTGAACCCCACCCAGAGACCGGCAGATGGTGTTGAGAAGTGGAGGAGCTCACTGCGCGGACTCCCCACCAAACAAGCACAGTCCCAGGTCCTCAGTCTTCTCGTGACACAGGAGCCAGACACACATATATATATATATAGAGAGAGAGAGTGTGTGTATATTATATATTCACCTGTTTGTTTTTTTATTCGTTGAGTTTTAGTCACATGGTATTTTAAGAATCGTATGAACTGTGTTTTTACCCATGTTCAGTTGTAAGGGGAAAAAACCCGAGGAAGGCAATCGCCAAAAATTTGGGATTATGCCAACTTGTTGTTTTTCTTTGATTTTATACATATTATATAGTAACGACAACAAGATGGTGTCTGAGATTGTAGGTTCATTTTACTCTTCCTTCGCCCCCACCCACATGCACTTTCTCCCGCCACTGTGGCTTTGGTGTTTAATATGTTTTCGATTCTGCTATTCAAATTGATTTTTGTCTGCGACAAGAGTCCGCTGGAATGTCAGTTTAAATCATAGTGTTGTTTGGAGTGCACGTGATGTTTCGGAGAAGTTTGCAAAATGGTGCAGTGTCAAAAGGTGCTTTCCCAGTCGCTCAAAAATGAAACATCTTTGACAGTCGTTATTGGGGCATGCTTTGGTGGTTTTTTCTTCCATGGAAATGGTTTTGTATGAATTAAAGACGAAAGTTGATTGGTATTGATTACATCAGTTTGAAATTGTCTGCATGTTACGCGTGATGTGTGACAACATAAATTATCTTGCTGTATGCACAGTATTTGAGAAATAATGTTCAAAGAGCGCATGTATATTCTGCAACCCAAGTGCAGTTTTCACGCTGGAGCGGTGACTGGTGATCTGGCAGTGTTTGTAACATCGCTAGTGCACACAAGCCTCTCGCAAACAATTCTACACTGTAAAGGAGAGCAAAACTATGGAGGGGTAACTTTATTTGTTAGGACAGATATTTGTTTGGTGCAAGATCAAATGACAGTAAGTGCGGCGGACTCTGATTCTTACACTAAAAGTAACATTTCACATGTGCTTGTGATGTCAAAACATGGTGTCACAAGTAACAAGAAACACGCAGCTATAGACCATTCCCATGACAGGAAATTTTAGAGTGCTCTGCCCGTGCATAAGGCAGAAGTTTTTTGACTGGGACGTTCCGGCGGCTATGTTAGGCCTACTGGGTGTCACCTGAGCGAAGGCAGTTTCGATCAACCGCAATACTAAAAAATAGCTACCATGGGGAAGATACTGTGTGTGCTGTTTGAACTACAAAGGAAGAGGTGGGGGGGTGTGAATTAAAGTTGCACAGATTAACTGCTGACAAGAAACTGCGGAAAGTTAGGTGGTTGCTGCTCAGTGAAACTGGTCAAAAAAGTGACAGCTTGTTTGCCACTATAACCCCATACAGCTTTGTTTTATACTATTTAGTTTATTTTGGACAGAATTCTTTCGTATCCTGATGCTTTTAAAACTGGGATGGGGGTGTATATTTAAAGGATTCACAAACACCAGCCTAGTCTATCATTACTGTTTTTTTTGCGCTACAATGAGACTGTGGCCAAATCCTAGCCCTAACCCTATCACGTGGCCTTTAATTAAATTTGGGTAGTCTTTAATTTTTCATTCTGACCAAGTCTCCTGTTGCGCATGTATGCCAGCTGTGTTTGTGCCTTTATATGGCAGTTTGAAAATTTAAAAGGTTTGAGTGAGACGTGGTGTTGATGACTTTTTGTTTCCACTGACAAGCCCCACATTTAATTATTTTTTTTTGTCTAAAAGCCTGAGTAGTTCAAATAGCTTTTCATATAAACCACGTACTTCCTTTTGTTAAAAGGGCCCTGAGTTTTACTTTTCTCTCATTCTTCTTTTTTCAGAAATTATCAAAATTTCTTTAAACTTAAAAGAGGTCTGAATCACAACAGTGTCATTCGCAAATACAATTTATATGTATACATATACTGCTTTTTGAATCAAGATATTCATTTGTCCTCTGAAACCAGGAAATTCAAATTTGGCCACAAGAAAATAACATAATTATAACAAAAGTGTGGGCCCTAGTGCATTAACTATTAATTACACACAACACTATTAGTATTCTGTCTGTTTGTGTGTTGTTATATATATATTTATGTCACCCCTGCTAAAATATGCAAGTCAGTTTAGATACAATTAAAAATCAGCTATAAACACCACCCATCTACATCTATCTTTCTCTCCTTACACCCCACAACCCCTCCACAAACCATTATAAATATTATATATATATATAATATATATATTACATATAATTCAATTGGATGGTGGGACAGGACACAGGCAGAGTCGTCAAATGAGACCACAGCGGCGCGAGGCAACAGGCTTTATCTACAGCGCAGACAATTCTCACACCCCAAACCTACCCCAAACGCATAGATAAGAGAACGCTCGGGCCGAAAAGGAACACACGCTATCGTACAATGAAACCCCTCGGGAAACCCAAAATGGCTGACAATTGTTTTCCTTGGCCCGCAAATACTTTTCCCCCCCTCCAAAAAAAACAACAAAAACCCTTAAACTAATAAAACATATAATCAAATAAAAGCACGTTCCACCTTTAAACCGTATAACAAAATGTCACACATGACTTTTTAATTTACAAAAGATGGGCTGGCTTGCACCTATCTATAAGCAATTCGAAACTAAATCCCCAACTAACACATGTAAAAATATACTGTCGTTAAAATTTATCAATAAAGAGCACGTCCCCAGGTTACAAATGGACAAAAACAATTAAATACAACGCTCTGTGAAAAAGACAACTCAAGATTAGCACTAAACAATCGGTGCGAACTTTCGCCTGGGCGCGTTATTTTAGTCGCAGCGCGCTGATAGTGATACCAAGTATCTATAAATACACTTAGTTTTACGTCCCATACTTAATAAGTTATTCAACCCAAAATAAACACTAAATAAGCAGCTAAGCAAAATACTATGCGACAAGCATTGATCGCCAAAATTACTTTAATCGAGCAAAACAACGATTCACTACTATCACTATACTACCTAAACAGAGAACGCGCCATGCGACGACGCTATAAAAAGAATGGACCCAGAAGGCATCTGTGGTTCGAGCTGTTGAGATCGAGGTGGAGTCCTGGACTGTCCGTCCTAACGACCTTCTGGTTTTCCGTGGACGAAGATTTTTTTGACCGTGCTTCCGGCATTTGGTCAAACTTGTCCCTAAAGATGTCAACTGCCCATCTGAGGACATAAAGCATCACTCTTAAATCCAGAGCACTGGCAGAAAGAAACACACTCAAAGACTTACACTAAAACAAATCGGTGCGAACTTTCGGGGCCCGTTTATTTTAGTCGCAGCAGCGCTGTAGTGATATAAAGTAGTCTATGAATATACTTAGCTTCTACATACACAATACTCAAATAAGTTAATTTCAACCCAAAATAAACACAAAACATGAATCAGCTAAGAAAAATACTATACGCCAAAGCATTTCGACACAAATTACTTTACCGATAAAAACAACGATTCACTACATTCACTATACTAAACAGAAAATGCGCCTTTAAACGGGGTTTTATAAAAAAAGGGACCTAAAGGCATCGGCTACTTTAAGGGTCCCCTGTTCTTAAAAATTAAATAACATTTAAGATCCGATTATTCACATGGTTTAGGGCAAAAAAAGGCTAGGTAAAAGAAAGAGTAGGAAAACAAACAGCGGTAAAAATATTAAGGGGAAACGATTTGAAAAGGGGGCGCGCTCCGGGGCTATCGGGGGTCGGCTGTGGAAGGCATGTGGGCTTTACGCAACCGCACGCTTCAAAACAAAAGCGTCGCTCTCCGGGTTCCCGGGTTACTAACATAAAAATAAAATTGCTAGATCTGTAACCGGGGCGGGATTTTTGTAAAAACTAAAAAAAGGGGCCCATTCCCCCAAATATATATATAAATATACAAAACGGGTTTTGCTTTATTTTATTTTTTAAAATTAATGTCAAATAAATACACCACAGATTAAGAGTACAACAATTAAACAACACACATACTCATACCAACACACACACCACCACAAGCTGCATGCATGCATTGTGTTTATTTAAAAAAAGCAATTCACAAAATCAGTCCTCACACAGTGATTGATGTAGTTTGTGGTTTTACATTTTTGTAATGATATTTACTTTTCAGTTTTTTACTATTGCTTCTGTGTTCTGAGGGAAATAACACTAACTGACAAATACTGTGAATTAAATCATTTAAAAGTCTACTTGATTTTTTATCATTTATGAAAAGTTTTGTTAAATAAGCAATAAAGAGACTGACTTGGAAACTGATTTTGCTTCCTCTTTTAAAACTGTCCTCATAAAACACCTGCTCAAAAACTAATTTTTAAACCTCTTGCTCAATCTCTTCATTTTCTTTATCACTTAACTCTGTGTGTGAGTGTGTATGTTGTTAATCACTCTACACACCCATTTTATATCTTTAGTATTAATATTACTAATTGAATTAAACTTATCATAAGTAGTCCATATATTCGAAGTATTGATACATTTTTTCAAGTCTATAATAAAGTGAGGTTTAAGAAATTGCAAATTGTCAAATCTCCCTCCCTCCCTCCTCTCTCCCTCTTCCCGGTCAGTGTTAATGAGAAAAATCTTCTTACACTCATTTGTTCAGATGTTTAATTGGATCAGTCATAATGAGAAATGTTTGCAAACTATTTCAGTGTCTGTGTACTTGTATTTCTAGTAAACAGTTCAAGTCCCTGGCTTGTAACTTACAAAACTGAATGCAGAAGCAGAAAAATATTGCCATACATTACATAATTTCAAATAAATGGGACAAGAACTGAAGGTTCATCTAGTGAGTAGCGTGTTCTCTGACATTGTACATTTACTATTTATCCTTCATGAGAATTTATATAGACAAACTGATAGGCAATGCCATTTGTTAAAAATGCAGGTTAGGCTGGCTGTTGATGAATTACTTTATGAATTAATTTGTCAGTGCTGGTAGCCATGTGTGATTATTTATGTCACTTACTTTTAAGTTGAACATTTTCCACTCTTCTTTGAGTAGCTGTGCTCATTGTCTTTGAAGGAATCACTAGTCAAGCAGCTTAGGATCATATTCAAAAGACTCATAACTTGATTCTGTGTGTGTGTGGCTAATTTCACAAATAAACATATGATTTTAAATGTAGTCTTAGTTATTAAATTATATTGGGATGTGAATTGATTTGATCAAATTGTATCATTAGTTAGGGAGGGGCGGCAAGGTCTTCAGTGCTGCATTTAATAGACCACTCCACAACGCACCGCTTCCAGCTGTAAGCTCCGCCCTCTCAGCGACCGAAAAAGGCTGCAGCCCAATCCAAAATCTCCGATCCTTGCCGCGAGAGACCGTTGCTGTTGTGTTTTGGTCAAATTTTAAAATAGACGGGCTTTGGTTTTGGTGAGAGAAAACTCACCCAAAAAGGGCAAAGCGGTCTTTTGAGACACAGGACCCTGTGTTGATAATATACATGGTCTGCAGCCCCTTGGTCAGATGGGAAAGGGAAGGGACAGTTTACATCCCAGGGAGGGTGAAATGGGTTCCAGCTTGCCAAAGCAATTAGTAACCCAAACAGACACTTCCAGCCTCTCTCCTGCAGTGGTCCAGGTTTTGTCAAGACCCAAAACCCAATGGTCAAGACCTCTTGGGAGTGCCAGATCACACCCCCCCTCTACACAGAACAGTTAGAAACTAGCGAACTCCAACTCCGAACTCCAAATCCGGCCTAGCAGTGGAGAGAAGCAGCAATACAAGAGGGGATGGTAGACGGAAGTGTTACTTCTATATCTGTGACAGTGCAGAGTTATAGCCACAGGGATTGGGGTTAATTTTTGTGTTGCTTCTGTTATATGCAGATTTCTTCATGTGTTGGTTTAGCAGAAATTTAATTAATGCTAAAGAAATTTAAAGGCCCAACCCAGACAGATCACTTTCTAAAGTTACTCCAGGCCTGCAAGAGAAATATTTTCATTGAAAGCACCATGCCTTTGATAAGTGATACAGTAAAACGTTTGGCTACCGCTCGGTCATTTATTATCATACTGTTTATATTTACTTAGAAACTGGGACTGAACTTGTGACATATTATTATCATTGTGAGCACACATAACGTTGGATACTTTTTCCCTGTGGAATGTCACTGTCGAGTTTGGATTTTAAATGTATAACAAGCGTCAGAACAGGTAGGATATTTCACTGATTTAGCCGGCATGCCACACAGTACAGTGTGTGTGTGTGTGTGCGTGCGCGCGCGCGTGCGTGTGTGTGTGTGTGTCTGTAAGTGCTCTGTCTGTCTGCCTGTCTGTCTCTGTTTCACAGTATGCCAGTCGATTGGTGTATGGCAGTATGTCTGCTTGTCACAGTTTATGCAGCAGTTATTGGTAGTCTGCATGGCATGCCCACACATTTTTTTTTGGTTTTACTAGAGCCGTGTAGAGAAATTATTGACAGAATTAAAAGCACTTTATTTTCAGCCAAAAACTCTCATTACTGCTTAGGTTCCTCAGTATAATATATTTTAGTGTAACGAGCATCTAAATGTGAGTAGTATGCCATCAATTATATACACCCTGAAAACTCCTCTGAATTTTAAGATTTTTTACCGTAGTGGTGCACGCACCCCCCCCCCCCCCCCCACACCCACACACTTTATTAAACCGATAATGCAATGTTCCCAAATGAATGAACAATATTTCGGCCGTTATACGGCACGTATTTTGTGTTTAGCCATGTAGTCCTACACTAATAATTATACTTCCACCACATGCACACAATCATTGACTTTGACAGCTTACAAAAAAGAAAACAACGCATGCATACATTAACTGGATCATATGTTTTGTACTAAGGCTGACTTATCTTGGAACACAGTAGTAGTTCTTTGTTATCACGCTCGGGTTTTGTTGATCAAGGGGTCGACCACAGCCTTGATTCCCAAACTTTACAATCTTTCAGCCTTGTTTTTTTGGGTTCGGAAGTGGCTAGAATGTGACACCTGCACATTTGTCAGGGTATCGCTCGTCTGACTTACACTGGCCATAGCACAATTCCGTTTTCCTGGTTTCTTTCCTGCCATGTTCGAACACTGCCAACTGACCACTTGCAGTGTCTGCAGAAAGCTCCCGGCGATTTCAGGCCTTGTCAAAACATGTGGGCACCTCATTATGCTGCGGCACGTGATTGGCTGAAATCTAAGGGTGTGTCTGCTTTGACTGACAGGAGTGGAGTCGTCTATTGCATTGTTGCTACAACTATTATGAGTTGTGCCTGTTTCTGTGTGTGTTTAGTGTGAGTACAGCAGCTGCTTACCTGTGTGTTTAGTGTGAATATGCCTGTTGACCTGTGTCTTTATACTTTTGTCTGTTCTTATTCTCTCTCTCTCTTTATTTTATTTTTATATATTCCATTTTCATCAGTATTTTTATTTACATTAACTTCTACGTTTTCTTTCTTTGTTGGTTTCCTTATATATATATAATTATTTACTCTTATTTGCTTCTTCTTCTTCTCTCTCTCTCTCTCTAAATGATGCCTGTAATTTTATATTTACTCATCAGTAGCTTAGTAAGGACTAGTTGTTAGCTTTCTGACTGAACCTGAACTACAATCCTTGTAAAAATAAAGTTTTCAAGTTCGGTTTCTCTCTTCAATCTTTCTCTTTTCTCCCTTTTGAAGCCCGTCTAATGAAATTGCTCCTCATTGTGGGAAAATAAAGTATGACAGATTACAACGGACAAGTTCTGCCTTTGTGCCGCTGACCAGCTGTCCATTTTTCTTCACCCATACTTTTAAATCTAAAAATTAATGTTTGTCGAGTGAAATGACCATGCACTCACCTCTGTTGAACGGCAGTCCGAGACGTACCAGTCGGCATGGGGCGTTACTCATACCAAACTCACGCCTTGCTCGTGGGAATGGCAAGCAATGTTTTCGTTTGGCTATAAAATCCTCTTTTGTTAAAGTTACCATGCTAACAGTCCAATCACTTTAATTATAATGATATGAGCAACAACCTCTTCAGACTAATACCTTAAATTCAACTTATTGGTTTCTTGTGACACATGTGCTTGTGATGACAAGTAAAATGCTGTAATTAGTCACAAGTAACTTAAAAAAGCAGAAAATGTCATTTATATCAACTATCAGAGCTACTGCTGAAAATGACATAACTTGGAAACTTTCCCAGAATTAAAAAAACTAAAACAAATCCCAGAGAATGCCTGTAACAGCTGATCTAAAGAGCATCTAAAATGTTACTTGTGACATGCATGACTGCAGACCTGTTTACCCCCACAGTTTCGCTGTAATTCCTATGGATTCAGACCTCAAATTCCGCTGTTACGCTGGTTGGGTCAAAAATTACGGTCACTGTCTGATTTTTTCTTTCCCACATTTTAAGCTGGAGTAAAACCACAGGCACAGGATTGAAACTGTCAAAGGGCCAAAACCAAGTCATGACAGGAAATTACTTCCCTTGGAATACCGACTGCGCATGCACATTGTTAAAACTCTGCTTCTGCTGCCATCTTTGAAGTGTGCTTTGGGAAGATGTGTTAAAGATTCGGGATTGACTACCCCCAAGAAAATTAAGGCGACCCAACATAATCGCCCAGGAAGAGGTGGTCATGTTTATTGTGTTCGTGAAAAGGCGATTCATTTGTTCAACATCGACTTCACTTGTGCACATGGTGGTGGAAACGATTGCAAGAGGCATGTGAAGTCCATTCACCACAAAGATTATGAATCTTTTAAAGAAATCCCAGCCGTCTTGTTTAAAGTTTCTGGAAGCAAAGCGAGGTGAAGGCCAGCAGGACATCATTAGAGCTGAAGCCATGATGTGCGACTTGTTAGTCGTCAAGACTTGTAATCATCACAATCCATGGATCTATTGGCGTTTCTAATAATAGTTTAAACAAAATGCCATTGCACTTGAACTTGAGGCTATTGTGCCTTCATTTGTTACAATCTTGGTCTGAGTAAAAATTAACTGTGAATACAACCGTCTAAAACATTGTGTGAGATATGAATAAAAATTATAAGAGTGAAAAATGGAGTGTGTGTATTACTGAGAGACACCTTGGATTACTGACAACTTCTGCCCAAAGTACTGACAAATGAAAAGAGGGGTAAACAGGTCTGTGACTGACGCAGAGATGTTGTCACTTGTCATCAGAAACACAGACACTGTAAAATACTGAGTTCAATTGCCAGTTTGGAAAACAAATACTTAATAGAAAAATGCTAACAACTGAAGCAAACTGGTCTAAAGTATATAAGCTTAACCCTCTCTGTAGTCATTCACAGTTATGTGTGTGAGAAACAAACATAATGGTGTCACGAGTCCCCAGAAACCAGAACAAAGCAACTACTAAATTCAGCGCCAAAAATGTAATTCAGTTTTCCATTTCTTCAACTGCCAGCTTTAGTAAGGTTTTCTGGTGTGTGTTTTTATAATCTTGATACCAGAATTTTGGTATACACCATGGAGCAGTTACTGTCCATGTGTTACTTGTGACAAACATAATGTACCACCATACAGAGTACAGACGCTGTGACAAACCTCCAGAAACTTGTTTAACCATCCAATGCACTCCCAATCTGGACATTGTACTTTGTTGCTAGTACACTGTATTTCATTGCTGAAAACAATGACAGAAAACTAGGAATGTCCACCACACAAGCTTCACATAAAAATGAAATTTGAAATGTGATGTATGATATACAAATTAACTATAAAAAAACATCAGAAAGTGACTAGATCTTTTTCAGTCAAGAGTGTGAGGAAAAACAAAAAGTGACTTCACCGAGCAAAATGCATGTCTCAACAATGCAACTCTGGTGCACAAGACTTCAGTTTCGAATCCCACCACAGGATTCTCTTCGGTGCGATACATCGGATAGGCTTAATGCTTTGTAACACTGTCCCTCACGCTAGTGGAAATTTTACATTATTACTACTTCCGAGCACAACAGATGCATAAGCTAAATCTCTTGAAATGCCCACCATCTCAGCAGCATCAAAAATTAAATGTTGCAAATGATATGTCTACACGATTATGAATTGTTATAACTTATCAAAATGACTAGACCACACTAATAAGGGCCTGAAACCCTAGTTACATGTTTTTTGACCCATCCCATCTTTTGTTCACCAGCTCAAAACCTTTTTTTAAACCACCCTGCAAAACCTAGTTTTATAATTTTGATATAATACTGCATTATTTTTGTTTAAAATCTTTTCCACAAACACACCACCTGCATTGTATTGGACTTCTTATTTTGCCTTGTATCAAAAAGAAAAACAACAACACTGAAGGTGTGACATATCTGTAAAAACCTAGGACTTAGTCCAATTTAAAAAAAAAATCCCATCAAGTTTTCAGGGAAATGTAAGATCTGCATCTGCTGCCAGAACTTTGCATTCCATCAAACTTGCTTGTCACCCCAGTTCCATGGTTTTAGGTGCCACAGAACTATCCCCCTTTTTATTTTTATTATATATATTTCTTCTTTTCTATTTTTGATGTGCAGAAATTTTTGCGGGCCTTCCACAAAACACTGAAAATGTGAGAAAACTAAACAAAACACTCTTATCTCCAAGTGTGACAACCCAGCTCTTCATCCTTGCTTAGAAAAGGCAACACTTTAACTCCAAGTGTGAAAACCTAGAAATAGAATGTATGTCCTTGCTTAGAAAATGAAAAACAGCACCAAAGCTGTGAGAAAACTGAACACTTTCTCTCCCAGTCCCAGTGTGAAAACCTGAACTTTAATTGAAAGTGTAAAAAAAATTCTCCCACCATCATGGAGCTGGACATCTTCCATTTTCCTGAGGACCTCTGCTGCAGGAACTTGGTATTCCATCAAGTAGGATGCTGCATCCTCCCATTTCCAGGCTTGCTTCCCATCCCAGTTCCAGGGTTTTAGGTATCGCACCCAGACAGAACCACCAGGATCAGCCTCCTGCCGTAACACCTGAAGCAGAAAGTCAAATGACCAAATACCTGTAAGAAAAACATAGCTATAGTGTTGTTACATCCAACTTCTGGCATCACCACTCTCTATCACTGTTAACCCAAAATACCATTAACACTTAAACACATGACTGTTAGTGTTAGCAGCAGCAAGTCTACCAGTGGCCTAGTGAGACAACTTACAGTGACAACGTACAGGTTTCTGTCACAAAGATTCTCCCACTCTCACCAACACTGACATGAATTACAGGGTGAAGGCAACAGAATACCATATTTTCATCATAAATACAGTATCATTTAATTTACATGAGATCTCAACAATGTTTGCATGTTTCTTAGTACCTGAATGTTCCTTACGACACTCACGACAAACACAGTGTTGTCACGGAGCACACTTGTCACTAGTAATACAAAAGTAATAGATCTGATTTATCACGCAGCACTTGCACACAACTCCATGAAGGACACTAAATTTAAGATCGTAAGCACGAAGCTGTTCGGGAAATTGAGCTTCTATTGTATAATTTCAACTTCACTGTCCCTTTCATACGTTACTCAAGACACGTGACGACATACAAGCTTCCGTCACAGAGGATTCTCCCCCCACCCGCAATGCCATAAAACCACCACCAAGTGATGCCGAATGTTAAATTTGAAGTTGTGTGTCAGTATGAGCATAACACTGCCATCAGAAATACAGCATCTTAGTAATCACATGAGATAGCTACTGTGTTTACGTGTTTCTTGGTACCAAAAATGACAACAAAACATTTTTTTACCTTCTCGTCGAAACTTCATAGTCGGAAAAGAAAGTTGTTTATCCGGGCGTGCGCACATCGTTAACGGTTTTCCAAAAATCAAACTTCCACTTTCGCCGATTGTCAAATAAATTTGAAATAAGCGTTAAAAGTTCGAATATGTTACTTATGACAGTGTGACACAAACATACTTTCCACCCAAAATCGGTCGCTAAATAACAAAAAAATGTCATCGTGCTAGTAAGCATCAAAAACGTCATCTTCCATTGAGTTCATAAACCTCGTTTCGGATTCATTCCATTATTTTTAGCATGCTTGAGATGTGTTCGTCTGCTTGCAAGCAATGTGATGACAAGTGTAGCAAGTAACAGGCACAGTTTGATGCCATATCACATCGAAATTCAGGCTGCTGGGTTGCTTTGGGACAATGCCATAGACAATTCAATTCAAGAACAACATCATAAGACCAAAAATATGTTTATTTTCTGTGTTTATCCACAACTATATACACCTCAGTTCCTGCACCATCACGCGAAGTCAAAATGCACGACAATTTTGTCAGATTTGCACCGTCACTTTCACTTCGTGTTCTCTTATATTTGCGTGCTTCCTTCTGATTTCTTTCTCAAGCACTCTTGAGTCCTTCAGCTTTAAGGCCACAAACAAAAATTGGACCAAGAACATCATATGGTAGGTGTGGGACTTGGCACCTTTTGACATTGAGTCAACAGTCCAGGGTCTTCTTTCTTTCTTTCTTCTTCTTCTTCTTCTTTTCGTCTTTCTTTTCTGCACGGGAGTAAAAAATAATGTGATTATGGAAGCCTCCCCCGCCCCGCCCCCCACTAAGTTGACAATGCTCAGTGCGCATAAGGACTTGTTTCTTGCATGATAAGGACCCGAGTGCTGCGAATGCATCAATGATACATAATTATGCATGTTCTGGCCCATAATTTCTTGGTTTGTATTTTCACTCATCGCCGCACGTGTTGTTGTTGTGTCTTTTTGTTTGTTGTTTTTCCCTTTTTGTTGAACGAAGAAAGAAGAGCATGTCGTGTGCTGACTGGATAAGAGATTGCCGCAATGCCAGTGTCAGCGAGGGGTTAGGCTGACATGCGTTTTGTTGTTGCCAGCGTTCGAGAACACCGCACGTCCATGCCGATGAGATTAGGAGGCCCTGACCATGTTCACAGTTTGTTAAGCCTGGACAGAGACAGACCTCAAATCCTCATCTGGCCCCATTCACGCCACATGGGTGTTTCTCTCCTTCCTGGCTTATGTAACCCGACCACACACCCAGTGCAATTACAGTCACTTTGACTGGGCGCTGTGCTTTCTGTGGACACCGTCAGACTCCCCCGGTTGGACTCTTTGGGTTATGGTGTGCTTTTTTGTTTGTTGTGGGTATTTTTTGCTTGTTTTGTTGGGTGGTTTGTGTGTGTGTTGATGTTGTGTTCTTTTTTCTTGGGGTATTTAAAAGGGTTTTTCATTTATTTATATATGAACACTTGTTGGGCGCCTCATCTCGAGATTGTTTCACAATGGCAATTATAGCGCTATTCTCTGCGTCCGAGCAGACCCACTGCGCTCTAGTCGTATGCGAGTCTGAATGAGTGAATGTAGGGTGTTCTGAATATCCACCAAAGTGGTTATAGCACTGTTTTAATTGTTACACGGGTGGCTACACGTGAAACTGTTGCCGTCTCGGCGCAAGTTCTGTGTACACTATACAACCCTGCACCAGTTTGCAATGTCCCTGTTCGAAGCCACACATAGGGTGTACGTATACATGTGAGTTTAGCTGTAACCTGCCTCCTGCACTTTTTGCACAATAACAGGGATCTTTTACGTGCTACTGCGGTAACACGGGGGTAGAATGGATACCGAATTGAGTCAGCACAGAAAGTTGACCCTGGAGAAGAAGTTCTCCCGCCGCTCCGGTCGGGACCCGAACCCGAGACCTTTCGATACGAATCCGTCGCTCTACCATTGAACTATCCCCGCTCTTTGTATGTTTCACTTTGTCGTTTCCTGGAAGAAGCATGTTCACTTGGGGAAGGTTGAGAGGTTCTGGCTATGTTGGGGGCGAGAATTTTGCCTAACTACAAAAAATCGGACACGCACGCGCACACGTACAAAGGTATTGATCTGCACACTCCTCTTTACAAGGCGGTGTCCACATTGCCCACTCTTACACACACTTCCGTAAGCCGATTTTTGCCCCTGCCCCCCTCCTCCCACCAAATCCACCTTTCAAGGAGGCTGCTTCTGTCTTGCCTGTGCTAACAAACCAGCTTCGACCCCCAGGACCCTCCCGGGACCGCCCCCCCCCTCCACCCCCCGCCCCATACTTCTCCTTGAACCCTCCCTCCTCTCCTTTCTTCTTACCTGCGCAAAGCCAGAGAGCAGGTAGCCAGGCACTAATTGGTCAATATGTCATCCCGGCTTGTCAATGTTTGCTGCAAGGTGCCAAGTGGCCCGGAAACTTTCAGTTGCCGTGTTTGGTTTGAGCTCGCGACGACCCCTTCTAGGGATCAGGGGGTCTGGCATGGCAGTGGGGAACCGCTGCGTTTTGACGAGGGCCCGTCAGTTTTGGTGGCTGGGGGCGAATCTGGTTAAGTCTGTGTGTATGTTAACAGGCAAGTCCACGGCGTCGGCCCATTCGCAGTAGTGCCTAAAACTCACGGGCGTTTCCGCGTAAGGGCTGTGACCGCTGCATGGCCAATACGCAGAACGCCCGAAACCTGGCCTCGACTGTTAGCGCTACGCCGATTGTTGGAGTGAGTGTGTGAGTCTGACTTCCGTTTCGTTTGTTTGTTTTTGTCCGTTTACAGTAGTCGGTAGAGAAAATGCCCTCTGCCTTGACGTTCATGTTGGCGATCGGTTTTCTTCCTGCCACAGCTGTCACCATTTTGGAGAATGTTGTCGGGTTAGTTCATCACTCGTTTGTACGTGGTTGACAGTCTTGTGCAGTGTGCTACTGTTCCTGTCGACGTCAGAGTTTATAGCGTTGCGGTTGGGTTTGTCGTGCTGTCTTGCTGTGTGCTCCCACACATCCCACAACCCCGAGTGTAACGAGGAAAAATAAAATGAGAGCACTTAGCACTTGGTCACACAGCTGCATATATTTTGAATCGCCATTCATACCTGTTTAGCTGGCATGCAGATGATGGCGACATACACCTGCAACCGAGAGAGAGGAAGGAGCGCGTATGGGCTTTTCTGGGCGTATAGATACCATCTTGAACTGAACTGAACATGACCGAACTGTGGATGCAACGTTTGTTTGTTGAACGCCGGGAAGTTCGTGTCTCTGAGACGTACGAGAAAATAACCTATGAGCCAGTTTATGCCATTGAGAGTCGTTTGTTTTGATGTGATTGGTTATTTTATGTCCCCGACATTTCGTGCATGCCAAACCAGTGCTCTTATTTTGATCAGCGAATGGTGCTACACAGCCCGACAAGGCGATGCAGCCGTGACAGTTCTGTGTGTGTGTGTGTGTGCCAAACCTGAGTGCTCTTATTTTGATCAGCGAATGGTGCTATACAGCCTGACAAGGCGATGCAGCCGTGACAGTCCTTCTGGTGTGTGTGTGTGTGTGTGTGTGTGTGTGTGTGTGTGTGTGTGTGTGTGCGCGCGTTTCTCTCTCTCTTTGTCTGTCTATCTGCCTGCATGCCTCTCTCTCTATGTCTGTCTGTTTGTACTGCGGGTGAACTTCTCAGCGTCAAATAAAGCGGAACACTTTAATGGGAGGACCGAAAAATCGTGACCTCCATTTCTTTTACTTTCTTCTACATCACTACTATAGATCACGTCTCTCCCCCTCCCCTCCGAACCTGTTTAAAGGTTCTATACGGTGATCCCCGCCGGTTTACAGCACATTTAAATCCAGTTACTAACTAAAAAGATTTTATTTTTTTTAACAAAAAAAGTTTTAATCTGTTCTATAAAATGTCAGTGTGACAGCTTTTTCTTCCGAAAAAGTAGGCTAAATGGAGCGCCGATTTAGTTGTAGTGCTGCTGTCAGTGACAGTGAAGTTTCACTCCGTGACCAGCGCGCAGCCCCATTTCGCCACGGAAGCGCTTCAACAGCATGGGGTTTATTTGACCATTTTGAAGATAATGACTCTTGGAGCGGGGTGTCGTTCGCTCGTTTGTTGCCGACCAAGACGGATGGCTTGTGGGCGACCAGACGTCGTGGGCTGGTGCAGTGATGAGCTGTGTGCAGACGGAAGCACTGGCGGAGCGGAGGAAATGAGTCAGCCCCGACGGCACCGTAAGCCTTGCTTTCTGGCTCTCTACCCTGACCGCAGCACCAGCTATAGCGCCCGCTTTGTCCGCGGTTGGATGGTTGGATGTTCTGGCAGAAAGTTATCGATGTTTTTGATTTGCTACCCCTCCCCCACGCCGTACTCAGCTGGTGGTGGAATGAAGGGTCCTGTGAAAATGGATATATCTCCACAGCCGAATAAGTTTGGTTAAAGCGTGTTGCCATGTAAGATGTTTATGCAATGAGGATCAACCAACCACCCGTCCCATGCTTGTAGATAAAACAGCCAGACTGTGATTTGCAAAGACCTGAGCATCGCCGACCACTCGAAAGAGCTGAACTTTGGAATACGAATAGATGGAGTCCGACCTTGCAAAAGGAAGAAAAAGCTTCTAGTTCCAAACACCCCGGGGAATAAATGGAAAAACCAGAGTACCCGGGGGAAAACCCCATCAGTTGGACGCAGAGAGAGCCCTGTAGATAATAGTAGA
The DNA here is from genome assembly GCA_018857735.1 of Alviniconcha marisindica. Taxonomy (NCBI): domain Eukaryota; kingdom Metazoa; phylum Mollusca; class Gastropoda; family Provannidae; genus Alviniconcha; species Alviniconcha marisindica. The sequence continues at coordinate 1,019,211 of JABMCL010003003.1, read as the reverse complement.
ACGATTAGAACGTTCATGAGGGCTCCGCTGCCATCAAATGGGGGGGGGGGGGGGGGGGGGGGGGTGAACTATAATAACGGCATCAAAAGGATTGGCCATTGTTCGGTTAGAAATGATCAAACTAAAAACCGTAGGTTTCCATTAAGCCCCCGCAGGCGGTCGAGACGTACAAGTTTTAAAAAAAGAAAAAAGGTCACGTAGCCCTAACTAATGAAGAGCTAAATTACTGCCGTGTAATATAGTTGTTCGTTCATTCCGCCTGGTTTCCTGATGCCAAGTTGGTCAGTCAAGTGTGATTCCATGTCTTTTCTGTCATTCACACTGTAAAGAGAAGCCACAGGAATGCTATGTATGGTGTGGCCAGTTTGGTTGAAGTGACTGGCAACAGGTTTGTTTCTCCGGTGTTTAATGTCCGCAAGGTGTTCTTTGAAGCGGGTGTCATGGGTGCGTCCAGTTTCGCCGATGTGGAGTTCAGTGCATCTGGTACAATGAATGACGTGTACAGTGTGGTACGTCGGGCAGTTGAACTGTTTGGTAATGTTCATCTTGGTTTTCGGACCTCTGACGTTGGTGTTGGTGCAGATGAAGGGACATGTTCCGCATTTTGCTTGATTACACAGAGTGGCCCCCGGTGTTCTTGTGGCTGGTTGACGCAGCTTAGATCGCACCAGCATGTCACGGATGTTGGTGTCGCGTTTGTATGCGATCAGTGGTGGCTGGCTGAAGATCTTTGCTACTTCGGTGCGATTCTGCAAGAGGCTCCAACTGGACTGGATGATTTTGCGTATATGGTTGGGGGGGTGAATGGTACACAAAACTGATGATCGGTCTCTTTTCGGCAGCTGTTTGGTTGAAGAATTTGTTTACGTGGGATAGGCTTGACCTGAGCGGTTTTGACTGTGTCTTCCTGGTAGTGTATTTGAATGAAAAATTCAGCCATCTCCTCGGCTTTTTCTTCGAAGTCTGTATTGCAAGAACACAGGCGGCGAAGTCTCAGGAAATGAGAAGACGGGATACTGTTTTTAGTACTGGGGTTGTGTGAGGGACCTCAAGAGTTAAAAGCTGACTGTAATCTTCAGTGTGTTGAAGTTGGTCAGCTAAATATGGAAGAAGAAGAAGTAACACAGTGACGCAGAACAAAAACAAAAAACACACACCAAAGGTGCAGCATAATCTCCAAGCAGCTCCTGCCTAATGAATGGTGGCTGGCCGCATCAAAGAAATGAAGAAGAAGAACTTGAAACCGACTGGACACCGCATGACGATGGTCAGTTGCCAGTTGGAGTCAAAGTTCAGTTCGAACTACTATACTATCGACTATCGAGTCGCGTACAGTGTTCGATTCTGACAGCCTATATGCGAAAAGTCTACGAGAATCAAGAACTTTACTGACAGTGAAATATCCAAGGAATGAGTGAACAACTGCTGGTGAGGTTGACAAAATAGAATAGCTCTAGAGAAATGTACTCACCTATACGTCTAATCACAAGGAACAATTAAACACAAGCGCTTTCGACAGAGAGTCTTCGTCAGGTGTAAGAAGAGAGATAGAAAATAATAACAAAACGTTGTTCAAGCGGGTGGACCATGGGCATAATTAATTCTGCTTGCAACTGATACTAACGTATTTGTTGCAGACTATTTTTGATGGAACAGAGAATCATTAATGTAATCATTTCTGCCATGGAAGAACTGATTACTTGGCTTGACTCATTACCATTGTGTCGTCGAACATAGCAAGTGCGTCATTTTTTTTGCGTCATAGCAAGGGCGTTATTTTATCGAAATATGAGAAAGATTGTAGCAGAGGTGTCAGTGACCCGTCTCCATTCGAGATTTTCCTGTCTTCGTCGTCGTCTGTGTTGAATATGATGTGTCTTGATGCTTGAATTCAAATTATTTGAATGGTTTGTGGTTTTCAGTGGTACGTGGGACGGTGTCGGTCCGTACAAGTGTTCGTTTTCTCCTCAGTAGTAGTATAGTCTCTGTCGGTAAAGACAGCATTCCAGAGCCGCCATTTTTACACGGCGTTTAGGCTGCGTAAATGTAGATCCAAACACATAAAAGGTTCAAAAGAACGCTATTTATTAGGACAGGACAAAACCAGCAAATTTTCTGGGTAATCCCCTTTGTCAAGCTACAAAACGACACTTAAACAACAGCTAAACAGTCCCCCCAAAAATAACATTTTTTGGAACAATTTATGTGTTTGGATCTTGTTTTAGAACGCTAGCAGTCATTCTTTCATATTTTTGTGTAAACATAGAGAAATTAATCTGTGACTTTAAAAGCGATTATACCGGCTGAATATTCCTATTTGCACTTCAGTTGTTCATGATGATGTATATGGGCCCTAGGTGTCCATACGATGTCGCTTGGTGAATTAAAACTGAGAAATTAACTACTCCCAACGGTGTAATCGAAGGAATGACACGCTGGTATTTCACAGATGACTATTTTAATACCTTTGTGAATTAAAGTGAAAGCGAACTAATCTGAACGTTTTAGCGGATCTGAACGTTTCAGTGGAAGGTATTACATGCTATTTATTTTACAAATCAATAATGCATTTTCTCTTTATATTTTCCGACGGGGGGGGGGGGGGGGGGGGGGGTCTCTTTCGTCGCCTCAGTCTTCTTCCAAAGGCCTGTGCGCTGACTACAGACAAACCAGACAGGATGTTGCGCCGTCTGTACGCCACGACTGGCAGACCGAAACGTTGGTCAGTAGTTTGTTAAGTTTGGCTGCAAATGCGTCGTATCGCAAGGATAGGCCACGAACCATCTGGGCTTTTGCAGTCCTTGCCGGTAGACACTGCTTTGTGTGCATTTTCCAATCTCTGCTGAACTTAAATGAGTACGTTTTGTCTTTTTTAGACAATGTATCAGTCCATCGAACACCGGAGAGAAAGAAGAAAAAGAAAAAGTAGAGAATGTGTACTTGTGAGGCAGCTCGCAAATCCCCCCTCCCCCCACACCCAGCAAAACACACACACACACACACACACACACACACACACACACACACACACACACACACACAGAGAAGAAAAGGAGTAAGTAAATTGGTGTTTTACGCCCAGTCAACCAGTGCGGTTATATCACTCAGGGCGATGAAGAAAAAGGAAAGGGGGGGGGGGGGGGGGGGGGGGGGGAGATTAAACTCTTGGTATTAAACTGGAGTGATTCCATGTCAGTTTACAACAAAATGAAAGCAATAAGACATTTGCAAGAATACTAAAATCTTATCTGTTTTGGTCACTTCTCAGCTACTGGTTGTAAAGAGCATAATTATCTTCAGGTAGACAGCTCCTTTTAACTAGTTTCTGTTTGATTTAGGTGTATATAATATCAGATACATTGCATCAGTGTGGTGTAATTAAAAAAAAAAAAAAATGGGTAGGCTATTCTCGTCGGAATTGGTCATCACTCAAGAAGTAAAAGACCACGAACTTCAAACATCTTCTAAAGCGCTTTCTGTGCGGAACGTCTTGGCTCAGCCAGCGTGCGTGTGGCGTCACTGCATGTCGACTTTCCCCGTGTTTCCCCGCTCCAACATACGAATAATCGAGTGTTTCGTTCCTGATCTAAATATCACAAAGGTTTCATTAACTGCGAGGGACATAACAGTGTCCATAGACCATCACTTTTATTAGTTTTAAACCCGAGAATCGCCGAGCAGCGGGATGAATGTGTCGAACCACTGCACCGAGCGCCCGCTAGCTGGAAGACCAACGCCAGCGCAAGACGAGCGTGAAGAGATTTAAGATTCACGGCCTGCTCAGCCCTGTGTGCGCGTGGTGACGGTGAAGACACACCCTGGGCCATCAGGGCGAGGCTCCGACACCATTAGCCGTCACAACAATGCCCGCAGGATGAGCTCATCGCGCCCTGTTCTCCCTTGCAAACAGTTGTCTCCCGTGGCAAATGTCCGTGAGGGCCAGGGGGGTTGTCCCGGTCGCTTGGCAATCCATTAATTCCGGCATGGCTAATTCCCCTTGTCAGACCGACATTGCACCCTCTTGGCATTGGGCTTATAAGGCGGCGATGTCTACGGTTTATAATAATCGGACCCGTGCTCAAAGCGGTGTGATGGCAGTAACAGTATATAATTAGGTATCTATCGATTGTCTCTGGTGAGCTACAGACTGATATATTTCTCCCCAGAAGTTGGATAGATGTGAAACGTTTTGATGGCATAAATGATTACTTAACGCCTGTTTGGACATTGTGTCTGGATATAGTGTTGGTCGGCTTCAACAGCTGAGCACGAGGCAGACGACATTTTGATCGAGTTACTGTCAGTGAATGGTACACGGCTAATCTCTCTGCATAACGATAATATTAAACGAAGTGGTTCCGACCGGAAACAGCATATCTACAGATAGATAGAGACTACTGTATTTACTGACGAAAACCGCGCAACGATTTGAGCAAGACAAGAACTATGAAGCTGCAGCTGCCTTAGTTGACTGAAATATTTCAGTTAAACCACATTGTCCTTCACTCCATCAGTCTGTACAGTGTGTGTGCGTGCGTGCGTGCGTGTGTGTGTGTGTGTGCGTGTGCATCTTTTGCATAATTATGCGTGAACACTTGTCGATATATACATTTTTTATATATAAAAAATTGATAACATTTTCCATCTCGATGTACATTATGTGTATATGCTTGTTCAGCGCTTTGAGCCGCAGGGTAGGCGCTTTACAAATTTCCATTATTATTATTAAATCTGGTCGAGCCACGCCACACAGCTCCAAACTGAAGCCGCTCTTGTTGGGCGTAGGGTGCAGGGGTAAAGCAAGTGTGAAACAGCATACGGCGTAGAAGTCATCCAGGCACAGCTGATCATCCTTGTGAACACGACATGGAGCCGATGGAGAGATGAGGTCTGGGGTCGGTCCCGATTCCCGTGGACGCAGGAAGCCAGGATGAGATGAAGGTCTCGGATCGGATGGGTCGAGGGCATGGGTGGCTGTACGACCGGCTAGTGTATAGGGGAAGACAGACGTTAACAAACCCGCTAGTGAGCCGGTTTAGCCTAGCGGTAAGGCGTTACCAGAAGGACCTCGGTTCGATTCTGCTTCGGCTCTCCTTTCTCTTCAGAAGTTGTGGTCTGTGGATACTGTCTTGTGACATTGTCCCTCACAATTAATGAAACATTAAAATCGCTCTCATCGCTGCCCATCCTAATGCAGGAGTCATTCTGGTGGTGACAGTGTAGCGATAGGTATATAATCTCCGTCTTCCCCAACCTCCATACTCCCTTTCCCCCCATCTCTCCGTCCGTAATAAGCCTTACGGTTTCTGTGAACGTTAAGCACCATCGTGACTTACTTACTTACTTAAACCCGCCGCATTGAGGGTTGTCCATTATGGGGCTGCAGTGAGGGCTGACTATCATGGGGCTGCAGTGAATGTTGGGTTCCATCATGAGGCAGCAGTGAGGGTTGGGTATCCGTTATTTTATTTTTGTTTTATAGTATTTCTTGGTCCCTTGGCCTTGCGGGAAATTTGGGCCGCGTCGCCTGGGTAAGGCACAGCAGCCGCAAGAGCAGCGCTACCCATTCCTGTCAGTGTGTATATTTTCGTGCGTCCAAACAATGGTATGGCTGCCAGTGTTTGCGATTTTTAACGCGAGCACAGATGTTGATGCCTGAGATTGTACACGTGGACACCATAAGAGAGTCTACACTGGAGGCTGACTCTGGAAGAAAAAATCCCTTTCCGCACCGGGGACTCAAACCCGCGTCAGTATTGCGCCTGGCTTTTCAGTCCGACTGAGCTATCACCGCCCCTCGATCTATCCCCGTTATGGGGCTGCTGTGAGGGTGGGTGACCATCATGAGGCTGCAGTGAGGGTGGGTGTCCATCATGGGGCTGCAGTGAGGGTGGGTGTCCATCATGAGGCTGCAGTGAGGGTGGGTGTCCATCATGGGGCTGGTCCGGGCGCGGATCGAGACAGGACATACTGCATCTGGCGGACGACGTGTCCCTTGAGTGATGGGCGTGTTTGTTCTTCCCGCGCGCCAGTCGGCAGGTTCTGGCGACGAGCATCCATGAGATATGTATCTAATTACAGGATGTGACGATTGCTACTGCCCAGTGTTTCCCCCCACCCCCCACCCCCCACCCCCCTCCCCACTGCATGCCGCTGCCTCTTGCTCGGCTGTGGATTTGGGTTTCGGTACTTGGGGGAAGGAGGGGGGTGGGGGGGTCGACCAGGGAGGGCCCTACAGATGGTGCCGAAGCACGCCTGTGGCAGTCAGGTTTAAAGGCTCGGATTTCGGGGCTGCCAGGAGAAGGGACAAAAAAGGAACCTCTCCGGCTTTAGTAATTATGGAAAGTATGCACATGCAGCCAGACGCGATACCGCTTTGGGCGTGTGTCTGCATGGCGGGTGGGGTAACCAGGCTGAGGAACAGAATTATTGATCATGGGATGCTGTGTAGAGTCGCTGATGCATACTTTTTTCCTTTTTTCTTTTCTTTTTAAAAATAAAATTCTGCCAGGCATAAGCTCCAAGGGTCTTAACTCTTATTTTGATTTCGTGTGTATTTGCGTGAAAAAAAGAAGAAGAAAAAAAGCACCTGTCTACAACTTTTTTTCTACGCCTATATTTTTAATAAAGTTATAACGTTTAAAGCTTCAGCCACAGCTGTGTTTTTGTTTTTGAATATTTAATCTCCATAACTCAGTGACATTGCCAAAGTCTCTTTCTCACAGAGCTAGCGAACCAGCCACCTATGAATCAGCAGGGCAACGTCGGAACTTTGCCGGATGTGTTATTGGAAAGACAAGGCTCATTACCGCATCAGTGCTTTCCATTTGCCACAATACAGTGGCCTCTATTTTTGGAGATGGTGCAGGCAGCAGCGTATTTTATGGTTAGAATGGCCCCCCCCCCCCATACCACCACCCACCCACCAAAACACACAAACACACACGCGCGCGCTCTGCTCTTTTAAAAATGGAAATTACGAATATCTATGTGATCATTGCTTATCTGTGTTGTGTATACTGTTAAGTTCACGTAGCGGAAATGCAGTTGGCACCAGCATTACGTTTACTTGAAATCTGAAGGCAGCTGAATTAGCAGGGCTTGCAATTGCATGTATACCTTGAATAGTTTGTCTTTTCTGTATTTGTGCTCCCGGCTTCAAATGCTCCAGCTTTCTCAACCTTGCGTGCTTTTCGCGTCCGGCTCTTTGGCACGGCATCTTCAGCTCGTCAAGTTGGCGGTCCTACAGTCATCATTCCCACACTGACTTCCACAAAGCCCCGCAGCACCGCCAATGTGTCAAATAACCAATCAGACAATCGTTAGTCTAATGCGCCAAGCGACAAAAAGGAATGGCGACACGATCTCGATGGTAGTGATAGAAGGAGCCGCAAGACCTCAGTCCAACTTGGGTTGGGGGTGGGGTGGGGTGGGGTATCTCCTTCAGGGAAATTGGTGGATGTTTTCGAGCGTGGTAGCGGGCCCTCTACGCTAACCGCAAGAGTATAATAGCACTCGTGAGTTAGCACAGCCAAGGAGTTTTAATCGGGAGAAGCTACTACTCATCGTGGTGTCCGATGGTATCGCTGGTTAACGGGCTCAAGCAGCGATCGCTGCCGTTTCAGTGCAGCTGTAGGCAGTTTGTTGGTCGAGGGCATTAGACGAGACCGCGGTGGGTCTCGGTGAAGGAATTGAAGGGCCTTGTCATCGTCGATAGGCATCGATCAGCGGTGTACCCCAGCGCTGTAATCACCTCTTCTGTGCATGGGAATTAAGCTAGGGTTGGGTTGTGGAAAGACTTGGAACTTGCTATTATTTCGAGAAGGGGGTTGGGGTGGAGTTTGCTTGGGGGGGGGGGGGGGCATGGACTTTGGGTGGGGATGTGGGGAAAGGGAGTCTATCTTTTCTTTGGAAGAGGGTTCTGTTGTTATGATGGCCGTTTATCTTCATGCATGTTTCAAGCCCCCCAGTGGGGCTGAACGTTAACTTGCACCACTTTGTGTCGTTTTGCAAAGTGTTTTGTAACCCCCCACCCTCACCCCCCTCTCCTCCTTCCATTCCTGATTTTTGTGATTCCTGATTTCCAGTGTAATTTCCTCTCGCTTCCTCATTTCAATCACTAATGACTACACTGAGTTCGGTATATATAACAAATGCTTTACTTCATCTTTTTTCTTTTCTTTTTTGTTGTTGTCTGCATCACCTTTGAGACATTTCTTTACTTGTCTTTGGAATATATGCACCAAAAGCAATAATCCAAATGAAACATCTGCAAGAATGGAAGCTGTAACTTAGTGACGACGCTAGGGGCCACCTTCTCATCACTCATGATGGGATGTTGGCTTGCCAGAATGCCAAGACACACAATCACAAAAGTTGTCAACATTCTCAGGCCTCTCAGTGTTGCGATTTCATTTGACAGACCGCTTTGATGTTAAGCCTGTTTTGCGTGAAGCAACATTGCACCATGACCGTATCAGAACCCTGCAGAGAAGGACAAATAAATAAATCGTTGTTCGGTTCATCAACACTGATATATTTCAGCTTCCTGGAAACCGTCGTCTCTGCAGAAAAGCCCCAGCCTTCAGAAGTCTCCACTGATACTCCCACTCTCCTTCCGTCGCGCGGGGAGGAGGGAGGTGAAGTGGGGGGGGCCTGGGCATATTCGAAGAATAGAAGCAGTAAAGCTAATCACGTGTATTTCGAACAAACACTCGACGGAGAGGGGAAAATATTTGGACGCATTAAGTAGCAGGAGCGTGGTGGAGCTGTTTCCCTTGGTGACAGTTTCTGAGGGGAGCTGGACATGAAGGGAAGAACAAACAGGCGGTTAGCCGCAGGCATGGCGGGGAGGAGGGCGTGCCCCTCTGAACTTTCATTTCCCTTCATTGATCCTCGTCACCGTCCTTAACCGTCCCAGTTGTTGACGTTGTAGGCCTGGTTTTGCCATCGCCAGCCCATTCGTTGCAGATTTTTGTTGTTCTTGTTTCTGACGAGTGTCAACTGCCTCGATTCTCAGCGGGTTTCCGCTCTGCGCCTTAGAATTACTACGCATGTGGGGTTGGTTGTTTCTGTGTATCTATCTCCACGAAAAATTAGCTTCCCTCCCTAATTTTCTGTTTGGGTTGGGCAGACTTTCACACGCTTGCCAATTTACACACCCAGTGTTCTTAACTCTGAGCATTCGGTTCAGCCTTTCGATGATCACAAACTGGTAGAGGCAACCGTATACAGCGGCCTGCTGTTCCGCTTTTCCTCTACAACCGGTTTGGTTCCTGCGGTTTCTTCTCTTTGTCCTTGAGGCGCAACCTCTGGACGACGGCGAAAGCGCTGCACATGGCCGACACCTCCACGGCCACAATGGTGGCGGCCAGAACCAGTACCATGACGATATGCCGCATGACCAAGGCCCGGATGGCGTCGAAGCAGGCGGTGCCGGTGTTGGGGTTGTGCCGCCCGGGCTCCTTGTAGGGGCAGCTCTCGTCAGCTAGCGGCGTCCCCAGGGTGCCGAGCGACGGCGGTGCCCCCCGGCTGGCTTCGCCCTTGGGCCGGCAGCAGGAGCGGGGGACGGTGGCGTTGGGCGGGCGGTGCTGCCGGAACCAGGGCGTGGTGTTGAAGTCGCGGGCGCCCTCCACGCCACAGCAGCCCAGCGTGGTCTGCGCGAAGTCGATGGCTTGGGAGAAAGGGCTGGAGGAGTTGGCCTGTCCGTCGTAGCTGTCCCGTAGACCGGCCAGCAGGGCCTGCTTCAGCCGGTGCTGCGCCGTTTCTCGGTAGAAGAGGGCGAGGGCGGCGGCGATCAACTGCGCCACGACGAGGACAAGGATGAGGAAAGCCAGCGCGCCCACCATGGCCTTGCTCTTCAGCAGGACCCCGCTGCAGCCCAGGAAGCCCAGGAAGACGATGGTGCCGCCCGCCACCATTAGAATGATGGCCGCCGCCTTCAGGAAGCCCACGGCGTGGATCGCCTGCAGCTTGCCGGTGGTGTCAAGCTGGATGAGGGCCGTCAGCTTCCCCTCGTCGAAGAATGCCACCGCCCCCAGGCCCAGCGTCACGCAGCCCGCGGCCAAGGCCAGGAAGCTGACCAAGCAGAAGATCACCAGGCTGAGGTCCGGAGAGCGGCACCACGTCCGCCACTTGCTCGGCTGCGGGGTGGTCGCCTTCGGTTGGAATTTGGGCGCTGCCGGAAACAGCGGGAACTCGGGTGCGGCGATTTTGGGCTGCTGCCCGGGGGTGGCGGGCCTGGCCGTACTACGCCCTCGCGGCTGATGCACGCAGGGCGGCGCTCTACATCGCCAGTAAGGCTGGGGCTGGTCGGAAGCAAAGGTGACGGCGGAGCAGAGCCGGTTGTAGGGCCGGCAGAGCTGGTTCTGTGTCGGGTAAAGACAAGGAGCGGACGGCTGGATCAGGGGTCGAGGGATGTACTCACAGGGCGAATAAGGAGGCAGGGTGGCCGCTGGAGGGTGTCCAGCGGCTATGGGGCCGGCGGTCGTCCGAGACAGGGCGTCTGCCTGTGGAGGTGTCGGCTCTGCGGGGACTGCTGGGTCATCTGTGCGATTGGTGTTGGCATCCATGCCCTTCACGGTGATGCCGTTCGTTCTTCAGGGAGGACGAAGTGTTCGTTTGGGAGTTGCTGTCAGCTTCAGCCTAGCGAAGCCTGGGATACAGACGTCTGGTCATTGCCACCTAGATCTAGTTCAGTCTTGAAGTTCCGTCGCTTCCTACATCTCACAGCGACATTGTCTCCTGCAGAAGTTCGCCATGACAAAGTTGGGGCGTCTGTCTTAGTGATATGTCCAAGAATACGTAAGTCGGTGCGTCATTCGAAAGATTAAACGTCATCACCCCCCCCCTCCCCGCCCCCCCCCCCCCCCCAACTTGTTTAGTGCATGATAAATCAATGAGATAAAGCAAGATTCTGCACCTAGATGAATCTGTGTAGTACAAAATCAGGAGACGATTATTGTGACAATGGTCGTTGTTGTGGTGATGATGTGCTTTGATGGTGGTCGATAATAATAATGATGATAATAGTAATAAAAATAACAACGGTCATTTCTTTGGCGCCGTATCTCTACAAGATCAACAAAAATAGATACATAAAACCTCAAAAGTAATATATAAACATAATATTGTATTCCTAGTGCGCGCGCGCGCGCGCGGACACACACACACACACACACACACACACACACACACACACACACACACACACACACACACACACACACACACACACACACACGCGCGCGCGCGCGCGCGGAACGTATAAATCCCAGAACTAACTACGTTGCATCTGTGTGTTTTTATTGCCCGGTGAATATAAGCGTTCTTTTCAATTTTCTTGTTGCTGTTCGGTGTCGATTCGAACAATTTCGGTTTTGTTTGTTCTGGCATAAGCATCGTTAGCGGTTATAAGAGAAACGCGATCCGATATAATTTGTGTTGTCTGTGTGGCTACAAACTTCCTGCCGTTCGAGTACCGACGGGTCAAAATCCTGTCCGTTAGCTGACAGTTTTCGGAGATCTACGGCGTAACCAATTATGACGGTGGTTGGAGGAAGGATTTGTTGTTGGTTGGTTTAGCTTGTTTAACGCCGGCTTGTCTCCTAAGAGGTACTGGCGGGGACCGAGATCCCAGGAGTTGGGGGAAGAGGGAGACTATACCTAATGCTGCAATATCACCACCAGAATGCTGCATTAACATGGGCAGCGATTGTAACCACTTTAATGTCTCATTAATTGTGCGAGACAAGGTCACAAGACGGTGTCCGCAGAACACAACAGTTGAACTTCTAGAAAGGAGAGCCGAAGCGGAATCGAACGGACGTCCTCTGCTCGGCAGCCTAACGCCTTACCGCTAGGCCAAACCGGCTCATGGTCAACCGATGCTTGGAGTTACTATAGACTACTAGGTAGGGCTTGTAGCTTTGCTCCAGCTGAACGAAGAGGGACACTGAGAGAGCTCAGTGCGGACAGAGGCTGCGGCCCACCGCACGGGACAGGGGAACGCGAGGCCTGCACGTGAGACTGGACATCGGCACTGGAGCGAACATGTCCAAACAGCCCTGGCATTGTCCGCCCAAATCTCCTCCTGTTTGTTTTCCATTCTCAGCGCGCTTTCTCATCGGTGCGGCGCATTAATCGAGTCGGCTGTGGCATGAATGGGGTGGCGTGCTCGCCCCAAAGAAGAAGCGGGTGGCTCGGACAGTCGGTGCCCATGCCCGGGTGGTGTTTTCTTTTGGGGTCGATCGGGGTGGCTTGAAGTGCAGATCAAGGCTGTAGTGTCGAGTGCTTGCTTGGCTGAGCCCGCCAGGCACCGAAAAGCCCCAACCGCTTGAAGCACGGAGGGAGGGATCCCGTCTTGTCAATGAGGGGGGCGGCCTGAGTCTCGAGCACAAGTATCCAATGCCTGGGAGTGGTTCCCAGTGTTTCTCTTCTCTCTCTCTCTCTCTCTCTCTCTCTCTTTTTTAAAATTATGGAAAAGGGTGACATTTTGGTTAGTTTTTCTGATACATTGCAGCTCCTTCCATGGTGTTGTCATATGCGGCCCTGAAAAGCAGGCATAGACACATGTAGCTCTCCTTCTTTCTGTGTGTCTCTCATGGGTTCATGGCATTTTTAATAAACCAGACTCTCTCTTTTGTGGTGTGTGAGGGGAGGGGAGCAGTAGTGGTTTGTCAGTCATTCCCGCGCGGTACAGGTGTGGCTCGGTGTTTTTTGGTGTACTTTTTTTCTCTCCTGTTTTTTGATTTTTTTACCTGTTGTTGCTGCCTGCTGTATAGGTTGTACCTGTCCATTGGGATGTCGGCAATACTCTGTTTCCGTGTCCTTCTTGCCCGCGCCCCTTCTGCCCACCTGTGAGAGGCGCGCGGAAACAAATAAAGCGATAGACACACGAGAGGCGTGTGGCAACAAGTATAGCTATAAACACACGAGAGGCGTGTGGGAACAAAATGATAAACACACGAGAGGGAACAAATAAAACGATAAACACACGAGAGGCGTGTGGGAACAAGTATAGCGATAAACACATGAGAGGCTTATGGGAACAAATAAAGCGATAAACACGAGAGGCGTGTGGCAACAAGTACAGCGATAAACACACGAGAAGCGTGTGGCAACAAGTACAGCGACAAACACACGAAAGGCTTGTGGCAACAAGTACAGCGATAAACACTAAAGAGACATGTGGCAACAAGTAAAGCGATAAACACACGAGAGGCGTGTGGGAACAAGTAAAGCGATAAACACATGAGAGGCGTGTGGCAACAAGTATAACGATAAACACACGAGAGGCGCGTGGGAACAAATAAAGCGATAAACACACGAGAGGCGTGTGGCAACAAGTATGGCGATATAATCACACGAGAGGCGTGTGGCAACAAGTAAAGCGATAACCACACGAGAGGCGTGTGGCAACAAGTAAAGCGATAATCACACGAGAGACATGTGGCAACAAGTAAAGCGATAAGCACACGAGAGGCGTGTGGGAACAAGTAAAGCGATAAACACATGAGAGGCGTGTGGCAACAAGTATAGCGATAATCACACGAGAGGCGTGTGGCAACAAGTATAGCGATAATCACACGAGAGGCGTGTGGCAACAAGTATAGCGATAATCACACGAGAGGCGTGTGGCAACAAGTAAAGCGATAAACACATGAGAGGCGCGTGGCAACAAATAAAGCGATAAACGCACGAAAACATGTCACCCACGGGAAGTTGATTCTGAAAAAGAAAACGTCTTTGTTCGCCTAGGACCCGCGGCATCACAGGAATCAGACAGAATCTGTTGTGATGGATGGAAATGTTGATGAACACATACCTGCGTGCGTTCCGGTCGTTAATTGATGTCTCTTCTTTTCTTTTCCCACAACAGTGAATCGCACACGTGTTTAATAGTAATAATAATAGACTGTTTATGGCGCCCCATCTCGTAAGAGCCCGGAGCGCTTACAAAGATATAAGGATATACCGATACTCTCATTTTATCGCGCGCACACACTACACTACACACACACACACACACACACACACACACACACACACACACACACACACACACACACACACACACACACACACACACACACACGTTACAAATACATGCATTACTGGTGATGGATTGGTAGAATGAGAAGAAAGAAAACGTCAGTTCTGTAAACAGAAGAGAAGAGATGTTTGCGTTTTAAAAAGATGTTCTCACCTCCGCTGAATGCACACAGTACGTATTGTTTGGGGGTTCTTTCGTGGAGAATGTGATAGTTCTGTGGGTTGTTGTTAGATGAAATGTGAATACTGACATGTACTTGTTTTGGCCTGGTTGCCTGTGCTGTTGACTGTATTGTAACTTGATCTGTGATCCAGCGTTTGACTTGTGACTTTGTGAGAAAAGAAATCTGAAACAAGGATGACTGCTAGCGTTCTAAAATAAGATCTGAACACACGAGAGGTTAAAAAGAACGCTTATTTAATATGAGAACGTTTATTTAGTATATTTTGCGGTGTCATATTAAAGAACGCTTATTTAATATGAGAACGCTTATTTAGTATATTTTGCGGTGTCATATTAAATAAGCGTTCTTTTTACCCTTTCGTGTGTTTGGATGTTGTGATGTAGTGACTTGTGTTTTGAAGTGGTGTAAAATAATTTCGAATGTGATTCGTCCTGAGTGACCCCGTGCGGTTAACGGCGCGTTAAAATTTAAGAACTAACTCAGTTCTTTACCCCACACCTCCGATCTGACGACAAGGTGAAGCAGGTCACAGACATAGAATAATGTCTGTGGTAGCAGGTCAGTACCAGTAGTCGCTGCTTGCCGTTAGCACCGACATCCTGCATTGCACGTGCGTGTCTTTTGAATTGTAGCACTGGGAAACCGATCACAAACATCCCCACAAGGTGTTTTTCCACCCGTGCGTTTGTTTTAATAGCTTTTCTTTCTTTCTTTTTATTTGATTAATTTTATTATTTTGGGTCACATCAGACTAAACATAATAATTATGTCTGAACACACACACACACAACTCCACTGTTGTCAAGTTCACGAACACTGTCCGTGTACAGAGCACAAATGAGTTATGTGACTCCCGCTGAAAACGGACACATACCTGACACATTTGGGGGCCTTTCTCGTGCACGCGGGAGTCTTGCTGGCGCGAACTTTGCTGACATTTAAGAAGGAGATCGTCAGTTTTCATTCGAGCTTGACTGTGTACCATGTATAGCTTCGACTGACACCAATGAATCGTGTCATAGTAATTAATGTGAAGCTGATCGCTATCCATTACCACTGTCACTTGTGTCGGGAACTTCCCTTTCCCAACCCTCTGCTGGTTTGCCGTCCGCACACAGGTGCACGGTACTGGCGTCATTTTTATTTTATTTTATTTTTTAATGAAGACGAACGTTTGTCTTACATTAAATACTTGTTTATATGAACGTGCCGAATGCTGCATTTCAGTATGCTGAGGTTTCGTATGGCCGGCATTTTGGAAAGATAACCTCACGAGATGAAGGATGTGTGTCTTGCTAGCACAGTGATTGTGATTAAACTAGAAGTGGACTGTTTCGGCGTTGTATGTTGTACAGAAAGCATCTTGTTTTCTTGCTGGTCCATCAGCTTGTTAGGATCCCGCCATAATAAGCCTTTGTTTGCTTTTGGATTATGGGCTTCTCAGTATCCTAGGCAATCTAACTCTTACATACATTAGTATGTGTCCTTATGGTGAAGAGTCATGTACTGATTCGGTGCAGACGTGGTCCGTGTATATGACTGGCCAACAAGCCATTATCGCTTTTGGACCCGGAACACTTGTCGCTATTCCAGGCTGTTTTGTCCAGGGCTGTGGGCCAGCTTTTTGACTTTTGATTGGATGACCTGCTTTTCACCCTCCTGATAATGATACAGGAAGACTTTTGAATGTGTTAATGACTTGCTTTTTTTTTCTCACCATGATAATGATAATAATAATGGAAATTTCTAAAGCGCCTACCCTGCGGCTCAAAGCGCTGAACAAGCATAGTATAACACACATAATGTACGTCGAGATGGAAATGTTATTAGCAATAAAAATGTATATAAGAAAAAAGAAAAAGTTAACGCATAATGTAGACAAGTCCTTGAAAGCTCTAAATGCCTTACAATAAAAAACGTTTATGCAAAAGATGCACACACATGCAAAAGATACACACGCACACGCACGCACGCACGCACGCACGCACGCACGCACGCACGCACGCACGCACGCACACACACACACACACACACACACACACACACTGTACAGACTGATAAGGGTGATGGCCAATGTTGCTTTTGAAGACTTATTTGATAAGACTTTTGAATGTGCTAATCACTTGCTTTTTCATCCTAATGATACAGAAAGACTTTTGAATGTGTTGAAAACTTTCTATTTTTACCCTAATAATGATACAGGAAGACTTGTATTTGTTGATGACTTGCTTTTTCACCCTGATAATGGTACAGAACGACTTTTCCCCATGATAATGATACAGAACGACTGTGTTCTGTCCGGGACTGTGGGTTAGCTTTTTTCTTGTGATTTGATGGATGGCTTTGTCACCCTGATAATGATACAAGAAGACTTTTGAAAGTGTGATTTAGAATATTGTTCGTTCGTCCTGAAGCAGTTGTCCGGCGGCACGTTAAAGTTAACTAAATAAATCAGCATTCTACAACTTGTAGACAGTCCAGCTTCCACTGATGCACATGTCCCTGTGGTATATATACATTTTGATTCATTGATTCGTTACAGACGTGCCTTCTCCAGGGACTCGTTAGCGGCATTAATTTTCAGCGAGTGAAAAACGAATGAAAGATGCTCCCGTCAGATCTGCTGCCGTTTGACTGGGTTAACCGGCAGTACTTTCCTATTCTATTGGATTTCAATCACAGCGTGTCGGCCTCTCCAGTGTTTAGGGGCGAGAAATGCCTTTGTGATTGAGGCTCGCAACGGAGCCAGAGAGCAGAACCCGTGCTTTGTTTATGACAACTACCGCAAACTAAATTTCCAGCGAGTCAGTGTTTTATGGGTTAGGTTTATTTGTTGATTTTTTTCCCTCCACTCTTCTGATAATGTGTTGTGGTGCACGGTGCTAGTTCTCTCCTTTTCTCTCTGTCTTTCTCTCTCTGTTTGTCTGTCTCTCACTCACTCACTCTCACTCTGTCTTTCTCTCTCTGTGTCTCTATTTTTCTCTCTGTCATTCGCCCTGTCATGGTTGACTATACGTTAAACACCCCCCCCCCCCCCCTTCTGTCCAAATAGCGCAGTGTCAACTGCAGTATAATAGGAGCGACGGGACCGAAACTGTAGGACCTACTTGACCATTATCCTAGAAAATGCACGTTAAGGTCTTGCACAAAAATACGCATCCCAGTTTCCTTTATGTTGGTTCTCGTCTCTTACACTTAGCGAACTATCTCTTCGACATCAGCTCACGCCCACGATACTTCGTAAACCGACCTAGCGTATGCTCTGTCTAGATTCGACTGTGGACCTTCTGCTGGCGAAAGAGTAGGTTTACGAGTCGCACTCAGGAGCTGTGTGAAAGTCTAGATGGCCGTCTTGGGCTCCCCGTCCCTAATAGTCCGTACGGTCTCTGTTGATGTAAAGCAACACCGAACTCGAACAAGGAGAGTCGCCTTGAAATTCGTGTAGCGGAAGGCGCATGCCAGTGCTGATGGTCTGCCGTCAAAAGGGTCCCCGTGCACCTCCTCTGCATTCATAGTAAGGAAATCTCATTTTGGCACGTGTCTGGCACAGTCAGTGCAGTTTCCTTGAGGTGATTCAGCATCCTCAAAAACCGCAAATGCCTTTTATGACGTATAATTATTTTATTTTTTTAAATTTCCAATACGATTCATTGCGTCAGCCTTGCGCTGCTCGAGGCTCTGACGCGGCGGCACTTTACGTCACGGCTGCAGCCTTACATCACCTCTCCGACTCGAACGCTACGAACCGTTATGACGTCGCTCAGAACCTCTCACGATCACGACCACGACGTGGCCGAACCCTGTGGCCGAAGCGGGGGCCTCTCCGTCAGCACGCTGACTGTAATTGGATTGTTGCCCTCCTTGGGCACGGGGGTCTCGTTGCGTGGCTGTCGTGCTCCATTGTGTGTGATGAATGGCTGCCCCGGGCGTGGATAGACGCTGGACCTCCATTGGATTAGCCCTCGGGTTCTGACCCTTCAGCTCACCCGGGGAAGGAGTTGGGGGGGGGGGGGGGGGCGAGGAATAATCCGCTTTTAAGCAAATAATAGAGAGGCACTTTAGAGATATGATACACGATGATAGATTTTGTATGGAACTGGGGGGCTGAGTGTTGGCGCACAAATCAATGATGCCTGTGAGGACGTGGTGTGTGTGTGTGTGTGTTGTCTGTGTCTATGGTAGCAAGAGTGCATTGGTGCAGATTCATGACGACGTTCATTTTGGGAGACTGCATTGCTTAATGCAGTTCCCTGCGATGTTCATCATGATGAGCGAGTTGTGTGCCGGTGGATGCTATTCGCTGTTTGTAGTGGCAAGTTGGTGGATCGTGTTTTACAAATGTTTTAGCCGCGGTGCATTTTGTTCCGTTCATGTTCGTAGTGTGTAGCGGCATTTGTCTTGGGGTGTCCTTCTGTGCTTGACAAGGCATTAAAATCCACTTATTGTGTATGTATATCTCTTTGCCCCCCCCCCCCCCCCCCCCCCACCCCCACACACACACACCCATTGACACGGGCAGATGGCCTAGCTTGACAATTTTGTTCGCTCTCTCTCTTGCTCGCTACATCTAATGCCTCCGACAAGAAGAGGAAGAGAAAAGAAGAAGAAGAAGAAACTACCACAAAAAAGACAATAACAACAAAAATAAGACGTAGCAACAAGCAGAAACAATTTGTTTGGACGCCTATTAAGCTTTAAACTGATTACTCCCGAAGCGAAATTGCATTCCATGCTCTGTCTGTCTCTCGCTCGCTCGCTCGCGTCAGTTCACCATAGAACAAACAGCACGACCACCACAATGAACAGGCTCAGACCAGATGGTCGGTGGCTAGATCTTGCAGAGGATGTCATTCTACCCGCCCCCGCCCCCCCTCCGAAAAAGAGCTTCCCAGAGACGCAGCTATTGATGTATAGATTAAGTGTAGAACTAGAAGTCTTTCTTTCTTTTTGCTAATCGGTTGAGGTGTACATTTT
>JABMCL010003003.1:950000-997500 GCA_018857735.1 Alviniconcha marisindica | reverse complement strand
CAAGCGTCGTAATGTAGATAGAGAAAGAAGGAAACAGGCGTTGCACGTAACGAGATGATCACCGATGATCAGTGGTGGTCAGTGATGCTTTACGTTCACGAAAATTATTTATGGAAGGGGGGAGGGGGGTACCTATACCGAGTGACTCGCGTGCTCGCTGACTACCACCAGGAACAATAGCTATTAAAGTGGCAGCTATCTCGGAAGTGCGAAGCAAATTGCATACTTTGCAGCTTGCAGTTTCACTCGTTGTTAGGAACAACGTCACAAAGACAGTGTCTATGCAGAAACACCCTCAACTCGCAACAAGACAGTCCATCTGTCCATGAGAGCCCATCCTCCTCGTTGTTCGCACGGCGTCTGGGCTCTGCTGCACGTGACGAGACGACTTGTCTTGTCTTTCTGGCTTTACGTCGCTTTCAGTTGCGCAGTGCCGATCAACGTAACGGGACGAGGCTGATGTGGGGCTTACTGTCTTCAGGTGTCGGGCTGACATAGACTGCTAGGGACAAAAAATAACGAGATCCAGTTCACTGTTGCTTTACGTCCGCAGAGATTGTACGGACTATTGGGGGCGGGGAGCCCTGGACCTCGACCTTCACACAGCTCCTGAGCTATGAAAATAACGAGATAAGTAAGTAAACATAGTGCTTAACGTCCACAGAAACCATAAAGCTTATTAAGGACAGGGAGAAGAGGAGGGGGGCATGAATACCTCGTCCGCACGTTCCGACCCGTAAAGACCTAAGAGACCGAAAGCCTCCGCCAGAACAACAATGCTAAGGAGGTGGGGACCCCGCAAATGCGAAGCAACTTGTGTACTTCGGTAATTGCTGTTTCAACAGCTGTACTGAGCAAAGACACAAAGACAGTGTCCGAAAAGCAACTGTTGAGAAACAACTGAAGCAAAGGATTGTCCAACTCTATGGGAGCCCAGCTCCACCTCCCTCCTCTTGGTCTCGCCTGGACTCTCCAAATATGTCGAGATTTACTTACTTACATTTTGCTTAATGTCCTCAGATACTAAAAAGCATATTAGGACAATCAGTAGAACAATCTGGTCTTGGATATAAAAAAGATATGACGAGATGAGTAAATAAACATGAAACAGAAACCACAAAGTTTATTAGGGACGGGTATAACGAGATAGTAAGTAAGTAAAGATGGTGCTTAACATCCATAAAAAGCACAAGGCTTATTAGGGACGGGCCTTACTCTTGTACTGCCCCGCTCGCCCAGGTTACTTCTTCCCTGGACGTTATTGACAGCCCACATCCCAGCACGAACACCGGTAAGGTAGGTAGGTAGTGTTGCTTAATGTCCTCAGATGTCAGTTGACATATTAGGGACAAGCTGAGACCAATGCCGAAGCATAGCTTTACGTCCACGGAAACCAGAAGGCTCGTTAGGACGGACAGCCCAGGACGGCCACCTCGACTCTCACACAGCTCCTGTACTATGACCAACACCGGGCCATGGACCTACATATTATACCATGCACCAGGCAGCACCAGACCTTGTCCAGAACACGGTGTAGCAGCAGAGAACGGAGAGGAGCAAAGGGGATTGAAGACAGCGGGCGGTGTGATCCTGTGCCGATCCCCTTGGACCGCTGTTCCCGTGTCGTGTAATCGTCAAGTGTTGGTTGCCGTCCCGAGCTGGACGAGCTGCCAACGGGGATTTTGTCTGCGGTGGACGTTGGTGGAGCAGTGTTTGCTGTCGTCATTGCCTTGCAGTTCCGCTAGGCTCAAGGCAGTCTTTGCTTCTGTTTTTCGTGATATGTGTGTGTGTGTGTGTGTGTGTGTGTGTGTGTGTGTGTGTGTGTGTGTGTGAGGGGGTGTTTTGGTGAAGCAGTGTTTGTCGTTTTCGTTGCCGTTCCGTAAATATATAGATTCAAATCGAAACACGTAGGATTTATTCTCCTTAGTTTGACGCCGAAACCTGCGTTTCGGTTGAATGCCTTTCGTCCCCAGAGGGACTTTAGTAGTAACTGTCTTCACCGTGGTGATGTTCCGAAGAGTTAAAGTCATGGCTCATTCAGATTCCGTGTTTCTGTTGGCCCAATATGACACTGCTAAGAGGCGGACGTGGGCCAAATCTCCTCCCTCAGCAACAGAAGATTTCTGCAGTCATGGAGCATGATTGTGTTGTGTGGTCTGTTCTGCTTCTTCACAGAGGCACATAGAGGATGGCACGAGGTAGTATGAATCATTTTGACTCAGACTCGGACTCTACAGGAGCGGTCTCAACAGGGAGGTGGAGCTGGGCTGTCATGGTGAGCTGACTGTCCTTTGCTTCAGGTTTCAACAGCTGGTTCTCCGGACTCTGTCTTTGTGACTTTGTTCTACACAGCCGTTGAAAGAGAAAGTTGCGAAGTACACAAGTTGCTTCGCACTGTCGAAGTTCCCACCACCTTGACATCTGTTGTTCTGGTAGTGGCTGACGGTCTCTTCCATCTTTGCGGTCGGAGCGCCTGGGACGAAATACTCATAGGTACCCGACCCCCCCCCCCCCCCCCGTCCCTAACAGACCGCTTGTGGTCTCTGTAGACGTTAAGTCCTAGCAAACAAACAGATGCCGCTGTTCAGTGCGTTCACTTGCGATAAATACCCACAAGCACACTGTCAGGTCATCTGAACATAGATCGGAGCAAGTTGTTCGCGACGTCCAGGCAAGGTCTGTGTGCAACTGATACGTTTCGGAGCAAGTTGTCGAGAGCAGTCTGTGTTTTGCAAGTTTCTAGTTTAGGAAGCAGTTCTGACTTTTATCTCTCGGTTCGTTGCCTATTTATCAGAACCCGAGTCGGTTTGCGTTGATGCGCTGAATACTGAACATGCACTTGTCTGATCTAATCAGGAACCAATCCTGGACGCCGACTAGGTTTGGGAATGGATTTTGCCGACTGGGATGCTTGGTACGGCAGAGATTTAGGTGGCGTCAGTTGTCGCATTCTCTCTCTGTCCCGTTTTTGTTTCAGCCCAGAGCTACAGTTAAGTTGCCTCTTTCGTTGAAACCAAATTTGTTTAGTCTCTCCCCCCCCCCCCCCCACCCCCCACCCCACCCCCCAATCCCTCCCATGTCAGCGTGTGAGGTGATTCACTTCATCTCATTTTTTCTTCTTCTATTTATTCGTCTTTTTTGCGCAGTCGTAAACACTAGTTTCTTTTGTTTCTTTCTGTTTAAAAACAAACGATTGAATATTATTTGAATTGTCAAGCTGTTACCTCTGCTGTTTTTAATCATTGCTTCTTTATTCATATGTTTTAGGGTTGTTTATTTATTTATTTTATTGTTCTGGGTTCCTGAAACAAAACGTTGCTGTCTTTTTTGGTTGTTGCTTTTTTCTTTCTTGTTTTGGGGGTCGTTTAAGAACTTCTTTTGTTTACATTGTTGTGGGTTGATGAACCCGATTGTTTCCCCTCTTGCTGTCGGTGGGCGCGAAATGTGAAGTGAAAGCGGTAGCTTCATGCAATCGAGTTTGTTTGGCTGCTGTTGAGAAATAGGTTTATGATGACGCTGATGAGTTGTCACTGTGCGCGTGAAATGGCAATACTGATGAATTACCGCTAAGTGCTCTCTCTCTCTCTGTCTTTCACTCACTCTCTCACTCTCTGTCACTCTCTTTCTGACCCCCCCCCCCTCCCCCACCCCTCTGTGTGTCTGGTCTGCCTGTGTTTCTTTGAGCGGTTGGCTGTGTGTTCAGAACAACTCTGTCTGTCAGCCTCTTTCTTTCTAGTAGGAAGGGCCAGGCTGGCAAGTGTGTACGCTTTAAAAAGAAAAGAAGGAGAGGAGGAGGAGGAGTAGAGAGAGAGAGAGAGAGAGAGAGAGAGAGAGAGAGAGAGAGAAGAGAGAGAGAGAGATCTTATACACAGACAGACAGACAGACAGAGACAGAGAGGAAGATTGTGTGCTTCTGAGAGTGCTGGGCTGGAGGCAAGAAGAGTTACGAGGGGGCTTGGAGGGTGGTGCATTACGAAAATTAGATTAGCGATGGGTCATTGCGAAAATCAATCAGGGCCATCTTAACTGTCCCCAGGACGAGTCCCGTTTGTTGTGCCTGTTGTGTATGGAGCATTGCAAGCCATCAACCCCGCCCCCATGGGGTCTGTTATTGTGTCTGGCACCGCTCGCATCCTACGTTATGTCCTATGTTGTCCTCTGCATGGGAACTCTACATGTATCTAGCAGCACTGGTGTATTGGATCTGCTCTTATGTCACTGTGTTGTCCTCTTCATGTGACCGTTTTCTGGTGCCTCGTAACACTGCTGTATCGTAGTTCTGGATCTGTTTTTATATCACTGCGTTGTTCTCTGCATGTGACCGTTTTCTAGTGCCTCGCAACACTGCTGCATCGTAGATCTGGATCTGTTTTTATATCACTGCGTTGTTCTCTGCATGTGACCGTTTTCTGGTGCCTCGCAACACTAGTGCATCGTAGTTAGTTTCTTCTGTTATGTTGCTATGTTATTCTGCACGCGGGACCTCTTCTGATGCCTCTCAACGCTGCAGTATATTATTCTGGTTTTCCTGTTATGTCGCTGTGTCGTTCTCTGCTTGGGTTCTGTGCACGTACTTGGCAACGCTGACGTATTGTAGGTTCTCCTGTTATGTGGCTGTCGTCCTCTGCTTGGGTTCTCTGCATGTACCTTGCAACACTGATGTATTGGAAAGTATCGCAGGTTCTTCTGTGATGTCACTGTGACATCTTCTGCACGGGATCCTTTCTGGTGCCTGGCAGATGGCGAGTGGCAGGTTTGGGTTTTGCTGTTATGTGACCGTGTCATCCTTTACATGGGACCCCTGCCTGTGCCTGGCAACACTGATGCACCGTAGGTCTGGTTCTGCTGTTACATGTGTGTGTGTGTGTGTGTGTGTGTGTGTGTGTGTGTGTGTGTGTGTGTGTGTGTGTGTGTGTGTGTGAGAGAGAGAGAGAGAGAGAGAGAGAGAGAGAGAGAGAGAGAGAGTTTTCAGAGTGAATGGTGCGAAGCGTGGATTTCACTTCTCAGTTTACTAACAGATTAGTTGTTGCCTAGATTATGTCTAGATTCATTGTTGCAAGGAGTGGACTTACAGCATCACCGCCGAGAGGGCAATGTCGTGGCTGTAGAATTATTAGTACCCTGCGCTTCATGCAGCTTCCTGTTGAATAGAGTTGCCCGCCAACCCGTACACTAATCAACAAAAAGCCGGCTTCGTCGTGGAAATGTATGGGAACGAACCGATTTTTACTGTGTTTATTTCGATTACTCACAATTCTGTTCTTCTTTCTTTTTTCTTTTCTTTTTTCTCTTTCTCTTCCTCTATTTTTCTTGTCACGTATCCAGGAATGGAAAACAACTGTCGCGATCTCGTTTCCTCTTCCGTTGTCCGGAGCTGAATGATGTTGGCGAGCGAGGCAAAAAGTGGGATAGGGTGAGTGATAATCAAATTGCTCGTGCCGTTAGGTTTTTAACTCCAGCTAACCAGAGTTTGTATTGTTTGCTTTGCTGCCGGCCCTTCGTTGGTTTGAGTGTAGCCAGACAAACGCGGAGTGGAACACGATCCCACTTGCGTGTGTGTGTGTGTGTGTGTGTGTGTGTGTGTGTGTGTGTGTGTGTGTGTGTGTGTGTGTGTGTGCGCGTGTGTGTTTGATTGATTGATTGATTTTTTTGTGGTGATTTTTTGTGTGTGTGTGTGTGTGTGTGTGTGTGTGTGTGTGTGTGTGTGTGTGTGTGTGTGTTGTGTGTGTTTGATTGATTGATTTTTGAACACTTTTGTTTTGCTTTTTGATTACGGTTCGTCTTCAGTTGTGTTATAGAAAATGGCTCGCGGTGCTGTTGACCACCAAAGTCTCTCTCCCTCTCTCCCACCCCCAACCCGAAGCCCCCCTCGTGAAGTGACGAAAACATTTTAGTCTTAGGTGAGAGTGTTTAGGCGAATGGAACAATGAGCTGGATTGAATTTCCATGAGTGTTGGCCGCAACTCCAATCTGCCACCACGCAGCCTGTTTTACGGGCAACCATGGTGGGGAGGGGGGGGGGGGGGGGGGAGAGTGATTAAACTTAATTTCTCAGCTGTGAAGTTATTAGCGCAAAGGCCGACTTGCATATCTGCCGTTGCTACAGTACTACTAGTAATCAAGACATTCGCAGTAAAATATGAGAGAGAGAAGGCGTGGGGGCGGAATGAGCTGACTGGGTTCAGCAGATTCCACAAGAGAGGATTTTGTGCCACTGACATTTGGAAGACGCTCTGTCTGTGCCGAGGACAATCGGGGGAAAACAGGACTGGAACGCCTGTGTGGAGGCCGACCATTTCCAGGGTAAAAGAATATGCTCAGAAGAGACTTGTGTTGTACGTATACAACACATTTAGTTTACGTTTTTGCTTTGGTGTTGTTTTTCTTGTTCCAGTTGTAGTGACTTCACATAAATGTGTTTGCATTGTTTGCTGTAATTATTCGTATGTTCCTTTATTGTTTTTGTTTTTTTGTTTTTTTTACGGCGCCAGAGGCAAATTTATGAAAAAGCCTATTTGCGATTTATTTTATCTATGGCCTTTACCATTAGCTCTCCCTTTATCTCCCTCCCTCACTCCCCCCCCCCCCCCCCCCTCTCTCTCTCACACAGTAGACGCGTGCTTATGTGCCCGTATATCCAGTTTGTATGACAGTAAGTGTGTAACTACTGCACTGAAATGATGAGCCCAACTCGATACTGGAAGGAGTTCTGCTCATATTGTCCTGATCTCTGCTGACAGTATGGGACTTGCGAGGCTGACATTTCTTTGTCTGGAACCTTTGGGTCGGTAATGCCCTCGACATCACATCTATGATGTTTACGCTCTTGATTTGCACTTCTGAGCCATTCCTGAAAATACAAAGCACCTGTTACACTACGCGCACGTGCGCGCGCACACACACACACACACACACACACACACACACACATCCACGCACGCACGCAGCCCCCCACCCCCACCGACACTTACCCACACGAACGCACGACACGCAAGCAAGGAGGCAAGCAATGAAGGAAACAACCAGAAGAAAAAGAAGAAATAACAATTAATTTGAACAAATGAAAAGGCGAAAGTAAGTGTAACGATGCGAATGGTTTATTTTGTCACTGAAACAGTCACATCCAGCACAACAAACACATTGTGACCGTGACAATTGTGGAAATACCTCCCAAAAAAAAAAAAAGAGGGGAGGTTTAAAAAAAAAAAAAAAAAAAATTAGGGAAAAAGTTCATAACAAAATTTGGACATTTCATTTTACACAAAATAATGTATATCGTATACATACATATCACTGGCGTAGAGCGTCGCGTGGTAGTTTGCCAACGAGCACAATCAATAATGGAAAAATATGTAAACCATTACAAAAAAAAAAAAAAGTACAAATCTACACAGTTTTCTAGCCATTTCAACAGACCGTCTGTGGGAAACAAAATATTTACAGTCAGAGATCAAGATAAATAAGCGGCGTCCGCCCTTTGTGACGAACAAAGTAAGCACGGTAACGTATTCAGCCAACATGCACCCCAATGTGTCCTCTCGCATTCTTCGCGTCTGACAGGCTGACATACATGACGTGAACATCCACCTGGAGAAGGGGGCGTGGGTAGTCATGCAGTCAGATAGCAACATTCCTTCTCACGCTTTTTTTTTTTTTTTTGTCCCCCTCTTTCTTAGTCTTGTTCTCTGCAGGTGGTACAGTTATTCACAGGCACACGAACTTTAAACTGTTTGAATGGTATACATGCTCGACACTTTTCCGGCTTTAGTGTCATAGCCATGGATAATTTTGATAGTAATCATAGAAAAGTAAAATCGTATGTAAACAGGAGAAGAAGAAAGGAAGAAAAAAGAAGAAACTCAATTTACTTGTGGTAGGATTAAAGTTACTCTTTTAGCGTTGTTAAAATCTGTTGTTAGTCTCTCTCTTTTGCCAACATTTTGAGAAGAAAAGACTTTCTAGCAACGTGGGCTTTTGAGTTTGGTTTAAAAGTGCAGATCTGGGTATTTTGCATGAACTAAACTTTCGCACTTTTTTTCCAAAATTAAAAGAAAAAGAAAAAAGTTAGAGCCTATCAGTTTAGAGATGAGCAAAAACGGCGATAACTGCTTGACACTTAAGTACTTCATTGTCGCTTGCTGGAAATGCCTGTAACACACACACACACACACACACACACACACACACACACACAAGAGAGAGAGAGAGAGAGAGAGAGAGAGAGAGAGAGAGAGAGAAAGAAGACAGAGACACACACACAGAGACAGACAGAGAGACAGACACAGAGAAGAATCGGTATGATCATGCCTTCTCCAAATCTCTTCTTCTTTTGTTGTTTTTGTTATTGTTGTTGTTAATGTTGTTGTAAATCTTGCGATCTTGGCATGGTACTAATCTAACGGAAAACTAAAACAACTATAGATATAATGCTGTATATATTTTTTGTTTAATCTGTGCCACCCGCTTTCTCTCTGCGCTACGTGTGTGACCGACTGAAACATCAACAGTAGCAGACGTAAAGAAAACTAATGTCTTTTCTTGGTTCGGCGGATTCTTCCTGTCGGGACATTTCTTGGGCACAAGAGCCGGCTTTTGTGGCCAGTCTGTATGCGCCAGGGATGCTCTCACTGAAGGCGGAGAGTTCCCGCTCATAGGAAAGCCCATAAATATAAGTGCTAATCCGACAAATCGCGCGGGGACGGGGCAAAGATTGGACCGTAAAAACCTCTGAATCCCCGCTCTCCAATGGAGACGCGGGGCGTTTTGAAAGGAGACGAGGGTAAAAAGTTGTCATTGTTGTGGGCAAAGGATTGGCATCACAATCTCCGCCACGCTTGGCCCTGTGCTTCCTTTGGGCTCCCACCCGTGTCAAAGTGGGGTGGTCTGGTCCGGGGAGGCCTTTTGTGACTCAAGTACCCGAGTAATGGTTTGCTCTCCCATCGGGTCGCTGGGGACTGCCCTTTGATGAGCGATTTTCTCCTTCTGTTGTCGTAGTCGTGATGAGGTGTGTGTGTGTGTGTGTGTGTGTGTGTGTGTGTGTGTGTGTGTGTGTGTGTGTGTGTGTGTGTGTGACAACCTGCGTCTGTGACAGAGACAGAGAGAGGAGCACAGGTAGTCTCTATGGCAGTACTTTTATGGTTGTCCGAAAACGTGATCGGACATGAGAAGAGCCTAAACAGACAAGTGCTCAAACGGTCGTGTGACACATTTTATTTATTCCCTCCTCTTTTGTAATAATGTGTCTCGATGACTGATGCTTTTTGTCGGAAATTTACGTCTTCAAGCTGTTGTCAAAAGTTTTATGTTCCGTCTAATCAGTATTCAAGCCTGATCAGTTTATGCACACACCAGATGAGATTCAACTTTTTGTATGATTCACTCAAGCACACTGCAGGCATATGATCCATACTGAATAGGTTACACATATATACATCTGTAAACTTACATAGAACACGTTCATCCATTTATGTTTGTGCTGAGCACGCTTGAAACACATGTACACCTTGTGGTCACACCTGAGTAAACTGAACATAGCAGCCACTTATTGACCGTGAAACATTGGATTTATGTCAAATGTCGTTACTCTTTTTAATATAAATTATCAAACTGAAAAATGACGTATACGTTGGATTTTTGTATGTAGGGGAGGAATACCATTGTCAGTTCACTCCATTACTTTCGTGAAAAGTGGAATTAATATGATAGGATAGGGACGGTCCAGGAAATGCGAGGGTAAATATGTATGCATTGGTTGGATTTACACCCCCACCCCAATCTTCTTTCTGGCTACTTACTGACAAATTCTCCCCTTTTTTTATCTTCTGAATTTTGTAGTGCAAACGAAACGCACCAAAGTTTTGTTAACGATCTTTCGGATTTCTGTTTAAAGACTCGTTTCACTCGTTGTGGAACCGCGTCGGAATGTACGTGATTTACAATTCAAATTTACAAACACAGTCAACTACACTTTGTTATGACAGCGCTTTTTTGTGTGGAATATTTCTGTTCGAGATTTCCACAACTGGAACGCTTGATTACAGCAGCCGAAAGGTGGAAATCTTCCACCTACACAAACAAGCATGCTGTCTTTTGGACGCTGAGAGAAAAACTTCAGTTCTCTCGATCTAGTTCAGATCACATTTCATCAGTGTGGACTAGCATCACTCTGCGCTCATTTGATCAAACAACAACATCCAACAACACGACGAAATCCATCAGTCTCGAAGAAGTCTCTCTTTTGTCTTTTTTCGTGTGTGATGAGGGAAAACAAAACACGTCTCCGACATCAGAGACGAAGGACTCATCTCTGAGCTCCACGAAACACGATCCAAGGAATAACTGTAGAGCGAACTCGGATGAAGGACGCTAAAGGTTCCGGGATCGAGGTGGACCCCTCATCGTCACGTTCCCGAGCTTCAAGTCGGGTTTGGGTCGATGGAAAACGGGCCGAGGCTGGCGAGGTCAATGACTTGTGTCAACACCTTGCGAGGCACTCACCCCACCGTGTCTGACGGGCCGGTGTCGGAGGACCTCCACTCCGGCTCGCCTGTCGTCGCCTTGAAGCACGACATCAAAGCGGCTGGGCCAGACCAGAATATTGCCGTTATTATGGCAACGCCAAAGGATCGAGGCTTGACCTGACGGCGTAGCGAACTGACGCGCAGCGGAAGACTCGCGTACAAGGCGTTTGTTGTTGACTTGCAAGCATCCCTGCTGATCGATGCTGTGATGGGTCCAAGTCAGCCGCTGACTGATCTACGGTCCAGATGGTTTGTTTGGTTTTTGTGAAACACAGAAAATCTGGGCTTGCTGACGCAAAGTGGGAATCACCGCGTCCAAGCTACCAGTGCCTTTTCGGTTCACAAGCTGAAAAAAGAAAACAAAAAACAACCACAGCCTACACCTTTACTCGTTGAGGATTCGAAAATAAATCCACAAAGAAAAGACCCCCCCCCCCCCAAAAAAAAAGAAAAGAAGAAGAAGAAGACTGCAAGACAGGGTAAGCCACTTTCCTTCGACGTCTGGATGTTGAGAATTTGAACACAGTATATATATACATAATACAAATGTTACGCGTTGAATCTATGACAAACACAAACACGCTTTCGTATTATAATAAAAAGTCAAGGACTATGGCTTTCCGATACTGGTGCTGTTTAGATCCCGTGGCGTTAGTACACAATAGTAGAGATTCCATTCAAGCTTCGGCCCAACTCGCACAGTCGTTGAACAAGACATGTGTTAGTGAGCTCACACTCTCCTTGATTTAGTAGAGATTCCATTCAGCCGAAGCTCAACAGTTTGAGCCAAGCTTACACAGTCGTTGGACACAAGTAATTTGCTGAGTACAAACTATCACTACAAAGGTTGGGTGGGGGGAAGAGAAGTATGGAGCTAGCTTGGCGAAGCTTTTTATTTTAGTTTTGTCTGTTTGAAGCGTGTTCTATGGCAGTCAGATCAGATCTGTGAGGGGAACGATGTCCAAGCGACGAACTCTATCACACGACAGAGAATCCAAACACATCGGGGTTATCCAGGTCGTGTGATGTGTGCACCTGGGCCAGCGTCATGCTCTGGTGACACGTCAGGGTCTGTCTGTGCCGCGGGCTGCTCGCCCCGGACCCGGCCTTGTCCCGCGCCCTCTGATGGTGACCCGGGGAGGCCAGGTCCTGTAAGTACTTCCACCCCAGGTGGGTCCCGATGTCGTTGAGGTCCACCTCGCCGTTCTTCACCACAGTCTGGTCCCCGCCGTGCGGGCTGTGCTGGTGGGGTTGGGGGTGGCCGAGGTGGGCGTGGTGGTGCGGCCAAAGCGCCGTAGGGGTCAGCTGCAAGCTGGGCTCGGAGTCGCTCTCCGGGGACGAGGTGGCCGCCTTGTGGTAGAAGCCCCGGCCCTTGCCCCGCCCCGCGGACCGCGACCTCTTCAGCACGGGCGGCTCGTGGTGGCTGACGGGGCCGCTCTGCACGAACTGCCCCGACCTGGAGCTCCGGAACCCGGAGTCCTCAGAGTCTGTGGAGTGGGAGGAGTGGGAGGCCTGGGACTGGGGCCTGTCGCGCGGGCCTCCGTTACCCCCACCGCCGCCTCCTCCTCCTCCACCCCCACCTCCTCCTCCCCCGCTGCTGGCGCCGGGGGACTCGCAGGCCGGCTCCGACAGCCCACTGTCCAGCCGACTGTGGAAGGCCAGCCTGCCCGTTATGTCCAGCTCCCCGGAAGGGCTGGCGTGGAACTGCAGCCGCTGTTCCGCTGTGCCGCCGCCGAAGTTGGCCTCGCCCGATGGACTGTTGCGGAACTGCAGATGGTGGAGGTGATGGTGATGAGTGTGGTGCCCAGCGGCGCCGGCGTTGGCCTCGGCGGAGGGGCTGCGGCTCATGTCGTAAGCGGCGTTGTCCTCCCCGCCAAGGCTGCCCATGGTGGGGGAGGAGAGGCTGCTGTGGAGGAAGACGGGAGGGGGCGGCGGGCGGTTGGGCAGGCCCAGCCTCCGCATGGTGCCGTGCGGGTCATAGGGCTTGGTCAGCACCGCCTTCCGCGCGCTCTGCTTCCGCCAGCAGATGACGAAGAAGACGAATAGGGCGAGGGTGACGACGGTCGGCAGGATGATGCCCACGTAGAAGAGGTAGTTGAGCATCCAGGCGGTCATCGCTGCTGCTGGTGCTGGTGGCGGTGGTGTGGGTGGGAGCAGGTGATGAGTGTGGGAAGAGGGGTGGAGGGTCCCGTTGCCTCCGCTGAGGGTCCAGCTGACGTCTGGGTCTCTGTCATGTCCTACGGCTGGGGGGTTGTCGCTGGAGTCACTCACTGGCCAAGCAGACAAAACAAACAAGGATTATTGTCGGATGCAGAGTCCAAATGTGAATGAATGAATCAAAGGAGTTGTTCAAATTACGCTTAGAAAATTAAAGAAAATCATTATTAGTGTTGTTTTTTACTTCACTTATAATTTAAGCGATAAAGATGTATATATACCTAATTTGATCGAGAAGCTATCCAAAGGTGCTATCTTTTAAAAACTGACGTTCGGTTGTTTTGCTCGCACTGTACAGGTCTTGGCGTGATAAAGAAGACCAATAAAGAAACTGTGTGACGCGTATACAGTACGCCAACAGCTTGTGTCTTTCGCTGCCAGTGCTTACAGCGCTATGGTGTAATTATTGTAGTCAATGGAAAGACTTATTAGGCACAATTATGGGTCAGAACCCGTTGAGAAATACGCCGAAGAAAAAAGATCTCTGTGTGACCACAAAACGAGAAACAAAACCTCCAGCAAAGGAAGATTGCGTAATCAACGCAGTAGCTGACAACCCCCCCCCCCCCCCCCCCCCCCCCCCCCCACCCCAAAAATAAATTAAAAAATCACCGCTCGCTGAAACAAGGCTTAAGACACCAGCTCACATACGGTGGTGCATAACTGTCTTGGCTGTGAGCACACTGATTACGAAAAGGGACCCATCGTCTGAGGTGGTAGTAATTGCAGATCTAGGCCGGTGTTTAAGACAATTATGTGGCCTTGGCGAGGGGCCGAGAAAGGCGGCCCCCTGCCGGTCGGGCGACGGGGCATAAGGCGATGAACTTGATAACACGGGTTGGCGCTCTAATTAACGGATTGTGCCGCACGCCTACAGTCCCATACCGTCACTACACCCGCACGATACAACGCACACGGGGAATGGAACGGTTTGGGGTACGTAGGCTACGCTGGGTGTTTGGTCCAGAACGTCTTGCACTTATGGACACACTGAGTGTTCGGTCCAGAACGTCTTGCACTTATGGACACACTGAGTGTTTGGTCCAGAACGTCTTGCATTTACCTAGTGTGCTCACAAGTGCAAGACGTTCTGGACCAAACACCCAATGTACCCACAAATGCAAGTCGTTCTGGGCCAAACTGCCTTTGTTCAGAACGTCGTGCATTTATGGGCACACTGGTTGCTTTGTCCAGAATGTCTTGCCCTTTACGGGCACAATGGGTGTTGCACTTACGGAGACACTGATTATTTGGTCTAGAATGCGTTTTAACGGAGACATTAGGTCTTTGGTACAGAACACATTTCACTTACGAAACCGTTTTGGGGTGTTTTTTGTTTGTTTGTTTGTTTGTTGTGTGTGTGTGTGTGTGTGTGTGTGTGTGTGTGTGTGTGTGTGTGTGTGTGTGTGTGTGTGTGTGTGTGTGTGACACGTTGCACTTACAGACATTCGGTGTTTAATCTAGGACGCGTTCCATTTGCGGTAACATTGGGTGTTTGGCGTAGAACGTGTTGCAGGTATGAATATTTTGGTGTTTGGTCTAGGACGCCTTGCGCTTGTGGGGGGGGGGAGAGGTGGAAGAGAGAGATGGGGGGGGGGGAAGAAAGGTCAGGAAGGTGGGCACGGGTCGCTGCTATACTTGAGATGACGGAGTCAGATCGATGGTAATTAATCTGATCGGTCATCGCTTCAGACAGGGACATATCTATTTACTTGACATCAAACCAGCCGCACGTTGGACCAGTCCCGTGAATCAAGTATGTTAGGACGAATGGCGGTTCTGCACCACTCTTTCCCCCTGAGTCTCTCCCCGCCGCCCGCGGTCCATCTGCTCCAACCATGTGCAATATAATCACTGTGTAACAAACCCGCTCGCAGCGAGCCAGACCTACCGCAGACCCAGCCGTTAAGGACCCCTCAGCTGGGTTGTCAGGGCGAAACACACTTCATCATAGCACTTGCCTTTTGCACCACACGTCTCATGGCGTGTCCAGTGGATTCAAGGAAAGATTATGCTGAATGAACCGGGAAGGTAGTTGCTTTACCAATAAAACAGGACTTAAGTTCCTTGCAGTGGGCGAAGCAAGCAAAGCTATATTCTGACAGGCTTTAAAGAGAGAGCCTCTGATAGCCCTGGACGAAGACCAGGCAGAGGGGACCTTGATTAATTTTTCACAGATCTTCGCCACCTCTCAGCAAAAAAGAAGACCAGGGTCCAGTAATGCTTTTTAGCGTAAAAAGAAGAAGAAAAAAGCCAGTCACTTTATGAGACAATCAGAGAAGCAAACGGAAGCCTTTTTTAGTGTAAAAAAAGAAAAAGAAAGAAAGAAAAGAAAGCCAGTCACCTTATGAGACAACCAGAGAAGCAAACGGAAAAAAAGAAGAAAAAAAGCCACCTTATGAGACAATCAGAGAAGCAAACGGAACCCTATTTTAGAGTAAAAACAACAAAAAAAGCCAGTCACCTTATAAGACGATCAGAGAAGCAAACGGAACCCAAAGCAATCAAGCAGGAAGCTAGCCGAAGCAGCGAGACTGCAATCGATGGGGAAGACAAAGAGGAAAAGACAAAAGCAATCGAGCGAAACCACAGCAGTTGGAAAGAGTGTCAGAGAGAAAACTCGTCACGGTCCGCTGACTTTGGGTTCCCTGTCAAGGCGAAGTCCAGCTTCAGGGTGTTGTTGCTTCGCGTGCACGTGCTATATGAATCAGTTATCTGTATAGCACTAAGATGACTCAGGAAAGTCTACAACGCAGACTTGGCTGACTGAGCGGTTCGGCATTCAAAAAGAATTCCCTTATCTCTTTCCGCGGCGTAGAACCCAGGTCATCTGTTTGGACCGCTCTCTCTCTTTTTCTCTCTCTCGGGGGAAAAACAACTGATTCACAGTTTCAAAATCGAATAGCGAAAATTTGCTCCAACGTCATCCTTCATTGTTCGAGTTAGCACAGACTTCTATCAGAATCGATCGTACACCTCTACCAGAGTCGCCGCTGTGATATTTACATGAACATGCGTCAGAGTAGCCGCTGTGTTGTTGTTGTTTTGTGTGTGTGTGTGTGTGTGTGTGTGTGTGTGTGTGTGTGTGTATGTGTGTGTGCTGCATGCGTCGTGCGTGTGCTGCAAACGTGGAAGGAATGACAAAGTAGCCCTGTGAGGCTCTGGATGGTGAGTGATACAGTGTTTTCTATACATTAACACACTGCACGTTACATATTAACACTTCACAGAGCTACTGCGTGGTTCGGAATAATATACGATTATACTCGACGGCTCAGAGCCACATGTTACATTTTCCGGATCAGGCAAGTTATGGTCCGTAATGATTTACATTCATGAAAATTCACCTCATACCGTCTTCACTGTTGGCACTTCGGGAACAGAGAGGACTAGCGGCGATCGCGTTCAAATGTTTCATCGCATTTTTCGTATTTCCGTGGGCGATGGAGCAGATGTTTATATCAGATTTTGAAGTGAGATAACGCTTTCTTCCCACGAGAGCCTCAAACGAACAGAAGAACAGCGGCATCGTAAAGAAAGCAAGGATTTGTATGAGTGCCGAACCGTGGAGAAAAACACGTAGACGTTAATTGTCTCTTTCAAGTGCAGCATCATGCATCTCCCTCTCTCTTCTAACTCTCTCCCACCCTCTCTTCCCCACTCTCTGTCCCCCTCCCTCTATCCCCCCCTCCTCTCTCTCTCTCTCCCTCTCTCTTTCCCCTCACTCTCACCAGCTCCCTCTCTCTTCCCCCGTCTCCCTTCGCCCCTCTCTCCCCCATCTCTCGTCCTGATGTTACCCTGGTTGACAGGATGTTAACATCGAATCACTGTCTCTCTCTCGTTGTTAGGATGCACGCTGCAGGGACTAGTTGTTAGGTCTAAATGAACCTAAACTACAATCGTTGGAAAATAAAATTTTCGAGTTGAACTCTCTTTCTCCCTGTCTCTACCTGCGATGAAAGATGTGCTCACCCCTTGCTGGCATTCTTGCGGTTTTCCCGTTGTTGTTTTTCTGTTTCTTTTCTTTTGCCTCGAATCTTGAAAATATTGGCATTCTTTTCGCATACTGTTTCGGGATGAAGTTGAGAGAACAGCTTCCCGTGTGTAGCATAAATTTCACATTTTTCTTCTTGCTTTCCTTTCTCTCTCTCTCCCCTCCCCCCGAAAATTTACAGTCATTTGTTACACGATTATATCGGCCAATAAAAATGGTACATGTGTAGCCCAAATCCACATTAGCAAGTTTTAAGCGCCTCACATAATGAAAATATAATATTATTGTAATACTAACACTAAACATACTCACGTCTGCCCTTATAATAATATACAATGATTTAAATATGATGCTTTTGCCAGTCTTACGTTGTCGCGGTAAGTAAACATTTATATGAATTTAGGACATCAGCTTCATCCAGCCATGGGTTTACCATGGAATAAATCAATCGAACAAAAAATATAACGACTGAGAATAAATTTGGAGACAACAATACTGACTCAGTATTCCTGGCAATCAACCAACAAACCCCCCAAACTGAAACAAACAAACAAACAAATTGTTAAAAAAATAAACAAAAAAATAAACCAAACAACACACACACACACACACACACACACACACACACACACACAAAGAATAAAAAATATATTTTTAAAACAAAGAAAAAAGAAGAAGAAGAAAAGTACAGACGCAAAAATAATACTTGGAAAGCACAATTTAATCTTCCTTTACCATCAGTTGTATAATTTTCTGATTGTCATTGACCGTGGACTCAACCTACTGAGTTAACAATACGTTTGCGTGACAGCGCCGGCTGTGCGTGATTCTCGGGGTGTGCGGAGCTAAAGGGAGGAAGGGGCAGGGGGTGGAGGAGGAAAGACTGTACAACAATCCCGGGGTCGGTTACACAGCGGTGGTTAGCGAGGAGCCAACTGTGTGATCTCCGGGCCATAAACCGTCATCACTGTGCTCGTCGCCTGCGTGCCGTCATTACCTCTGACAGCTCTCAATTGGCGCGGCTAAGCACAATGAGGTAGTAATAATGGATACGGTTTGTAATAATGGATAAGGTTGATCTCTCTCTCTCTCTCTCTCTTGGTTGACTGGACATTAAAAAAAAAAAAGTTACTCTGTGTTATAGTAGTGCTGTGGCAGCGGCAGATATGTCACTCCGCCTTTGTGTTAAGATATATATTATCACCCGTTTGAGGAGTAAAGTTAAATTTCTCTCTCTCTCTCTCTCTCTCTCTCTCTCTCTCTCTCTCTCTCTCTAGTACCATTAAATAACGTTTCAGATTTCTGCCCGGCCCGATTCTCAAACACATGGCAACACGTTCGTGCACTCTCAGACACACACACACACTCAGACATACACATCACACACACACACACACCTCAGACATACACATCACAGAGAGAGAGAGAGAGAGAGAGAGAGAGAGAGAGAGAGAGAGAGAGAGAGAAAATTTCTCCCTCTGTGACTTTAGTTTATACACTGTACGCTGGCACATATTCGCGCACTCCTCCCCCACACAAAGACACTTTGCTGTACTGGTCAACCAGTGAACTGGCACGTCAAACGAGCGTGTCGTTTTGTGCCTTCCGCCAGACAGTTGGCACACGAAGCATTGATTTTCATTGTCTTTTCCTCCTTCCCCCTGGCCTCTAATGGCCGGCTTTAAGAGGATCTGGCATTTACGTTGTGGCTTCACACCTGAGGCAAGCTCCAAATACGGATCTCAAAAGTCGCACTGCACTGCCGCTTGCCATTTGCGATGCTCACGTGGCATACACATCGTTACCAAGGGTGCAAGTTGCAAAACTTTGTAAGTGACCTCTTCCTGATGCACAGTGCATTCCTCTCCTTCGTTGCTTTACACACACACACACACACACACACACACTCTCTCTCTCTCTAAGAGACAGGGGCGGGAGGTGACAGTAGGACGGGATGGGGGAGGAAGAGAGAGGCAGGCAGAAGGATGGGGAGCCCCCGCCCCCCCCCCCCACAAAAAAAGAAGAAGGCCAGACTAAAATCATATGTTGATGTATGCTACTCCTGCCTTCCTTATTAAAAAATTTCGTCCCTCTTTAGGGTGCCAGCATTAGTGTGTGTGTGTGTGTGTGTGTGTGTGTGTGTGTGTGTGTGTGTGTGCTCCCCACACGACTGCAAGCTTGCTAACGGTGA
The DNA here is from genome assembly GCA_018857735.1 of Alviniconcha marisindica. Lineage (NCBI taxonomy): Eukaryota > Metazoa > Mollusca > Gastropoda > Provannidae > Alviniconcha > Alviniconcha marisindica. The sequence continues at coordinate 978,578 of JABMCL010003003.1, read as the reverse complement.
GCAGATGTTGATGAGGACAGCCCAGTGGGGGAGGAAATGAAGGGTGAGCAATCAATAGAAGGTGTATACAGCAGGTTCAATGGCGGAGATTGAAAGACCGCAATCGGAGTCAACCCTCTATGGAGTCTTCTCTCCTGCATGGCGGGTCCTTTCTCTGTAGATTCGGAACAAATCGCAATAGAACACGTCGAGTTTCCCTTTGCAGTCACTGAAACTCTTGTTGTTGTTGTTTTTTGTTTTGTTTTTATCCCCTCTGTCCTTGGAGGGGAAAGCATAGAATATACCTGTATGTCATCTCTCCCCCCTCTTTCTCTCTCCTGCAACAATGCTGAGACGACGGGGTTTTAAAACAGTTTCCAGTTGCCGTTCGTTTTCTAACAGAATGCAGTGGAATCGCTGGGTAACGTTTCGTAGAAACCCAATAGGCCTCCCTTTGAATTGACCGTTTGCGCTTTTCTTGGATGGAACACAAGACCCTCCAACTAGCCCTGAAATCCGTGCTAGCCTTTGGACCTCATTTATTTCCTAGTTCTCGGTTCGATGACGTGTGGGGGGGGGGGTAAACTTTAAATGTTATTGTTTGTATAATTGAATGGAAGGTTTTGGTTCCCCTTTTGTTGTTGTTGGGGTGGTGTCGCTGCTGTGTATTTCTTCCATGACTGTATATTTAGGCAGAGTTTTTTTGATTTTAGTGTCCGGTCAATCGCACAGGACTGACAAATCACAGTCACAGTAACTCTCTGCAAAGTGGAAACGCAACCCACCACAGCACAATAATAAAATCTGGTTACTTCCTGCACTTTAGTGTCCCGTCAGCCGCACAGGGTCACCACAGGACGAGAGAGAAGGGGGGGGGAGTATGCAGAGGAGGTAAACGAGGGATAGGCTAATCGCCGTCACGGCAAATAGCAAGGCCCCCACAAAAACGTGGTGCGAAATAATACCCCCGCACTGGGCTTTGTCAACCTGCAATAGTTCCCCTTTAGTATGTACGGCGTGAGCAATCGATTCATTGGAACGCTGCAAAACAATGTTAGACGTGAATGTCGACGTCTGCCATCTTTTCAGACCCTTTTGCGTGTGATACGTGCAGATGCGTGAGTGTGTGTGTGTGTGTGTGTGTGTGTGTGTGTGTGTGTGTGAATTCACTCTTTTAATTTATGTCTGTTCACATCAAGTTGGTGTGAGTGCGTGTGTGTGTGTGTGTGTGTGTGTGTGTGTGTGTGTGTGTGTGAGAGAGAGAGAGAGAGAGAGAGATTTTTCCAACCAGGGCAAACCGAATGGTTTCCCGACGCAAACTGCACACGCTTACTCCTGAGAAAACTCGAGCCAAAGGAAGAAGACACGGGCATGTCAGGCTCGATACGCACTTTTAATTTGCCCCCCCCCCCCCCCTCCTGTGGGGCAACACACGCTCCTCGCACAAGGCGGGTTAGACCGCGATGGACTAGACGCCAGGCCGTATCGCATCTGACCCCTAATCCCCCCCCCCCCCCGCTTTTTTCGCTTCTGGTCACTAGTGCGTGCGGGCCGTTATGACACGGGAGGGGGTTGAGTGGCTTGGTCACAGTTAATACCACGTTATGACCACCTCGCACATAATTATGACCAAGGCGGGAGGAGTTTGTGAGGAGGAGGCGGGCGGAGTTTGTGAGTAGAAGGCGGGCGTTAGCCGCGCGGTTTTCAGCTGTATATGTTATGTCGGCAAAGTGGAGGGAGCGAGGTTTGAAACTGCCAGTCCTCGGAGCAGAACTGGGGGGTTTATGGCCTCGCGTCGTCACCGTTTAAGACCACTGAAAACGTCAGATTATATTCGCGTTGCTAGAGACGTGAAGTGGTTCAAATGCTGACTCCAAGTTTCACGGCCTTCCTCCTCTCCCTCCCCGAACCGAATCCGCTATGAATAAATGGGCAAGCAAATAAAATAAATCAGTCACGAGAGAGGGATATTGCTGTTGTTTTGGACTGCTTCCTGTTACAATAGCGCCAGCAACAGATCAAAGACAACCAAAACCCGCTTGCTTATTTTGTTGTGGAGTATTGAGCGAAGAAGTCTCAATATGCTTGATCCAAGAACGCTGAATGAATGTATAGCATGACAGGTGATACTTTCAGAGCGAGAGAAGGGGGGGGGGGGGGTATTGATCGTTGGGATTTTTCACAAGCACATCGATGGTTTTCTCACACATTACTGCTGCGTTCTCTTGAACTCGCTGTTAGTCGTCAAATCGGAAAGGGTTTCCGCTTCGCTCAGCTCGGTAGGGAGCCATTCTATATTACGGCCTGCGGCGCCCTATATATATATATATATATATATATATATATATATATATATATATATATATGTAACTGTCGGGCGAGCTGGGCCACATCGGGCGTATAGTCTATCCGCTCGTAAAACTTGTAGTTCACGAGTTGAGAACTCGCTGTGGAAAACCCCTGGAGCAGGACTGGAGAAGAAGAAATCCGACTGGTTTTTTTGCCCGAAGGCAGGAACGGCTCGTCGTGGGTCTCGGAGGAGTTGCCGCGCGCGTGAACTGTATGATGTCAAGGAAAGATCACGTGAGAAGTACGTTTCCCATGACGTCGTTATACGTGGATTGAAAACAAACACAACCAGATACACCGTTTTACACTGAAAAGTGCACGAAAGGCTTGGGGGGGGGGGGGGGGAAGTAATTAACGAAAAGGTTCGCTTGCAATTAAAAGAGCTACATAATACTTGCAGAAAAGAAATTCACACATGCATAATACATGCAAGCATTGATAGGAACGATAGAAAGCTCTTGCATGCATTACAAACTGTTACTTCGGTGCTGTTAACAGGCCCGAAAAGCGAAAACGTTAGCAATGAATAATTCACAACCTGTGATAGCATTTTAACGAGAGGATCAGGTGGCGTTTATGTTGAAGACAAAAGCTTGTATATGAAATCAGTGTAAGATTCTCCGAAGAAAACGGCTTTCAATTTGTGAACAGAAAAACAGCACGACATAAGCCATTACGAAGAGTTAGTTTTTTTCTGTTTCTGCTTCTTTCCGGTTTTTCTCCCTTCACAAGTTATTGATTTTGAGCTGCGCATGGCATTTAGCCTCCTCGGTGTCTAAGGATATGATGACTGTGTCTCCGTTTTCATGTCAACATTTCCTTTTCTTAGCTTTCTCTCTCTCTCTCTCTCTCTCTCTCTCTCTCTCTCTCTCTCAACCCATCAACACACGTGTTGCCTCGCTGTGCGTAGGCGTTTTCTTTTAGGGTCAGAGGTTTCGAAGGAAAGTCTTGGCTACTAGAAGATGTGTGTGTGTGTTTGTGTGTTTGTGTGTGTGTGTGTGTGTGTGTGTCTGTGTGTGTGATGGTTCTGTTTATTTTACTGAGGTGTATTCCGATCATTTTTCCCACAATTTGTATAGCAACGGGGATATATATTATTCAGACAGAAACATGCGAAATCAGACAAAGAAAAAGAAGAAAAGAAAAGTGCTTAAATATATCTATACGAAGACTGTGGATTGTCAACGCACCATGGTGGTATTTCAGGCCTCAAAACAAAACAGAAGTATAGTCCAGCATTTTCCTTGTGGATCTAATCGCTTGCAAATACCAAGCTTGCTTGAATACGTTTAAAGTACTTTGATAGACAACCTAAAAAGTATATGTTTTAAACCTTTTCACACTCTGCGTCACCTATATGTCAACATGGATCTTAAGGGGAAAAAAAATGATAACTGATTAAATTGATGTTAATTTTTACCCCCTAGTTTTTCTGACATTGCTTTTGGTCTGTTCTGTTAATAGTCTGATATTCCATTTCGCTATTACAAGTGTGCATGTTACTGAATTTTTCATTTCATAAAACATGCTTACGTAAGCATTATATTGCTTTCGATAATTTTTTGATACGTTTTCTATACTTGTTTGTTAAATTTATGTTTACAATGCACGAATAAACTTTGTTTAAACGATAGACCGGAATCGTCAAAGTGTTGATGGCAGCAACGTAGCTGTTAGCAGCAGACTTAGCCGCTTGTTTAACGCAGGGTTGTCCCCGTCGAGACGTGGTGGCGCGGACCGAGGGAGACTGTCATACCTAACGCTGCACGTTCACCACCCCACTGATTCCGCATTTAGATGGGCAGCAGTGTGAGGGGCCAGTAACAACTGGAAAGTGTCCGCACATAAACCACAACTGTCAGCAACAAACAGAAGAAGAAGAAGAAGAAGAAGAAGAAGAAGAAGAAGAGAGAGAGAGAGAGAGAGAGAGAGAGAGAGAGAGAGAGAGAGAGAGAGAGAGAGAGAGACAGACAGACAGACAGACAGAGGAGGGCCGAAGCGGAATCAAATTGAACCTGATTTCCGCCTGCTCATTAATACCGGCGTAGCACCTGATCCGCTCTCACCGGCTAAAACTGCTCTCAAAATTGAGCGGGGGGGGGGGGGGGGGGGGGGAGCGAGGGCAACACAGGCATGCATGGACTCCGTGCCCTATTTTGTGCATGGAGACTGTATTGCGTATGGAGAACTAGAGCGTGTACGGTACAAGGACAAGGAGCTGTCGGGCGAGAGTGGTCGATGTTGTGACTGCAGATTAGTCCCCAGTAATCAAAACCCACCCTTCGCTTTGTGTGTGTGTGTCCAGTTCCCAGCCGCGTTTCCTGTATGCCACAAAACTGCGCGTATGCATGGCTGGCCAACTGAACCGGAAGAGCATGTGTTTGGGTCTCAAAACAACAACAGCGGCAACATGTTTTTTGGTTGCTGCCAAGCTTTGTTCCTGTTGCTTTGCTCCATCTGGCTGCCACGCAGCGCCGTTGTTTCTGTGCCTTCCCTGTACCTCCCATCGTCCCTCCACCCCAACTACACACATTCTGTTCTTCTCCTTCAGATGTTGCTTTACGTCCACAGAGACCATAATGGCTATTAGGGACGAGGAGCCCAGGACGGCAACGTCGACTTTCACGCGGCTTCTGAGCACAGAGCTTCTAAAAGTTCTGCAAGTTCCATGTTGCTTTACGTCCACAGAGACCATAAAGACTATTCGGGACGGGAAGCTCAGGACGGTCACCTCGACTTCCACACAGCTCCTGCAGTCTGAACTTCTGAGCTCCTACGAGTTCAGTATTGCTTTACGTCCGCAGAGACCGTTTGGGCTATTATTTATTAGAGACGGGGAGTCCAGACGGCCACCTCGACTTTCACACAGCTCCTGAGCTCCGTTGCTTCTACCCTTCTTCTTCCTTGGTGCTATACATCCACAGAAACCATAAGGCTTATTAGGGACGGGGATCCCAGGACGACCACCTCAACTCCTGAGCTCTGCTTCTACCCATGGACTTACATTTATTTATATACAATACGTCCATGTTTCTACCGCTACTGCAAGCATCCACTAATGGACCAACCGCATAGCTTCTAATCGCCAAAGTGTGTCGGAGGGGGTTGGAAAGAAAGAGGCACAGGCCTTTTGTCAGGTGCGAATTCCTTCCAGTGTGTTTAGCCGTAAACACTCGGAAAACAGCCACACTGTTCCTGAAGGTCCTCTTGTGTTAGGAACTGCACTCTAAATCGTGTCTCCCCCCCCCCCCGTGTTGTTACTACAATACTAGCACTACATGTCTACCGAGAAGATAGGAAACCAGAGACTACTTTCCCAAACGTATGTTAGTTGCAGAAGAAGTACTGGGTTGTCACCCCCTCATATTGCAGAACGGACTGCGTTGAATACCTTTAATAATGCCTCCTGCTATAAACGAGTGATGCTTTGCAAAGCAGGCTACGTCTTTCACTCTTGTCTGCGTTGCATTGTATAATGCACGATTAGGGGAAACACATTTATTGCCTGACTAATGAGAAGCAGGCTGCCTTTGGCCTTCGGGTGTAACGCGTCTGTGAGCCTATCAAGCAAGACAAGACATTCCCATTGTCATGTCGGATGAAGGGGGCGAGCTGTCCTGGATGTGACTGTGACACTGATGTACTGGCGTCTGAACGTCTTCGACTTGGAGCGTCGTCCACGTTCTGATGTCAACCGGGGTGCAGCTTGGTGAAAACTGAAAACATAGGTCGTGTGTGTGTGCGCGCGCGCGCGCGCGTATATTTAAATTAACCCGTCATGTTGACCTCACAATCAGGCTGTACCCAGTATCGTGACCCGGTCATATCACGGGCCCGCTATCTGCTATCACGACTAGAGGTCGTTCGGTTACGTTGTCCACTGCCTACTTTCATTGATTCTAGTGACTGATGTCTACCAGAGTGATTAACTGGATAGGACTGAAGTTCAGAAGGATCAAACGGTCACGACGAACATAAGGGATTATCACAAGTCCGCTCTAGTATTAAAACACACGCTCGCCCGCCATGTACTCACAAAACTAATACAAATACGAACAAAGCCACGGGCAGAATATACCTACGGAAGACACAGTAACTGAGCAAGACACTTCAAAGACATCTTCTTCGATCAGGGGACTAGTGAGTGACCAACGGTCTGTTGTCCCGGGGGGCTGGCGGGGGGAGGGGGGCAGGAAGGATGACCCCGAGGGACACATTCCTGGGAGCGGGCTGAATGGAGCTGAGGGGAGGGGCGGACACACGCCGCGGATACCTGTCGGGGGGGATTACAGGTTTCCTCCCTAGATGTGCGCCAGAGATCAGATGGCGATCTTCGTACACTCACCAGTGTCCTCAACTGCACAGCTAGGTTCAGCTGTTGTAGCCGTAACTTTAGCTGCTTCCCCGTCCCGCTAACCGCTCTTTTTGCTGCTGTTGCTAACCTTTACCCATGGATGCTTGGACCCGTCCGGTCACACACACACACACACACACACACACACTACATGTACTGTAGCGTCTCTGGTCCGGTAGAGCTTTATGTCTACGCACGCTCGCTCTCTGTGTGCGCGCACCTTACGAAGAAAAGAAAGGAAAAGCAGTTGAAGACTTTCGTTTTCTTACGGTGTGCATGTGTGAAAACGAACCCCCCCTCCAACCTCCTGCACTGTGAACAATAATATTCTTGCGAGGATTTTTTTTTTTTTTTAAATGCTCAGTCAGTTATCATTTATTCATTCAAATTCTGACGGGGGTGGGTGGGGGTGGGGGCTCCTATTTGTTCCAACAGGTTATTATATTTAATATACGTATTTAATACACATTTCATGTCTCTCTCCCTCCCCCCCCCCCCCTTACAAGAGCAGGCCTTCATGTAGTCTCATCGTTTTCTGAATAGAAATTAATTAGAGACGAAGAAAAGAAAGGAAAACGGTTGAAGACTATCGTTTTGTTTGTCACTGAACTGGAATGGATTGTGGCACTTGTATAGCCTAGTCACGAGATAACAGGAACACACACACACACACGCAACAACCGGGATCGGAAATCTTGAAACTAGATGTATGTAAAAACGTTGCGTGCTCTGCCAGTTTTGTTCTCGTGTACTTTAAGTTTTATAAACGCATGCATCTTTTGCTTTGGGATGCGGTAATTTGATTTTGATGTTTTTAGCTGGAATCTGGGTAATAGACGACGACATTAAAAGACAAGTCACGCAAAATGTGTTAATCATGTAGGCAGATAGTAATCTTGCGATTGTTTCGCATCCATGCCCAGGTCCTTGAAATAGCTTTTGGAGGGGAGGAGGGGGAAGTGGAATCTAAAATGATATTTTCGATTACTCGTCGATTTCGCAACTTGAATGTTGGGATTTGGATTGTCTAAAAGAAACAAACAAAACAAACACACACGTTCGCCCAACGATTTGGCAAGTTGGGATTTGGATTGTCAAAAGGAAAGAACACACACAGTAACACATACACATGTTTACACACACACACACACACGTTCGCTCAACGATTTGGCAAGCTGGGATTTGGATTGTCAAAAGGAAAGAACACACACAGTGACACATACACATGCTTACACACACACACACACACAGGGAATGCCTCGCTAAAATAGTACGCGTCCATATTATGATAGATAATTGGTTTTCAACACCCAGTCAACCATGACGTCCACATATATAAACACACACGGCTTCGCTACCATACGTTTGTGTGAAAGCAGTGTGCTCTTAGCATTCACCGATTGAGTTTGACTGGAGTCGCGAGCACCGACTGACTCCCCAGTTTGCCGTATAGCTCGTGACAAGTGACTAACGCCTTCAGTACGTACGGAACTCCTACGTACAGCCATTTCATTACAGGACATTTTCTTGCCAGCCCTCCGGTGCTTGCACGTATTGCTTACCTGCAGCTGGCTTTCCCACCACCGTACACAACAGATGAGCACAGACTGCTCACGTCACTCGTTTCCCGAGTCCCCGAAAGAAGTGGCGACATTCCGGCGTACTTTCATCATATTTTCCACAGGGCACGTTCGGTGTAAGGGACAGGACTTGAGGGAACAACTGACCGCCCTCAGGTACTTGTGCTAATCCCTTGTACCGCTCCGGCCGCTGTAACCACTGGTCTTCCGGTGCAAACCGCGCTTTCTAACTGTCCCAGCACAGCATCCTGACTCGGTGAGAGAGGACCGGGACAAACACACACACACACCGTCACAGACTGAGTCGAAGCGTGTAGGCTAAAAAGCTACACAGGTCGAAAACTTCCCTTTTGTCAACGAAGCGTGAAGAACTAGGGCCGACTGACTCCGACAGAGAGTTGTTTGGCCTGAAAAATCACGACCCCTTTCCTCGCGACACACTAGTTGTCTTGTCACCGACACAGACACACACACAGTTGGCAAGATCAGCCGTGTACGATGGATGCCCTGCTGCGCTGTCTCACGTCTTCCTTGGGTGAGGCTGAGAAACTAGAGAAGAAAAAACCAAGCACTACTGAACACGCTGTTCTCCTCCCAGCAACGGTACTCCCCTTCAGCCCTCTCCGTCGGGGGTGCTGTGACAAAAGTGACCAGAGCTGCGGCGGTCACACCTAGGCGGTTGTCTGACTGTACTCGCTGGCAGTGCGCATAGTCACACAGAGATAGCGTAGCGCTGGCTGGGCCCGGCAACTTGAAGCTGTGTTGGGCCAACTTTTTCTTCCCTCCCTGCGGCAGGCCGTCAGCGTACGTACCTGCACAGCTCGCTCGTCAAGAGCGGCGGAGGAGACTGTGCCGGCGTGTGTGTGTGTAGGGGGGGGGGGGGGGGGGGTCCTCGCGGGCTGGCCGGCAAGTGGTGTAGTCGTGTCGGTGGTAGCGGTGGCGGTGCAGCGTCGAGGCCAGCCCTCGTGTCATTGGTCGTTAGCGCCGCTCCTGTCAATCACCTCCACCTGCCTGAGTGGGGAGGCGGGCTGGGGAGGCAGCCACCGTGTCCTCCTCAGCTACACCGTCCATCCCAGCGCCGCACCCGGGCACGCTTCACTTGGCTGTACGTCACGGTCCATCGTCAAGCGTGATTCGAGACCGGGAACAACAACTTAGCACGAGCACATAGAATCAGTTCTCATTCTCTCTCTTGCTCCACCCCCACCCCCCACCCCCCACCCCCACCCGGCCTGTCCTTATTTGGCATTTGGCATCAGATGCTGGCTTCACCGTTTCTGCTTCATCATCATCATCATCGTCATCTTCTTCTTCTTCTTTTTTTTAAAATATCGGACAAGACCTTTCCGTCCTCTGTTCGTACTCTTGTTTCGGCGAGCGCAATCGATGTCAGCGCTTGACGCGGCCTCTCCCGTACGGTTGGTCTCTCTCCCCGCCCCCCTCTGCCCCTACGGTAGCGATTAGCGCACCGACTGCACTATCTCAGTGTCCGCATCGACAGGGAGGAAGCAGCTACCTGGTCACGCCTGATGAGCATCTGCTTGACTACCTGCCGCCCCATATCTTGCAGCTGTCGGCACGTACGTGATTTGTTGCGGGGCTGGTGATTTGCCGGCGGCTGGCGACGGTTGCTGTGGTGGTGATGCACAGCGTGTCAGACGCGGGAGACGTCCGCCGAAAGCCAGCTGAAGGTGACGGACACAGGACTGACTCCTTGGGGCGGCATCTCCCACAGATCCTATAATAATAATAATAATAATAATAATAATAATAATAATAAGTAACGTAGGTCCATGCTCACAGACCTCAGGAGCTGTGTGAAAGTCGAGGGTGGCCGTCCGTACAGTCTCTGTTCAGTTCAGTTCAGTTCAAGATGGTATCAATGCGCTCGGAAAATCCCATATACGCTCTACCCCGTCTCTCAAGTTTCCCCAACGTTGCCTTTGAAACGGTTCCAATGTTCGTCTGATTGACGATGGCCTACGGTCTGTCTGTGTGGACGTAAAGCAACATTGAACTGCCGAACTCCATGCTTACTTACACTGTATTATTATGGTGTAGGTGACGGACACACGACTGACTCTTGGGACGGCTCTCCCAGAAAACCCTACACTATAATCTTATATACTGCAGAAGCTCTGGGACTCCTTTCTCTTCAATAGTTGTTGTTAGTAAACACTGTCTCTTGACTTTGCCCCTAGCACTGGATGGAACATACACTGGCCTACGCCACTGCCTACATTCTGGTGGTGCCGTAAGTAAGTAAACATGGTGCTTAACCTCCACAGAAACCACAAAGCTTATTAGGAACGGGGAGAAGGTGGGGTAGGGGACATGGAGGTGGGGGGAGAGGGAGATTATATACCTATCGCTACACTGTAACCACCAGAATGACTCCTGCATTAAGATGGGCAGCAATGAGAGCCGTTTTAATATTTCATTAATTGTGAGGGACACAGCCACAAGACAGTGTCCACAAACCACAACCCTTTTGAAGAGAAAGGAGAGCCGAAGCGGAATCGAACCGAGGTCCTTCAGCTTACCAGCCTAACGCCTTACGACCGCTAGGCTAAACCGGCTCACAATGGTGGCGGTGGCAGTGTAGCCCTAAATATTCTCTTCCCCCCCCCCCCCTCCCCTCCCCCCCCCCCTCGCCCCACCTCCTTGGATCTCAGTCTTCGCTAGTACCTCTCCGGACACTGCTCCGCGGCGTTAAACAAGTCTAACAACACCATCTCCACAGAGCTAGAAGATATTTCTGTTTATTTATAGAGCTCAGTGACCACCACTCACTCGAAACGCCATAGCGGTCCGTACGTTTGCTGTCTGGCCTGCTCGCCTTGCTGCACCACGCTGTAAATAGTGTCTTTTATTTATGACACAAGAGAACCCTCTCCTCTGAAGACATCAAACAAACCCCATAAGGCGAGGGGGGGGGGGGGGGGGGAGGGGGGGGAAGGATGCATAAAGATGTGGGGAGAGAAAGGAGCAAGCACACAATCAATAAACAAGCAAAAGAACATGAAACAATACTGGAAGCCAAACTGAGAGCCCGGCTCGCTTAATGGCAGATTCGTGGGCTGGTGGAGTGGATGACGGTGCATCATTTGCTGCGGGTGAAACAGAAACAGAAACAGTTCCCTGTCTGACATTACAGCTTGTTACACAAAGTGTGTGTATGTTCCACAACGTAGGCTTACTCAGTTGTTTTTTCCCCTTCTGCTCAGCACAAATCTTCGCGTTCAATATTTAACCCACTCCTTTTTGTTAGGAAGAAGAAGAACGGCCTGTGTATATTCCCTGTGATGAGTTTCTTACATTAATAAAACCACATTTTGTTACAGTGTGTGGATTTAGCGCTGAAATCAGGGAAAAGTGCTTTCAGACGTGTTCTGTGTTGAAGAATACATGTGTGAGCATAAATTTTTGCGTTCCTAAAGGATACAAATGTCTTTCACCATTTGTAATTAGTTTTTTTTTTTTTAAATTCCCCCCAAAATAAAAATAGACTATGATGTCCGAAAGTGTGGTTTTTAGTGCTTCATTGTCCCTCGTGGAAAATTCGGGTCGCCTGACCTGTCGCGCACAGCAGCCGCAAGAACAGCGCTATCCATTCCTATCAGTGTGTGCAGTGTTTTCTTGGGTACTTTACCGTCTGATTTTATTTTATTTTAATTTCTGGGAGGCCACTTGAGTGAGATTTTTAAAGCGATGCATGACGATATTCTCGGTCGAGCTTTACACTTCAGTGCCTATTAGTTTCCATGACCGTACCCGGATTTCAGGGTTACATCGGCTTTCAAAATATGGAACGAAAACCGCGTTTTCGCAACAAATTCTTTCCCAGTGGAGTTCAAACTTTTTATATTTATATATTTTTATTACGAAGATACACACATGGAACATTCGAGGACATATGTGTACGCATTAATGCATTCAACGTTTCATAAGTGATCCAAACTTGAAATGAAAAAACATACTGGGTAACGACAGGTAGATACATGTCTGTAGACAACATATAGATTGTAGGAGTTCAGACTTTGTACGGTTGTTGCATGATATATGGACACGATGAATATACTGCTTAAAGATATAACTTTCGCGTATGACATGACTGACCGTTTTGTTCCTCTGCGTGAACTGTAAATGTTGCCATTTTTCGATGCTGTGTACTTAAAATTTATCACATGGTAATAACCTCCCTCGATTTTTTTTCCTAATATCACGTTGCTGTGAACAGACATAAAATAAAACATTGATCTCTCGAATTAAGTCTACACCTTTTTATGCGGGTTCGGAAAAGTTCGATTAAAAAAAAAGAGTTACATTTTCACGTTTTGAGCATTAATTTGTTCTTGTTTTGGCATACGGTTTGGCATGATGGATGTGGACATTAAGATCCCCCTGTTGATGACCCATGACAACGCAGTCAACGGTCCCCTCCTTTACGTCAGGAGAAAGTCACAATATAATAATAATAATAATAATAATAATAATAATAATAATAATAATGAAGATGTGAGGGCCGAGGTGTGAGAAAGAGCGAAAGACGTGAGTTTTACGGTTGAAGCGTTAGAATTCGAGCCTGCTGATGAAGAACGGAGAGAACTTGTACGTGGTTATAGCATACTTGTGATCCGATGAAAGTCGTCTTTCCCTGACCCACGGATGACGTAGTGTTGATCATGAAGCATAATTGTGTGTCACATTGTGTACGTCTTCTAAAGTGCCATGCTGAGCAACTGGCCTGAATCGGGTTGACACAAAACCACTGTGTGCATGCTGTGTACAGTAGCTAGTTTACTGGTCGCTGATGTCCTGTCGTTTCCCTCTCTTCCTCGTTTCTTTCGCCCTTGGGTATTACTCTCGTAGAGAGGCTCACGAGATGAGATCTGTGGTCTTCCGCAGAGCGCCTCCAAATGTCACACTGGCTGTTGTTGCGTGGTGCCACGGTTTGTTAAAGTGCTACCCAGAACCTCCAGTTCTTCTCGACTAAGTCAGTTGTCTTGATTGTCTACTGGTGCCCTTTAATGTCACTGACAATGACAAGCTGTCGGTCACGCTTGGCGAGGCAGCGTCCCCCTCCCCCTGTCACCCAACCCCCCTTCAGTTGTGTCGTTCTACGAGCACTTCGGACCCCTGCAGCTCTGCACATTATGCAGTGACAGGGGTTTCTTTTGTTTTTCCAATGCCCCTTTCTCGTTCGTGTGATTTAAATCTGACTTCCCCATTTCATTATTATGCAAATTGTGTTGTCATTTTTCTCCAATCACTTTTTTTTTTGCCCCTTGCAGCGGATGGAGGCTTCATCGAGTTGCTTTTCTTGCTGTCCATTGGAACCAGAATGACTGTTAGCTCAGGGAGGCTTTTATTTGTTAGACTTGTTTAACTTTCAGTTTTTCGGCTCCGGAGAGGCACTGGCCGAGAGTCAGGAGGCGGGGGGGGGGGGGGGGGGGGGGGGGGGGGTACGAATACTGCACTGTACACTGTCACCACCAAAATGACTGCTGAATTAAGATGGGCAGCTATGAGAGCCATTTTAATGTTTCGTTCATTGTGAGGGGCAAAGTAACGAGACAGTGTCCATGAACTAAAACTTTTGAAGAGAAAAGAGAACAGACTTCGACCTCTTACCAGCCTGGCGCCTTACCGCGTGGCCAAACTGGCACATTGGTAAGGGCGGCTGGCTGGACATACACAGTGACGTACCAGCCTGACGCCTTACCGCGTGGCCAAACTGGCACATTGGTAAGGGCGGATGGCTGGACATACACAGTGACGTACCAGCTTGACGTCTTACCGCGTGGCCAAACTGGCACATTGGTAAGGGCTGATGGCTGGACATACACAGTGACGTACCAGCCTGACGCCTTACCGCGTGGCCAAACTGGCACATTGGTAAGGGCGGATGGCTGGACATACACAGTGACGTACCAGCTTGACGTCTTACCGCGTGGCCAAACTGGCACATTGGTAAGGGCGGATGGCTGGACATACACAGTGACGTACCAGCCTGGCGCCTTACCGCGTGGCCAAACTGGCACATTGGTAAGGAAGGATGGTTGCATACGCACAGTGACGTCAGATTGTGCCCTATACTGATTTTTTATTGGCGTAGGTACTCTTCCTCTCCAGTTTCCTGTGACGGTTGACTTTAAAAAAAAGAAAGAAAGAAAAAAAGGCGGATTCATTGCACCCAGCATCTCTCTAGCCAAGCACACTTCTCACTGTTGCATACGTCTCGTCGGGTTGAGGTTTGCCTTTTTTCCCTTCTGTCTTCTGAAGGTCATCTGTGTAGAAACGACATCAGTGACATTCCAGACTCAGAAAGGTTCTCCGGTGTGTTCGACGCTTGGTGGAAGCGCCTTTCGTGTCTGCACTTTGTATGAACAGGGTTTCCGTGCTGCACAACTTTCGCCGAGTAAGGTGGACATAGCTGAATGGGTTCCCCACGCTGTTCCTTTGACCACTTCTCACTTCTGCCTACAACGGCAAGGACGCCATGGATGTGTGTCAATGTTACATCGATGTCGGTCACTCAAAAATGGAAAGGTGCTTTAAGAAGAAGAGAGCCCGTCCCTAATAAGCCTTATGGTTTCTGTGGACGTTAAGCACCATGTTTACTTACTAAGAAGAAGAAGAAGAAAAAGAAAAAGGAGTCAGTAATATGATTTTATCGTAGCGTCCTGTCGACGAAGAGGAAAGGGAAGAAAAAGAAGAAGAATGGCTTCGTACCATAATGTCACATTTTTTTAATTTTAATTTTATTTTAAAGTTGTGTGTGTGTGTGTGTGTGTGTGTGTGTGTGTGTGTGTGTGTGTGTGTGTGTGTGTGTGTGTGTGTGTTCTCTGTGATCGCTATTTCTCCCCCACCCGCCCCCTCCTATCTGTTTCTCTCTTGCTTCGCACCCCCCGCCCCCTCTCCTCCGTCTATCTCCCCTCACCACCCCCATGGTGCCGGAAAGCGAGGCTTGGCTTGTGGAAAGGTGCCGGAAAGCAAGGCCTGGGGTGTGAGAAGGTGCCAGACTGCAGTAAAAAGTCTGTCAGCGTTGTCTAGTGGCCATTCTAGTGACGTGTACGTCTAGTGACGTGCACGGCATTCAGACTATGTTCAGAAGCATTCAGACTGCAGTAAGAAGTCTGTGGTGCACTGTATTCAGTGAATAATTCAGAAGCATTTAGACGTGCTGTAAGAAGTCAGTCAGCGTTGCCTGTGGCCGCGGTATGCTGCATTCAGATGTTGTACGTTGCACTCAGAAGTCAGTCAGCGTTGTCTGTCTGGACTGAGTGTACAGGCGCGGCCCTGACTCGGGGTGGTTTGTTACCACGTGTAATCGCGGGCCCCGGGGACAACTGAGCCAATATTTGCCAGACGGCCGCCGGGAGTCGCCAACCTGGTCGCGGGCTTTGAACTGGGGGCAAACAAGCACCGCTGCCGACGCGGAGGGCTCAGAACACCACCTTTGATTCCGACACAAGGCGGGGGGAGTCTCTAAAAGGTTGTATTGAGTGGCTGGAAGCACAGAGAGCCCTTTCACCAATCAATGCCCAGGTAGTCCGGTGGAAATAGGAACGGAGCGGACGAGAGTGAGAAAGAGCCGAGCTGTGAAGAGGTATCGTCGGGGCCTAGGGGGGATTGCTTTCAAGTGGTAAACTGCGAACCCCCAACTATACCCTCAACTCGCAACCCCCCCCCCCCTCCACCCCCCCACCCCACCCGCAGCTGCCCGATCCTATGATCAGTGGAATAATATGTGCGTTTGTGTGTGAGGGGACGTGAGGACGCAATGAGGGGCGAAATGACAGCCCCATTGATTCACTGATTTGTTTAGCCCTTGACAGATGAGCCACGAGAGAACCGCGTGCTGCCTTATAGTGGGGGAGCTGGTGGTGGTGGTGGTGGTGGTGGTATGTGTGGGGGGGGGGGGGCGCGTCTTGTGCACGAGGTACTGCAGGAGGTCGGGTCGGATCCACGAACCTCGCTAGCAGTTTGTTTGCTTTTCTATAGAAAGTATTGTGTTTTATGACCGCACGCTGGTCGCATGCGTGAGATTGCGACTGGCTTCGCGCGAAGAGCGAACGTTGTCAGGAACCTGTTTCAAATACACACATAATTCAAATCTGTCTAATAATAATAGTAATAATAATATCAGGGCTGTACTGATACAAACAAATGTTTTTTGTTGCACGGCCCAACTGTTCTGGTTTCAGTGTTACGAATGTACTGTCACGAATATATGGAATAAATCTGTTTAAACCAAATCTGTCTAATCATTGAGACCTATGTAAGAGCAAAACTACTACAGATTAAGAAAACACATTTTACATTATAGCAAGCGAACAGACAGAAAAAAGAAAAAACTATACTTTCACAACGACATTAGCCAGATAAGATGCTCAACACCACACAACGGCAGACAGAGAGAGAGGGCACAGAGAGATGGTGGACGAGGGGAGAGGGAGAGACAGAAACGACAGAGAGAGAGGGCACAGAGAGATGGTGGACGGGGGGAGAGGGAGAGACAGAAACGACAGAGAGAGAGGGCACAGAGAGATGGTGGACGAGGGGAGAGGGAGAGACAGAAACGACAGAGAGAGAGGGCACAGAGAGATGGTGGACGGGGGAGAGGGAGAGACAGAAACGACAGAGAGAGAGGGCACAGAGAGATGGTGGACGAGGGGAGAGGGAGAGACAGAAACGACAGAGAGAGAGGGCACAGAGAGAGGGGACGGGGAGAGGAGAGACAGAAACGAAGAGAGAAGAAGAGAGATGGTGGACGAGGGAGAGGAGAGAGAACGACAGAGAGAACGACGAAGAGTGAGGGAGGGGGAGCAGAAACGACAGAGAGAGAGAGCAGAAGATGGTGGACGAGGGGAGAGGAGAGACAGAAACGACGAGAGAGAGGGCAGAGAGATGGTGGACGAGGGAGAGGGAGAGACAGAAACGACAGAGAGAGAGAGGGCACAGAGAGATGGTGGACGAGGGGGAGGGAGAGACAGAAACGACAGAGAGAGAGGGCCAAGAGATGGTGGACGGGGAGAGGGAGAGACAGAAACGACAGAGAGAGAGGCACAGAGGAGGTGGACGAGGGAGAGGAGAGACAGAAACGACAGAGAGCAGAGAGAGAGAGAGAGAGAGAGAGAGAGAGAGATTGATTGATTGGCTGATTTTTAATACTCTAGGATAAAGATTTTAGGCAGAAACCTAGTCTTACGATCTGTCCTGGTCAAAACACAACAACAACAAAAGCACACATTGACCTATGCAAAATATAGAGGTAGTGCAAACATACGAAAAGATGAAAGTAAAAGCATAATGCTGTCTGAAAAACTCGCTTAGCGACAATATAAACAAGGTATGCTGAACGAAAGAAGGGCGAATCTAAACAGACCTACATAGAAGAGAGAGAGAGAGAGAGAGAGAGAGAGAGAGAGAGAGAGAGAGAGAGAGAGAGAGACACACACACACACAGACACACAGACACAGAGAGAGAGAGACAGAGAGAGAGAGAGGGAGGGAGGGAGACAGAGACAACAAAGACATGAAGGGGGGAGTCGGTGTGGGGAGTTTGTGGGGGGGGGGGGGGGGGGATTAAAAGAGAGTTCGCCGATTTTGCCTAAAAAGCCGAGGGAGGCACATGTTGACCAAACCATTATCTGCCCGGGAAGCGGGAATCGATTTACAGACATTATAGAATCGCATTGCCCAAGATTTATATTATTGCTGATAGAATCTAATGCAGCTATCGTTTCCTTCTCCGTGAGGCTCGTCCTCTCTCATCCTATCCTCCACTTGTGTTGCCGCTGGCAGAGACAGGCCAGGCATTTATTAAAGGCAGGGTAGGACCCCTCGGCGAGTTGCAACGGCAAATAACGCTCACACAGAGATAGACAGACACACACACGCACACGCACACGCGCGCGCACACACACACACACACACACACACACACACACACACACACACACACACACACACACACACACACACACACACACACGAAGATCCGCACACGTACTGACGCACGCACGCACGCACGCACGCACGCACGCACGCACGCACGCACGCACGCACACACACTCACACACACGACGCACGCACGCACGCACGCACACACACACATACACACACACACAAAGAGAGAGAGAGGGACACACACGCACACATAGCCGCCTTCCTACCCACGCACACACACACACACACACACACACACACACCACACACACACACACACACACACACACACACACACAACACACACCACAATGACATTACATCACAGAGCACATACAACAGACACACAACACATTATTCAAACCATCACACAGAAGCACGCTTGTTGCATGTATTACAGTCCGAGAGCAAATTTACTCGGGAATGCTAGGACGTAGCCTAAAAGGCATTATTCGAGAAAATTGCACAAGATGGCTTGTTGATTTGTGGCTGGCTTCGAAACGAATGGAACTGGCTTAAATTGCATGCCATTTTCCTTCCAACTTTACTGGCAGAAATTAGAGACGCATTTAAAACGAATTTGTTTGAGTGTGTGTGGTGTTGTGTGTGTTGTGTGTGTGTGTGTGTTGTAGTGTGTGTGTGTGTTGTGCATGCGTGTGTTTGCAGCTTGTGCGTAGGGGGCGGTGTATGCAAGTGTTTGCGGAGTGCGCGGATG
This sequence comes from Alviniconcha marisindica, assembly GCA_018857735.1. Taxonomy (NCBI): domain Eukaryota; kingdom Metazoa; phylum Mollusca; class Gastropoda; family Provannidae; genus Alviniconcha; species Alviniconcha marisindica. The sequence goes on along the minus strand of JABMCL010003003.1, from coordinate 959,647 downwards.
TACACCACACACGCACACACAACACACACACACACACACACACACACACACACACACACACACACACACACACACACATCGTCTGTACATTGTGTGGCAGCCATTTACACAGCAGTGAGTACAAGGTCTTTCTCCATGCCAGGCGGCATTTTACAAATACAGCAATCCTTGTTGAAATGACAGCTCCTGTTTGAGCGGAGCATTTTTGATGCACATGACGCAGAATCAAATTCATAACCGGAAGGGGTCACAATCTGGCCTAATCTTGGGCAAACGCACCACGAAAACCATTTACGGCATCGACGCTCAGACGTCCGAAAACTTGCAAGATCTCCGTCGCTAGGTTTGCAGAGCTGGCTAACCCCAAGCTAAAGCCCATGCCTTTTCCCTCGTAAGCCCAAACAAAGCAGCGTTTACCCACCAGCTGTAGGTATTCGCCTTCATACTCTGATTCAACACCACAGCCAGCCTTGAGCGCAGCGCAGGGTTGGACGAGGTTTCCGAGGCGATCGCGATCAACGTCTTGAGACGTCTCGCCAAACTGGACAAAATGCCTGGCTCGACAACACACAGGCCCTCTGTTTTTTGTCGATTTTTTGTGCTGGGTACCACTAGCTGTGACAAGTGGATCTAGAATTAGAAGCTGTAGGCGTCGTGTTGGGGACATTTCCATACGTGTCTGGTCAGTGCGTGCCTCAATTTTGCCCCGGTTCCGAGAGGGGGTCATTTGAGTGGCAAAAGTGCCGTGTGGTTGAAAGAGAGACCTATCTAGTATCATGGAAGGGAAGCAGCGGTGAAACATTCGGTGTGGTTGTCTTAGTCCAGGCCAGCAGTTATTTCTTCTGACATTGTAGCTATACCTCCAGACATCGCGCAGAGCAACATGAAAAAACAAAAGCGAGGATTTCATTACTAATGGATGCGAGTCAAATCAGCATACCTGATGCAGTAATTATACTGTATGGTTAACAAGCGAAGAAGACGCAAGTTTCTCCGAGTTGTGTCGACCTGACGAGAGGTTACTGTTTGACCCCGGCCCCGGCTGTCTCGAAGGTCAGGCACGGTACGAGACGACTTCCGCCGCATTCCGTATGAGAAGGGGACCAGATAAGAGCTGAATGCAAGCCAAACAGCGCGACACCACAACCACCGGAGCCGACCGTTAAATCAGGACCGTTATCACCAGGCTGGCAACACGCTCTCGAGCAAAGTCCCAGAGCCATTTGTACCAAGCGAGCATTGTATCGATGAGGGAAAGTGACAGCCCAACAAAGTCTCAGGACTGCCGGACAACAGCGCTTCGAAGTGGCCCACGGCTGCCCGGAGCTTACGTCTTATCTGTCCCTCCTCCGCACTGGCTTATCACTAGATTAGTGCTTCTGCAGCCGCCGATGGTTCGGTTGTGAAGATGGAAATTGGCCGCGATCGCGACCTGGCTGTGTTTGAAGGTGTCCAGATTAGACTGGGAGGGAACGCGGCCATGATGACCCTGTCGACAAATGCGGGGGGCGAATTGCCAATATCGCCCTTCACCGATACGTGGTTACTCACCATGCTAATCGCCGTGTGGCAGAATCCGTTGGGAACCGGCTCAGACCTACAGTTTGTAGAGTTGGCGACGAGAAACACAGCTTTTGAGAGAGAGAGAGAGAGAGAGAGAAGAGAGAGAGAGAGAGAGAGAGAGAGAGAGAGAGAGAAGTGTCTTTATATTTTGTCTGTGTTTAATCCACGGCTATACGAAGCAAAACAATGCAGTGACTGGCGTGGTGATGATAGTAGCCTACATTGGACATAAGATGCAACAGGCTGTCACCTATACACTTTGGAAATCAGGAACTGAAAGAGTCTGGATACTTTGCCCATTTTGGCAGCGCGTGGGGATTCCGGAGAGAAATCTCTCTCTCTCTGAAATGACAAGCGTCAAATTCCCAGCTTTTGCCTTTTTAGCTGCGCCGTGTCGTTGACTTGACAGTTTATTGTGTGCACAGTCAACAGTTTTGTTGTTCAAACACAGCGGAGGAGGTACGGTGTTTGCCTAACGCTGTATATTGCCGTCCACCCGCCTGTACAGGGGCAATCGGCTTTTCACGGGTGCAGCGCCTCGTGTGTACCTTCTGGTGCAGGCATTAGCTGCCGTCAGAACGGTGTCCTCTTTCCTACCGATACCAGACCTCTGTCACTGGCTGTCACTGCCACAATTCCAAAGTTGTCGCTACAAAGCTGCAGACGTGCGCTTTGTTGTGACATCTACACAGTTGCAAAAAAAAAAGGAAGCAGGTTTGCAGTGACAATTAACTTTCAGCTTGACCAAAAACAACAACAACAAAACTCATTTAATTCCTCTTTCCTGTCTACTGTTCCTATCTACTGTCTTGATTTTCTACCTAGTCCTGTTGCTCTTCCTGTCTTGCCCTTTTTGTTGTTGTTGTTGTTGTTTTGTTTTGTTTTTTTGTTGGTTATTCGCCTGACTTTTCCCCAAGCAAATTCTCCGATAGTTTTCATTCAGATAGGCTTTTTGTCCGATAGTTTTCATTCAGATAGGCTTTTGTATGGCTCTTAATAAGCAGCTAGGAGATCATAATTATTTGGTTGGTGGTATGTGCATGTATTTATATATGTTGCTGCAAAACTGCTTCCCGTTTCTGCAGCGGCGAAAGTAAAGATGTCACTGCAAGTGCACGTTTGCAACGGCGAATCGGTGCTTGCAGCTACAAGCAGGGACTTTACAGTGATAAGATTGTTCCGGTGCAGCCGAATTGTGTTTGTAGCTGCAAACATGCACTTTGTGGCGATTCAATTGTGCAGCTTCAACTCTAAAATTGTGATAGCGAGGGCCTTGTCTGCCCAGCTTTCCCCCCCCCCCCAGAGAATTACCTGCAGACTTGAGAAATTATAAGCGAAGAGAAGTTTTTACGAGTTCCTTTTTTTCAAAAGACGGAGAACATTAATCCCGAATCGATGACAGTCAAGGCACTTTCTGTGTTTACCCTTGCACTGCAGACGAAAAATCAAATATCACGTTTAATTTTGTGCGGTGATCAAACACGGCATTAATCACAAGAACAAGAACAAGAAAGTTTATTTGTTTTTAGGCCATTAGCCTCTTTCACAAAGAACATGAACACACTGCATACTTAGGCTGCACAATACATTTTTTAAACATGCTTCTAGTGACAAAGTGTTTACTGATTCCCCCCCCCCCCCCCCCCCCCCCCACGCACACACACACAGCACCTACACATACAACTACATGCCGCTATCATGCACGTGATACGAAGGTAAACGCAGCAGCTGAGGTGGCTTACGAGTTTTCAGCCCGCTTCGAGTCCAGCAGCAGCTGGCTGGTATCTGTAGTTATCGGGCCACTAAATGGAATGACCCTCCTCTTCCTCCCCAAAAGAGATCACGTCTAGGTTCCTTCAAACCCATCCTCAGAATATAATTTCTTTTCCCAAAACAATGCACCGGTGCTGCCGTGTTTTTCCCTGTCGCACTGCCGAGTCCTCCGCCCTATGCACTTGTTCATTATCGGGTTGTAAATTGTGTAGTGTACTCGCGTGGGGTGGGGGTGTGCGTGTGTGTGTGTGTGAGTGAGTGTGCGTGCGCGCGCGCGCTTAGTATTATCCTGTCGGGAACTATTTTTGCGCCTCATAATAACTATTAGTCATTCTTATATAATTATGAGTTGTAGCTAAAACACCAACGCGATCTTATTTCATGAAGCTTTTGTGCGCGCACGTGGACGATTTTCGGTGTGGAACTATTACAGTTGTGAAAATGTGATCGAAACGTTTCTGTACAAACTGATTAACACTGAGTGGCATTGAACAGATGGACAGTGTATCCTTTAATTTCGTACCGGGGATTTAGAAGGTCAGTCCCATTTTCTCGGAAATTCAGTCTGTAAAATTAAGCGGCAGCGAATGTTGTGGGGCCCTGATAGCCCAAGCGGCAGAACTGATTTGCATAATATATATGTATATAGGTCAACGTGCTGGGTTGGTGGGGCGTGACGGCCAAAGGACATTATTATCGCTGCAGGATAATTACCCTAACGAAGCGGCTCCAACAAGCGTCGGTCATGACCGCCACTTGTGGTCGATGAGTTTTGAGGAGTTAAGTGGGTGGTTGGTTATGTTGACCATGCGACGTGTTAAACTAATGGCCTTAATTATCGGCCTTATTGCACCTCTTTTTCTGCTTCTCTTTTCCTCCCCTCCTGTTTCATCCTGAGGTGACCCTATGCGGTTGACGGGACGTTAATATCCAACTAACTCCTCCCTCTTCTCCTCTGTCTGTCTGTCTGCCTGCTCTCTCTCTCTCTCCTCCCCTTCTCTCTCGTTCTTTTGCTCAGTAACGAAGGAAGAAAAAATGTTTTGCCCCCCCGAACCTGTTGACTACATTCTTTCCACGCGACCGACTGTGACAGTGGTTTGGTTGTCTGATCAGTTCTCTGCCAAGGAAACATAATTGTTATCATTACTTCCCACTCGGGGAGCTTGGTGCAGGTTTTGCACTTTAAACGGCTAATCGGGGGGAGGGAGAGGAGAGACAGAGAGAGAGAGGGAAGGTGGAAGGGGGCAGAGTTCCCAAGGCAGTGTCTGTACGTAATCGGGGGGAGGGAGAGAGACAGAGAGAGGGAAGGGGGGGGGGGGGGGGGGGAGTTCCCAAGGCAGTGTCCGTACTTGATCCACAAAGTTTGCAGGGAATTGTGAATTTGAACCTGGTTTCACATTCTTACCAGCCGCTGGTCCAACACCGACTCGCACAATGGAGTGCTGCTGCAGTGGAGTTTCAAGAACGCCACGTTTGCACTCGACACAAAACAAAAACGAAACGCAAAAGTGTCCAGAAGGGTCCTAATGGACTGGCTACCATACCGTTACAGTCGACTGAAGGGGACGGTTACTCGGTTTGCTGTGAACATAATTACACATATGTAGCTAATGCAAATGGGCAGAGTACACTAAGCCAGTTCAGAACTCTTGCGTGTGCACGAACAGGGATGGCGGATAGATGGATAGGTAACTGATTTTTAATGCCCAGTCACCCACGACGGTTGTATCAGGGTGATGGCGGAGTTTGTTAGCACTGTCTGTGTTGTTCTAATGTCTTGATTGGTTCGGCATGAATAAGCCAGCCGAACAAAGCTTAGCAACCATTAGCTACTGAAATAATGCTGGTCAAGTACGCTTAAATGGATACATGGAATGACCTACCCGTTCCTCTCCGACAGAAACCCTATCAGGGCCCCTTCAGATCTAACCTTAAGATATTTCCCCCAAAAAACAATAGGCCTGCCATGTTTTCCGCTCCGCGCTGCTATCTTCCTTCTCACGTCCCGGTTTGTTATTTGTTTACGTCGGCTGTAATTGTGTATATTCAATATACTCGTTTGTGCGGGTGCCTGTGTGTATGTATGTATGAGCGTGTATGCGCTTAAACAAGATTTTGCGCTGTATAAATATTTTTATTATTATTGTTAATCGTTACAAAAAAAAAAAAAACGAAGAAGAAAGAATGGCAGTTTAACAAAACCCGTTATCTTCATCTAGGCGTTTACATCAGTGATTTGATATTTTAGGTTGCATACCTGTCCGAACAAGGGAGTTATTAGCGCCCGAAAAGCGTCACACAAACACAACAAAGATCTCATTTGCCTACGGTAACTCTCACCTGACATGCAAGTAAATACCAGTGTACATAAACCTGGTGAAGTTTTGTACTTTTGTACTTCCTGTCATGCCAGGTGAGATTTACCATCTTGTGACTTTGTCCTCCACACTTAATGAAACATTAAAATGGGTCACATTAAAATGCCCATCGTAATGCAGAATCAATCTGATGGTGACAGTGCAGCGTTAGGTATATAGTCTCCCTCTTCCCCCATCTCCCGAGATCTCGGTCCCCGCCAGTACCTTTTCGGAGACAACTCGGCGTTAAAACAGTTTAACCAACCAACCAACCAAATTCTCTCCGAATCGCCCGGGAACTGTGCACCCGCATAACCACGAGTCGGATGGAATGCTCTGTAATATATTATAACCAATCCGGGTGCATAAACTGAGACCGAGCCCCCCCCCCCCCCCCCCCCCCCCCCGTCTGAAGAGCAACGAAGCAGAAAATGATGTCCCGCTGCGACAAGGTTCCCTAACAATGGCCGAGGCATGCGTCTGTCGGCGGGCCGCCCGACACTGTTTCTGCAAATTACAGCCGCTTACCAACACACGGCGCTTAGTCAACGAGGACACTTGATTCCCCCTCTGCCTCAGACATGTCACCCCGAGCCGCGAGGAACTGGAGACGCGTTTTCTTGTGTTGTCGTCTGGATAAAGAAGTTGTTGTGTCGGGGGTGGGGTCCCCTGCCTGGTGTCATTGTGCACGCTTGTCTGAGCGGTGTTGCGACATGATAGTGAATAATGATAGCTATACATATATATAATTTCGTTTAACGCGTCCTTTGAGCACGGGGCGTGCGCAGTTTCTTTGTACGACGTATTTAAGTGTTATTTGATCATTTCTTTGCAAAAAAAAAAGGGGGGGGGGCAGTTGCAATTGACTCTTGTGAAAATGCGCGAGACTCGTTTTGAAGTGAAGTGAGGGGTTTATATAACAGCGACAGGACGAGGGGTGGTCTACGTTTCTGAAGTTATTATATATGTATCTATAAGTGGACGGTGAGGTGGCCGGCTGTCTTTCTCGCCCGAGTCCAGTAAGCTGCACGTGGAGGGTTTACGTAGACCTGTACAGCCGGGCAGGGCGCAAGGAGGAACTGATAAATGATTGATAGCGGTGCATAGATAAAGCAGCCCGGGTCATCGCCAGGGCAGCCGCGGTACTCAGCAGGGGGCCGTATAATGTTCGTTGCTCCCCAGCTCGTGTGTGTGTGTGTGTGTGTGACTATGTATCTGTTGTGGTGGGGGTGGATGACTCTGTGTGTGTGTGTGTGTGTGTGTGTGTGTGTGTGTGTGTGTGTGTGTGTGTGTGTGTGTGTGTGTGTGACTATGTATCTGTTGTGGTGGGGGTGGATGACTCTGTGTGTGTGTGTGTGTGTGTGTGTGTGTGTGTGTGTGTGTGTGTGTGTGTGTGAGGTGGGGGAGCCCGGGGGGAGGGGGAGAGGTATGGAGGAACGGTTGATACGAAGTACTGGTATAGACTGTTTTCATTTTCTTCCTCTTCTTCTTCTTCTTCTTCCTCTTCTTCTTTCTTATTTTTTTCATTTCGAAGTTTTTGTTCCCTCTCACTTAATCTTTGTCGTGTGGATTTTCAAACAGCGGACTACTCGTATCGGACAGTGGCCAGGAAGGCATGTCAGTCATCATCTGTCTGTAAGACGCTTACGTCTGATTGAAAGTCCAGCTTAACCAAGCTTGTAACCAGCCTTGGACTTCAAGTTAGACTAAAGACGGCGCCGTGAAGGCTGTGAGACAGCCTCGTCTTTATCACTGTGGCGACAAACAACAGGTTTTGCATCATCATCGTGTTGTAAATAATGCACACGCACCTGCATGCCAGCAGACTGAACAGGTTCTGTGGCGGTCAGTGCTCAGAGGTCAAGCTTGTTTTGGTTTTTCTTCTCTCTCTCTCTCTCTCTCTCTCTCTCTCTCTCTCTCTCTCTCTCTCTCTCTCTCTCTCTCTCTCTCTCTCTCTCTCATTTATCACATCCTCCCTCGTGGAAACTGAGCTTCAACAGTTGGTGTCAGAGGAGAACACGCGTATCTGGAACTGATTAATTTGGTATTCCTGGGCGGTTATCGGGACGTTAGATTCCAAGAACTAAGTGAGAGTCTCGCGTGCGCCCACTCTCTGTCATGTTTATTTCAACCTCTTTATTGCTGCAAGGTCGGCCTCTGCCCTCGTTTTGTGGGTGTCCAGTCTAATCGCTGCACCGGAAGTGTACGTTCTGCGCGCAGTGGAGGACGAAGCGTTCTGATGTGCTGCTGTTTACGCCGGGATGTCATTCATTGTGACTGTTCAAGTCAAAGCGCTGCTCGTCAGTCAGTCCCAGCACGGATTTGCCTAACCACGCCGACCTCATCACTGACGTTAGCCACGTCATCACAAACCATATAATTATTCGTGGCTTAGGAGGGCTGGTTAGAACGAGAGCCGGTGTGGCCTAGCGGTAAGGTGTTAGGCTGGCAAGCAGAAGGACCTCGGTTTGATTCCGCTTCGGCTCTCCTCCCTCTTCAAAAGTTGTGGTCATTGTCACTGTGCTGCTCACAATTGATGAAACATTAAATTACTCTGATACTCTGGCTGTCATCGTTGCCCATCTTAATGCAGAATAAATCTGGTGGTGACGGTGTAGCTTAGGTATATAGTCTTCCTCTTCCCCCACCTCCAGGGATTTAGGTCCCTGCTAATACCTCTTCGAAGACAACTCGGCGTTAAACAAGTTTAACCAAACGAAACCAAAATGGCTAAAATTCCGACGGTTACGCATTTTCGCAGCCAGACTGTTTCCGTGTATTCTAGTCATCCAGTCACATAGCCAGACTGTGACTGTGGAGTTAATGCGGTCACATTAGGGATTGGTTAGAATCCACAGAGTGTGATTGTCGAGTTTCTGTGTTCAGGACTGGTTATAAATAACAATCATCAGTTCGCACAGTTAGATCATGATTGTTGAGTTTGTGTGTTCAGAAATGGTTAGAATCCACTGTCATCTATTTGCACAACCAGACTATGATTGTTGAGTCTCTTTGTTCAGGACTGGTTAGAACCTACTTGGCCCAGTCTCAGGTTAATTATTGTTCATTGATGGATAGATACATTAAAAAAATAAAAATAAAAATACGTTGTAACACTGAGAGGGAATTAAACAAACTTGTGATTTAGTGACTGTGTTTTGAACTGGTGTAAGAGACTTTTGAATGTGTGATTCGTCCTAAGGTGACGTTGTGCGGTTGACGGAACGTTAAATCCAAGCACTAAGAGGGTCGGCGAGATCCCGGGATCGTCCAGTCAGAGTCAGAGTTGCCGAGTGTCTCCTGTGTCTCAGTGTAGGCCCACTCGTTCAGGCAGGCCGTGATTGTCAGGTCTGTGTCCGCAGTACAGGATTGTTAACACAGTCATTCAGTCAGACATTGTGGCCGTGATTGTCAGGTCTGTGCCAACAGTCATCCAGTCGGACATCGTGGCCGTGATTGTCAGGTCTGTGTCCGCAGTACAGGATTGTTAACACAGTCATTCAGTCGGACATTGTGGCCGTGATTGTCAGGTCTGTGTCCGCAGTACAGGATTGTTAACACAGTCATTCAGTCGGACATTGTGGCCGTGATTGTCAGGTCTGTGTCCGCAGTACAGGATTGTTAACACAGTCATTCAGTCAGACATTGTGGCCGTGATTGTCAGGTCTGTGCCAACAGTCATCCAATCGGACATCGTGGCCGTGATTGTCAGGTCTCAGTGTCCGCAGTACAGGATTGTAAACCCACAGTCATCCAGTCGGACATCGTGGCCGTGATTGTCAGGTCTGTGCCCGCAGTACAACACTGTCAACACATGTGTCATGTCATCCAGCTGGACATTGTGGCTGTGATTGCCGAGTCTCTGCCGGCTCAGCCTGCATCCGGCGTTTGTCAGTCTGCACACCTGCCTGCCTGCCCGCCTGCCTGCCCACAAGGTAGACAAGCAATCACGAC
>JABMCL010003003.1:945000-947500 GCA_018857735.1 Alviniconcha marisindica | reverse complement strand
CGCGTATGTCGTTTTATAAGACTCCATCTTGTGACGGCCCTTTACCCTTCATTTGCCTCGGTAGAGTCGATAGAGTAACCTTTCATTTTCCTCGGTAGAGTAGGGTACCGCGGGTGACACGTCAATGTCGCCACTGCTGACAAACTAGAGTTGTAAAACGTTCTCTCCTGTGAGCCAGGAGTAGTTACAATACAGCCCGCCTACCTCGCGTCTGTTGGCAGGAATTCTACCTTCTAATTTCTCTCTGCCCAGATCATTTCCTCCCCCTCCCCGACCCCTCCCCATCCTCTTCCAGCATAGAGTGACGAGTGTCATGAACAGCCGGCGTTGGGCTTGTAAGCGGGCGGCATCGGTTCGATTCCCCGCTCGCTTCGCTTTCTCTTCAAAGGTTGTGGTTCATGGACAATGTGATTGTGACTTTGTGAATGAAAATGTTAAAACGGCTCACACTGCTACCCATCTTAACGCAGAAGTCATTCTGGTGGTGTCAGTGCAGCGTCAGGTATAGTTGTTCCGCCTTCCTCCACCATCACCACCCCACCCACCTCCTGGGATCTCGGCCTCTGCCAGTACCTCTACGGAGACAACTCGGCGTTAAGCAGGTTTAACGACTGAACAGTGCTCAGACTTTTACTTGTGGCTTAAATTGATGGATTTTGCCTCTCCGGAGACAACTGGGAGTTAAGCAGGTTTAACGACTGAACAGTGCTCAGACTTTTACTTGTGGCTTAAATCGATGGATTTTGCCTCTCCGGAGACAACTCGGAGTTAAGCAAGTGTAATGAAGGGGCAGTGCTCAGACTTTTACTTGTGGCTTAAATTGATGGAATTTGTTTCGCCGTGTGGTGCGGCACTGCTTGACTTGAACACTAGGTCTGTTTTTGAGTTAATTTGTAAGAAACCCCACGCTTCTACAAAATAGTTACGTTGGGTCTGCAGCAGGAAACGGCAAGATTTATAACAGCCACAGGCAGGCAGCACAGCGAACAGTGGAGAGTTCCAGCGTTCGCGTTGCTGCCTGCCGCGGCGCGTGTGTCACAGTTCTATCCCCTGCCATCTTAAGACTGTGATCTACTTTAGTCACGGTCATATGACTACATGATGTACGACTAGTTGCTATGGGAAACCACGCAGTTTGAAACCTACATTACACGATCAGTCGGTCGAAGGTGACATCACAGTCTGTGGTTTCCTATAGCAACTGATCATACATCATGTGGTCATATGACCTTGATCGAAAGTGGATCTAGTGAACTGTAAATATTGAGATGTTTCTTTTGACTTGGCTGTGTTTGCTGTTGATTGTGTTTCGTATAGAACTGTGAGCCCGTCTTACACTTGCCTTCTGGTGCCTTGCGTTTTAGCCGGGTATGGAGTAAGTGTGAACGTGTGATTCGTACTGAGATGGCCCTGTGCGGTTTGCGGGAGGCAACATTCCAACAACTAACTAGCTCTTCCCCTCTTACTGGTGATGCAGAGTTTAAGACCACTGTGAAGAAGTATCGACGGGCACAGGGCATCGTGGAGCACTGTTGACTTTGGCATCACTAAAAGCACGACTCCGGTTTCTCCCAGTCAATAGAATTGTAAATACAAACCTTCAACTTTTCTCTCCCCCGGGCACACAGCGTATTGATTCTACCGAAATGAAATGTAAATAGAACAACTACGAGAGAGAGGGTGAGGTAAAAAAAGAAAAGAAATTTCAACCAAACAAGATCGGGCGTTGGAGGTTTGGGGCGGGAGGGAGGGGAGGTGTATGTGCGGCATGGGGGTGGGGTGGGGGTGGGGGTATAATAAAACAAGAGTAAACTCCTATCAACCAAAAGAACATGCCAGGCTGTTGACTATTCTCTGTGTTGTCAGACCGCCGTGTTGAGTCTCGGGAATAGCGAAGGGTGTTGAATTGCAAGTCATCCAAGAGCTGTACAATGTGTGCAGTTGTATCCCTTCGGAGCCACACTTTTTATCTTGTGATTTACGGGTACCTTAGTGGCAGGAAAGGGGCTCTTCTTCTGCTGCAGCTTCTTTTCTTCTTCAGCAACCGTCCTGGCTGACCGGGCGTAAAAACACACACCCCAAAACAAGTTACTTACTTATTTCTTCTTCTGCAAAAACCGGGATGAATTCTGTGACTAGAATGTAGCCAGGAACCCGTGATTCAAGATTCTGTTCAACCCGCTCACCTCGCCACAGCCAACGGAAATCACGTGGAAGGTCTGCGAAGCGTCGATACCGGTTCAAAGATTACAACTGGTAACAGTACGGACGCAGCTTCGGTTAGCACACACAGCAATCAGCATCGCGAGTGGATCGCGGTGCTTATCAATGCCGACACCGGCGGATTGCGTCACAACCGTTGTAAATAGCCAGCAAGTGATCATGCAGATTTTGCAGTCACGGGGGAGCAGTTTTAGTGGCTGGGTCATTTTGCCATGGCCTTCTCCAGGTATTCACATGCGGTCTCCAGCAGTGGGTCATTGCAGACGCAGAATCATGC
>JABMCL010003003.1:915000-940000 GCA_018857735.1 Alviniconcha marisindica | reverse complement strand
GCAAGTCCCTGTTCACTGTCTGACTAAACTGATTGTAAATTGAGTATAATTATATACACTAGTGTGTGCGGGTGCCTGCGTGCGGGTGCGTGCACTTGGAATAGTCTCGCCGGATAAGGTTTTGTGCTAAAGAAATACTTTATTTAGATTTTTGCTGTTATTATAATGATTATTAAAATTTCATATTGAGACAAAAACGAAGACGACTTGTCGTGCCTCTCCAACTGTAGAATAAACGAAGCAGTTTTTCTTTTCTTTTTAAATAGTTTTCTTTGGTCTCTCCCCCCTCATCCCCCCCCCCCAACGAAGAAACTTGCCCCCCCCCCCCCCCACACACACACACACATCTGCCTTGGAGCAACCTATGCAGTCGACTTCGCGTTAAATACTTCTCTTTTCCATATCTGTGTGCATGTCATCTGTCTCCCCAACAAAAAAAAAAGCACACACACACAACAACAGTAAAAACAACAACAACAAACTTTTGTGTGTGTCTTTCCAGTTCTGCCCCAGAGTGCGCCCCCCACCTCCCCCCACCCCCCGCCTCCCCCTTCACTCTCCAAGCTTGATTTGACCTCGATCGATTTAAGTGTTAAGAATCAGTTTCTCTGTGTATTTGCCCCCTCCCCACCCGCCCCATGCCGTCCCAGTGCACCTCAGCCGCGTTATCAGCCGGTGGGTGAGCGTCGCTTGGTGCTGTTTTGTACGGCCCGCATTAATCTCCGCGGCTGTCCGGGGCGACACTGAGGCCTATCAGGTGCCAGGCGTTGGAAAGCAGCCACAACACACACACGCACGCACGCACGCATCCGCACACACGCACGCACGCACGCACACACGCGCGCATCCACACGCACGCATCCACACACGCACGCATCCACACACGCACACACACGCACGCACGCACGCACGCACGCACACACACACACACACACACACACACACACACACACACACACCTTCCTCGGCGCTTTTGCCCGCAACCAGACTAATTTGTTCTGTGCTTAACGCTCCACACCTTTGCGCCAGGAAAGAAGCCGGGGGTTGGGGGGGGGGGGGGGATGGAATACGTAAACCATGAGGCGGAGCGCTGCAAGGCGAAGTCTCACCGAATTTGTTTTCAAATATATATATTTTTGACGACTAAAACAACAACAAGAAAACTCCCACCCACCCTTACAAAATAAAACGAGTGGATAATTAGTGATTAATTAGATAAAGTATAAATCGGAGCTCAGGAGCTGTGTGAAGGTCGAGGTGGCCGTCTTGGGCTTCCCGTCCCTAATAGTCCGGACGTTCTGTGGATTAAAGTTGAACGAACAAAGTATAAAGTAGACTCAAATGTAGACCGTGTCTGCAGGCGTAGATCTGTCTCTCTCTGTCTCTGTGTCTGTCTGTCTATCTGTCTCCCCCCCCCCCCGGTCTTGTTGAAATTATTCATTCGCGCTTTGACAGAGGGAGAGAGAGTTCTTGTTTTTTAGCCTCCCGTCCACCACAGGGGGGGGGGGGGGGGGGGGGGGGGGGTTTACCTCAGAACTCAGAACGTATTTGATGTGCCCCCATGCCCATGAGATCACACTTTTAATTTTGTTTAAAATAAATAAATGGGAAGCTACCATTTTTCTCGGTTGTTTAGTTGTCTATTTTTTTTAAAAATCAAAAAATCTCTCTTCTCTTTTTTTGGGGGGAGGGGGGGGGGGAGGGAGAGCGGGGGAGAAGAAGACAGCCTCTTCTAGCCCCTCCACACACACACACACACGCGCCGCACGCACGCACCGGGAGAATGGTCTTTGCTGTTGTTTTTGTTTTGTTTCGGTCTGTGCCTGCAGGAAGGAGAGCGGTTTGAGGGGCACTGTTAGTGTTCAGTCAGTTGTTAGGAGAGGGAAACAAGGCCGCAGGCCGCTGCACGGGCGGTGACCCCGTGTCGGTGACAGCCTAACGCTGTCGTCTGTGGGCGTCTGGGTATTCACTTACCTAGGCGGCGCTTTTTACGAGGGCAGCTACGTTGACCCGAGGTGCACTGTTCAAATTGGCCATCAACACAAGTGTTATGCAGCCGTTTTTGTGTTTTGTTTCGTTGCACCTCGCTCTCGCGCCCTCCCAACCCCCCCCCCACCTCCCCTCCCACCCCCTTCCTTATGTGGTTCGCGTACGGAAGACACTGCTGCTTCTAATAATAGGTCCACAGCTCTGCTGGCATGTTAACGAAATCCACTGTTTTAGAGAAAGAGACAGGCTTTGTGTTGTAATTAGCGTGTTGCCGGCGGCTGCTGTTATGGCTGCGATGGCAATCTGGGTGCGCTTGATTATTTAGCTGATTGATTGTCTACGTCACGTTGATCGATTGATTGACTGATTGATTGCGTAAGCCTGGAGGATTAGTTGTTGGTAGGTCGGTCCCCAGTCACATGTGTTTTCCCTGTTGAAATGACACGAGTATGGCTAACTGATCCAAAGAGTAAAAGACAGACAGGTAGTTTCGGCAAGGAATGTGGTCGGCAGCACGCAAGTGAAACCAACGTAAAGCCAGAAAGACCAGACAAGTCAGGGTTGGTCTATTCGCCGGTACCACCCAAGTGAAACCGACGTAAAGCCAGAAAGACCAGACAAGTCAGGGTTGGTCTATTTGCCGGTACCACCCAAAAGAAACCGACGTAAAGCCAGAAAGACCAGACAAGTCAGGGTTGGTCTATTTGCCGGTACCACCAAAGTGAAACCGACGTAAAGCCGGAAAGACCAGACAAGTCAGGGTTGGTCTATTTGCCGGTACCACCCAAGTGAAACCTACGTAAAGCCAGACAAACAACACAAGGCATGTGATACCGGTACCACTCAAGTGAAACCGACGTAAATCCAGAAAGACAAGGCAAGTCTGCAACGAACTGACGGACACATGTTTGGCCGATGTTGGAATCAGATAGGTGTAGTGAGAAGATGGAGATTGGACAGGGGGTAGCGAAAGGTGTGTGGACGGGGCAGGGAGGGGAGGGGAAGGGAAGCATCTTGACTGTCCGGCAAGTTTAGCAGCACGATGGACGCTGCAGGCCATCTCATCACAGACCTTACCCTAGGAGGTCTTTGATTTCACTGAGATCAGACTGTTGCTGTCCACCCTCTCTCTCTCTTGACTGGGCGTTACAAACCAATTATCTGTGTGTGTGTGTGTGTGTGTGTGTGTGTGTGTGTGTGTGTGTGTGTGTGTGTGTGTGTGTGTGTGTGTGTGTGTGTGTGTGTGTGTAACAGAGAAAGAGAGAGAGAGAGAGAGGGAGAGAGAGTTCCGAGGGGAGAGGAGGTTGCACAACCGAGGCGTCAGCACGTTTAGGCCTGGTTTGTGTCGTATTCACAACGTCTGATAAACTGCAGTGCTGGTCAACACGTTGAAGCCGGGTTTGTGTTGTGCTCACAATGTCTGATGAGTGATCAAGCAAACAACAGTACCGGTCAGAACAGGGTCATCAAATCAGCGTGGCAGTTGCGTAACAGTGTTATTACTACTACGACATGGGCACACTCCGAGCATCGCTTTCCGGCACCTTCCTAAACCTGTGCTTGGAGTTTGCGACATGGGAGGCAGAGGAGGAAGGAAACACGGCCCTAGCTCCCTTTCGATCCCTGATCCCGGGCTCCACGACGACGGCGAGGAGATGGGAATCACAGGCTGAGAGCTTACGGCTGTCCGTCGTACCGCCGACTTGCCCGCCGCCGCCGCTGCTGCTTATAGACCCCTCGCCTCTTGAGGGACCCTTGTTCCTGGGACTGGCCGCTCCTGTTGCCCGTCAGCATCATCCGGCTCCTCCGCCTCTTGTTGTGATGGCAGTCAGCACATGTCAGCTGCCGCCCCAATCCGCTCTGTCTCCTGCTGTCGTCCTAGCGATATCCGCCGGCATTGATCTTGTTAGGTCGATTTGTTTCGTCACAAGTCT
Organism: Alviniconcha marisindica; assembly: GCA_018857735.1. Taxonomy (NCBI): domain Eukaryota; kingdom Metazoa; phylum Mollusca; class Gastropoda; family Provannidae; genus Alviniconcha; species Alviniconcha marisindica. The sequence continues at coordinate 936,077 of JABMCL010003003.1, read as the reverse complement.
CTTCCTGTAGTTAGTACAGGGGGGAGTCTTGGGAACTTACCAATATGCAATGTCGGCGAAGAGGTGGGATGGGTCTAGCATAGGACTTCCGGATGTGCAAGTTTTAAGTGAGGTATTGCTTCCCCTAGTCCTTTGCAACGATAGCAGAGTGAATGGTTTAGTTGTTGACGTCAAAGTTGTAAGTTTTGTTTGTGCATGTACGGTCGTCCGTGTGTGTGTGTCTCGGAAGGGGGTCGTGGGGGGGGGGGGGGGGGGGGGGGGGGGGGGGGGCGGGGGAATTAATGCATAAATTCACAATTAGTAATTAGGAATTGGATTTTAACATCCTGTGAACTGCACATGGTCACCTCGGGACTACCGAACGCGCGCGCGCGCGTGTGTGTGTGTGTGTGTGTGTGTGTGTGTGTGTGTGTGTGTGTGTGTGTGTGTGTGTGTGTGTGTGTGCCTACCTGTCCGTCCGCCCGTCTGCCTTTTCCAGCGTCTTGCGCCTGTATGCGAAAGGTGAAAGGAGACTTTAAACCATGAACAAAATAACGACCGACCGAGAAACTTGCAACGAAGGAATAAAAACCGCTGCGCCCATTCTTGTTCATGCCGCCGACCTCATTCCTTTCCAACCCACACCGAAGAACAAGAGAGCGTCGTGTTAGTTAGTAAGTGGGTTTTGACCTCACAGGAGAAGAATCATATCAGGCTGTCAGACACAAAAGGATGCCGCTGACAGCCAATTCGGTCAGCGTCGGAAATGTGACAGAGGGTCAGATCCGTGTTCTGTCCCGCACAGTGACGTCTGGCAATGACCAGAGTCCGCCTTGGTCAGCGGGCTGTTGTCGCTGTCGGCGATCCCATGCATTCTGATGGGCCAAGAGCGCCGCTTTCTTCTGACGTCACTGTGTCCTCCGGGCGGAGAGCGACTGTTTAGGGAAGTAGATGAGTGTATGTGTGGTACGATCTGGCAGGCCTGGCCCGGAGGTGGGGTAGGAGGCATTCCTGTGGAGATACGTCTGAGAGATTGGAGCGGGTTGCCTCCAGGGCTGTAACAGTCGTGTGTCGTTGGTATGGACTGAAAAGATTCATGTCAAATTCTGTATGGATTTTCGACTGTCAGGGAGTAAACTGGCTACCCATGAACGTGTCAGTTTTGCATTCTATCAACAGCTTTAACACTTAAGTCGGCTAGCCAGCCTTGTGTCTGCCTGGCACACACACACACACGCACGCACGCAACACACACACACACACACACACACACACACACACACACACACACACACACACACACACACACACACACACACACACACACACACAGGCACATTTTTTACTGAAAAAGAAGAAAAAGAAGAAGAAGAAGAAGAGAACTGACGATGACGAAGTCCCTGCATATTTGAAAGCGACGCCAGCGGATAATTCAGTGTTACCGAGTACTTTCACAAAGGAACGAAGTCGAGATTAACTCAGCATGTCACTTTGTAAACAAGTTTTGGAGCTTTCTGATTGATTCACATGATCATCCGATCGAAGTGGCCTCCCTTCCTCATCTCGCGACCTTTGCCCGCCTTCCGGACCTTGATCACGAAGGAGGGTGGACGGAAACTCCCTCTTATTATCTGCGCAGTATCGCTGATCGACTGGCCGCGTACCGAACCACACCGTAAAGTCTTATTTATTGTGATCGACGACTGATGCCAGACACCGGAGCGGCGATGGGGATTGTATGATTTGTATGACATCAGACTCAGCTACCGTGATATTGTCTGCACGAGATCGTAAAGCATTCCGTTCAGCGAGAGACTGATCCTGGACATTAGAGCATCATCCGAGGAGGTAATCGGATATTTCACCCTCCTCCGGGGATGGTCGGAGATGGTGATGCAGGGGGGATCAAGTCGTGGCGTGTACGGAGTGTTCGATCAGAACGCTTGGGATGTATGAGTCATTAGCTTGCGTGTTGGAGTTTGCGTCATCATGGAACTTGCCTCCCCATCCCCCACCCCAACCACGTCCTCCCGCCCTCCTCCCAACACACACACACACACACACCACACACACACACACACACACACACACACACACACACACACACACACACACGCACGCACACCTGCAGCAACGACAGATGATTCATTTCCTGTCTCTCCATGCAAACATTCGCTTGTCTCTCCGTCCCTTCTTTCATTCAGGTGATACACGTTAAGGTACGCGAACGTTTACACCGCCCCCTCCCCCTCCCCCCACCTCTCGCACAGAGAGAGAGAGAGAGAGAGAGAGAGAGAGAGAGAGAGAGAGAGAGAGAGAGAGAGAGAGAGAGACAGACAGACAGACAGACAGACAGACAGACAGACAGACAGACAGACAGACAGAGAGAGAGAGAGAGTATCTAGGTTTACGAGAAGAAGAAAAAGAAGAAGAAAAAGGTTAGAATACGGCTATATCAGTCTGCGCTTCGTCTGTTGATAGGAACTACGCCTTTCTACAGGCGTTTTGGGTCATTTTTTTTTTTCTTTTTTCTTTTTCTTTTTTTAAACTTTGTTTGTTTGTTTTTACATTGAGGGGTTCCAACTTCAGAGAAATGTGTGATACAAAAAATGAATTAGACTTTTACTTGTGAATTTATGGCTTACGCCTTTAGCAACCTTTTTGGCAGCGTTTTGATCAAGGGAATTTGTATATGAAGAATCAGTCATTGAACCTCACCCATGCGCGTAACAGAGAATAATTTCAAGACGAAGAGTGCATTCTGTTTGCTTGTTGGAGGATGAAATTAGACGTCAGCACTCAGAGATGAAGGGTGGTAGTGATGAAGAAAACCACGGGATACTCGGGAAAAGTAACCTCCCACCATTCGCACAGCCAAAGAAACAGAAAAAATCGGGTCTGTCTGTCTCTCGTGCCTGTTGCTCTAATTGCTGTCAGGAAGGGCTCCAGCCAGCCGTTCAGCGACCGGCAGACAAAAAGGACCCGGAGCCGGATCCTGGCGGTGTATAGTCATCCCGCCAGAACTGTAGGTCCAGAGACAAAGGCGTCTGGACGCTCGCCCAGGAAGCCAGAGTGCCGGAGTGTGGCCACTGTTTCACCAGGGCAGCCCTGAAAGAAGCGCTTGGAACTGCACCATTAGACATCAGACCCGATCAGTCGTCGTGTGTGGATGTGTGGTGGTGGTGGTGGTTGGGGGTGGGGGGTGGGGAGGAAGGGCAGCGCGCGGGGTGGTTGGTGGTGGTGGTGGTTGGGGGAGGGGGTTCTGCTCACGGTCTTAGGCTGATTGTTGGAGGTTGTGCCTGCAGGAAATTGAGGGCTTTTATCGCCTGCCCGCCACACACAAACCTATTCCCTATTGATCACCGCGCTAATCTCAGCGATAGCTCCTAGTGCAACCTTTTGCAACTTTCTCCCCCCCCCTCCCCCCCCTTTCCCCCCCCACCACCTCCTTCCCCCTCTCTCTCTGGCAAAGAAACGAACCTGCGATCAAAGAAAGCGTGGTAGTCTCTGCGAAGAAATTTGAAGAAGCTGAAAACGGGGAGGGTTGTGATACACTCGAATTCAGAAGTGTAGCAACTTTTTAATTAAACCAGTATGCAGATTTTCCAGCTGAACCGACCAAGACAGCTGCCAAACCTTTACGCATCAAACGCCTGTTCGCTCACACTTCATGCTCCGCTCAACGTGCAGGCAGTGTATGGCACGGCTTCCCCACGCAGGAGGCACGCGCTTTCTGTCAAACATGGGCCGTCGTATAACGTCAACAATTTCAGCATGTAGTCACGTAACTGATGATGCTCAGCATGATTACCCCCCACCCCACCCTCCAAAATGATAAAAAGTAAAGATGCTAGTCTTGAACAGATGCTAATCATGATACCAACGAGCTTGTTGATGCTGTCAGTGAGTTTGCGCGGTATTTGATATTAATTTGAATAAAATCATGTTTGAGCAAAAAGAATAGAAAGGGGGGGGGAAGAGAAAAAAAAAACCAAAAGACAAACAGAGACAGACAGACAGACATACAGAGACAGAGAGAGACACAGAGAACATACACTCAGAATTAGGCAGAAAAGGAGAGCATGTATGAGTATTGTCTTCATGGCATGTCTACATACATCGGAAGTGGGTCGGAAATTGCTTCGTCTCTTATGATCCGATCCTCAAGGAAATGTCGACCCGTTGATTCGTCATCGATTTTGACGTCAAAGAGGGATTACACGGCAGGAGCCTCGTTTGTAATCGTTTGCATTTTTCATCCAATCTCCTCTCCTGCGGCTCAAAGAAAGGGGAAATAAATTTTGTTGGGTCGACAGTTTAGTCAGTGGGGGGATGGGGGTGGGGTAGGGGGAGCTGCCCCGTGTAACAGAATATCAATTTTAGAGTGGAGATCATCCTTCTTTATGTGAGAAGGGGAAAGGTTGTAGAGCGGGGCCAGAATCTCAGCGATCTGCTCTCGGAAGCGCGAAGGCATTAGTGGTCGTAATGTGCAGGGTTTGGACCATGTTTATGGGAACAGTTCCTTCACCGCGCCTACATCGCTCTACGGTTTAACCACTTTTCAAGGTCCGCTGCCGGAATAGTGGACCCGAACCATGACGTGCGTAATAATCAGATCACGTTTTCATGATTAACCTTACGTAAGCGCTTTCGCTGGCTCACATTTGCTTCTCCAGCTGCCCCCCCCCTCCTTCTTTTTTCTTTTCTTTTTCTTACTCTTATCTTTCTTTTCTTGTCTTCCCCCTTATTCGATTACACGCTTGTTTGTTCGATCACGTATTTTTTGTTTGTTTGTTTATTTGTGTTGTCTTGTTTTGCAAATCATTTTTTTGGTGGTTGACAATGCAAGTGTTTCTGTTCAAAACGAAATGGCATTTTTTGGTCTCACCCTCTGGCTTGTAGGTTTTCTCAGTGCGAATACTGGCGATTTATATATTTATTTGTACCACCCAGGGTTGACACCAGACATTTGTTTGTGACGTTGCTACATCTCTGTCTTTCTCTGCCTCCCTCTCTCTCTGTCTCTCTGCCTCCTCCTCTCTGTGTCTTTGTCTCTGTCTCTCTCTCTGTGCCTCTCTGTGTCTCTGTCTTCTGTCTCTATTTTTCTCTGTTTCTATCTCTGTCTGCCTGCCTGCCTGCCTGTCCTTCTCTGTCTCTCTGTCTCTGTCTGTCTGTCCCCCTCTCTCTCTCTCTGGGCGTGGACGCGCTAGCTGATGGATATATAATAACATGTGCAAGGGCTGGCCGATCGACCTGTCACATTATTCCCAAGTTTGAACCGTGTCCGCAGAATTCATTTTGACAGTTTGTGTGTTGGGTTTACTTTGGGAATCAGTAACGCCCCCTCCCCCCCCCCCCTCCTGTTCTGGACTTGTGCCGTCAGCACTGGATTTGTGCCGTCAGCACTGGACTTGTGCCGCCAGTTCTGGACTTGTGCCGCCAGTTCTGGACTTGTGCTGCCAGAACTGGACTTGTGCGGCCAGTTCTGGACTTGTGCCGTCAGCACTGGATTTGAGCCGTCAGAACTGGACTTGTACCGCCAGAACTGGATTTGTACCGCCAGAACTGGACTTGTGCCGCCAGTGTGCCGCCAGCACTGGGCAGTATTGGAGTTCTGCCGTCAGTACTGGACTTTTACCGCCAGTACTGGAATTGTGCCGCCTGTACTGGACTTCCTCCCAGACCCGCTGGAAACGTGGAGTGTTGGAGAAACAATTGAAAAAAACAGAACGTGATTCTGGGCATAGCTTGGCATGTGTTTAATCTCGTGCTCAGGAAACACCAGTTGTTATGCTCCTCTTGTACATTGTTCAGACGCACATCACAAGTATTTGCTCTGCCTGCTTCTTTGTAGCTGTGCGAAAAATACGAGCAAATGTTGATTTTTCCGTCCCCTTATTAGAGAGGAGATAGGGGAGGGCACTTTTGAAGACCAAATTCAAAATTTGCCTAATGTCTTTTTGGCGCATCTTCTCATTTAGTTTTCCACTGAAGACTCTTTGTAGCCTGGCTCTGTTTTTTTTTCTGTTTTTTTGGTGGCGTTTTACGTAGAACGGACGGCGATCAAACGATTTTTACGCGTTCCGGCAATTTCTGGGTGCTGCGAACACAGTTTTTGCCAATTTTCCACCGTGGTTGTCATAAGCAAATTTGGCTTCGCAGGGGGGACAAAGAGCAGAGAAATGATTTAAATTCGAATTTCGAGGCTTACTTCATTTTCTTCCCCTGGCGGTAAAGACGAGCCGGAGTTTACGGAGAAAAGAGCAAAAATCAATCCCGTCTGATGTGTTTACTGTCTGGGAAGACTGGGAGAGCGAGGGCCGGTGCGAACTCGGACCAGAAATTACGGGTTTTACAGCTATTTCCTTTTTCTAGAAACCCGCTAGGGCCCTTTCCCCCATCTTGCCCCGGGTCCACAGATGGGAGCGGTGCGGGGGCAAATTTGCTGGGTGAAATGGGGGATGAAGTAACGGTAGGGCCGTTGGAGGGGGCTAAAAGGAAATGTAGTTTTGCAATTGATCAGGGGCCTCGGCAGCAGGCTTTTCCCGACTGGCGACGCGATCGAGGAGGCTGTTGATGGTGTAATAGAAAGTGGGATAATCCTTTCGGGCAGCAATAGCTGTCACCTCTCACAACTATAGATATCAGATTCATTTGTTTGGGGCTCTTTCGCTGGCAGCGAAACCTTTGGGCCTCACTTGTCGTGAGAGCAAATTCCATCCAATTCAACCTCCCTTTTTCTTTCTTTCTTTCTTTCTGGCCGGGGGGCTGGGGAGGCGGGGGGGGGGGGGGGGGGGGTGAGGGGGAGGGGGGGGGGGGGGGGGGGGTCGATATGTCATTTATGTGAAAGGATTGCATCAAAAAACAAACAAAGTATCGCCTCGGGCCTGAAAAAACACTCAAGCTGTAACTTGGGAATTCGCAGCCTGTTTGGGTATGTTCCTGGACAAACTTCTACATTGCATATAAAATGAAACTAATCAAAAGAAAATAGCTCTTGACTGTGAACTATTTCTTTCTTTCCCCTTTTTCTTCTTCTTCTTCTTTTTTGTTGTTGATCCATCTAGCCCAGTGTTTTGCAGTTGAGCAGAACTTTGTTCCAGTCTTAACATGATACCTGCTGGTGGTGGACGAGAGGGGATGGCCGAAGATTTAAAACCCTGGAGTGAAAAAAGCAGTCAGCAACATGCTTCCTCGCTAAACGCATGTAGCGATATCAGATGCTTGATTATTTTTGTGCATTTATCTCTTCGGCATTTTGGTGGATCACTGACCTAGGAAGGATTCCAACCCAACCTCCACTACCCCCACCCCCCAACCCCGCCACCCCCGGACACACTTATAACACCTGACAGTATGATCTGACATTTGATTTCTTCTTCTTCTTCTGTCTGTCTGTCTGTCTGTCTGTCTCTGTCTGTCTCTGTCTGTCTGTCTGTCTCTCTCTCTGTCGTTTGATACCCTAAATATAGCTGTAACATCTTGCCTTATGGAATCAGAAGAAAAACGTTCACGCCAGTGAGAGTATAGGTTTTGGTAGTCATATAATTATGCACTCATTAGTACACAATCAATGTGCTGAGCACCAAGAATCATGGGCATGCTTGCTGCAAATTAAAACTGTCTTGCATCATGAGGCAAAGAGTGGGGGGCGGGGGGGGGGCACTGAATAGCTAGCTTACACCAAAAAAAAAAAAAGGGGGGGGGAGAAAACAAAAAACGAACAACAACATACCCCGCAAAAAACACCGACCCACCCACAAAAAACAAGCAAAACAAAAACGAAACAAACAACAAAAACAAATACAAAACAAACAGCAACGAAAACCAGCAACAAAACCTAATAGCATAGCTTCGTTCTCATGGACTAGCGTAGCCATCGGCTGGCTTGGCGGGCTTCTGGTTGCCTTATATTAAGGCAGACTAACTCACGATTAATAATACTGCAAGATACTGCTCCCGTTTCGGTGCTGGCTGCTGTCCTGGAGACTGTCAGTTTCTGGCCGCTTTTTGAAGGCTGCCAAATGTAATCATCGTTGATTTGAAGAGCTAACCAATCCTTGAGGCAGATTGTGAACGGGGAGTTAATTAGCTGACGTGAGCCGTGGGGGCATTTTGTGCACAAGTACTTTTTTCTTTTTCTTCTTCTTCTTTTTTGAGGGGTGGGGGTTTGTCTGTCTTTTCTGACCAGTCGTTGAGCAGGGATTGGGTTGTTCTTGTTGTGTGGAACGCCACTTGTAGCGTTTCGTCGAATCGTTGTTGGAAAAAAGTTAGTGCAGTCCCTTGGCAGCTTACAAGCGTCAAAAGCACACTATTGTAAATCAGTTCGACCTGTGACCGGCGGCTTCCTAGCGTCAAAAAAGCACATTATTGCAAAGACCAAACTTCTTTCTCACACCGTTTCAAATCAGGTCGTCCCTGTGCAAAACCCCGTTAGCGCCGTCACGCGTGTGCTGGAAGAGCTCTCCATGTAGTCGCGCTGACTGTGGCCGAGGCTGTCCCTGTCCTGTCGTAAGGCACATGCCCAGCGTGTGCTGGAAGAGCTCTCCATGTAGTCGCGCTGACTGTGGCCGAGGCTGTCCCTGTCCTGTCGTAAGGCACGGGTCCGCGGAGATCAAAACATGCTGACCTGCGGTCTGATCTAAACCGTCCTGTCTGTCGTGTTGTATGGGACAGTTTCACAGGGATCACCCGGGCGGCCTGCAGGCTGATTGTGAACGTGTGTCGTATGGCGTGCACGGTTCCATGGGGATCATCCAGGCTGCCAGTGTAGTCTGACTGGCACAGTCCTGTTAGCGTGTGTCGTATTGCACGGCACAGTTGTGAAGGGATCATCCAGGCGGCCATTGCGATCTGACTGGGACCGTACTGTTGCTGTTTGTATTACAGAGCACAGTCGTGAAGGGACCATCCAGGCGGCCAATGCGACCTGGATGGGACCACGCTGTCGCCATGTGTCCTGTAGCATGGCACAGTTTTAAAGGGATCGTCCAGGCAGCCATTGCGATCTGACTGGGATCGTTCTGTCGCTGTGTGTCGTATGGCACAGCACAGTAAAGGGATCATCCAGATGGCCATTGCAGGCTGATTGGGAGCGGTCCCCACTCGGTCTGGCAGCGTGTCGTTAGTGTCATGGTGCATTAGTGCCCAGGGAGCAGCGGGCTTGCCGTCATCCGCTGCGTGCACGAGACGGTTTTCCTCCTGACTGACCTCGCTTGTAGGCTTTCCTCCTGTCCCAGTTCGTCCGGCTCACTGTCAAAAAAGCAACGCCCCGAAATAAATGGCTAGCGGCAGAGATTTTTTAAAATTTTATCGTTGAACCCATGTGGGCAATGGTGGTAATGAATGTGATGTTAATGGTGATGATGATGATGATGATGATGATGATGCTTGGTTGTTTTGTGGTTGGTCAGTTGATTGATTGATTCAATGATTCATTCTTTCTTTCAGTCAGTCGGCCTTTCCTTCATTTTACTTTTACTCTTTGACTGATTGTTTGAAAAACGAAAGCAAATCACAACCAAGGCTTCCATTTTTTGGGACATTGTCTTATTTACCTGCTTACTATGCTACCTTTACGCCAACCGGCGCTTAGGGCAGCAACGAAGTTCCTTCCCTCCGTCCGATCTTTGCCCAGTGGCCCGATGGTGCCCCAGCTGTGGCCAAGGTCTTGTTTAGCAGAACCCAAACTTCTTGATGCCGATGTTTGGGATCTTCTGTGCGGCTGTGTACCGAGTTCATTAATTTGCGCCGAGTGCTTCAGGTTCACGAAAACGACCGTTTGAGTATATTTTATACGTACTTCAGTGACGGAAGCCACTAATCAATAAGATTCCTCCTTGACTAGAATGCCAAAATGCCATCTATTGAAGGCGTCAGCTGACTAAGAGTGAGCCTGACAACGCCCTTGGATCACGCCGAAGTCGTGGCACGACGAGTACGAGCCGGGCCGCATGGGATGGACTGCAATGATTTGCTCATCATGGGATCAGCGTGGGGTTTGCCTGGCCGTGTGCGCCATTAGTGATGCACCCGCAGCACTACCATATCCATCATCTGCCCGCTTCGAGCCAATTAGGTCCATTCAGCCCGTAATCGTATTGCACTTGAGCTTTTAGTTTTGCCACGTTCTGACGAAATCCTGACCGTTAGATTGTGTAGTCTTGACTGCATTTTGCTCTGTGTGGAGAGGGGGGGGGGGGGGGGAGGGCGTGTGTTTGTACACGCATGTTTTTGTGTATGTGTGTACTTATTTATTTGTTTGTTTGTTTGTTTGTTTGTGTGTGTGTGTGTGTGTGTGTGTGTGTGTGTGTGTGTGTGTGTGTGTGTGTGTGTGTGTGTGTGTGTGTGTGTGTGTGTGTGTGTGTGTGTTTTGCCAACGTGCGGTTGACAGGTTGTAAAAGTCCAACTACTAAGTATAAACAAAGGTTGTAATATATAGGCCTTGGAATAACTAACTCTTCGTTTGTTGCAAGGGAGAAAATAGTTCAACCAACCGTTGTCGGATCTTTTCGATACTTGGAACACGGCTGATTTGTTGAAAGCTATTGCAAAAGTGAACGGGAGTGCGGATGCGCAGTAGTTTGCTGACAGTATTTCTCATTTGAGCTTTTCAGTCGATGTCGATTGGAGTGCACCATGTGCCTTATAGGTTGTCGGATCTTTTCGATACTTGGAACACGGCTGATTTGTTGAAAGCTATTGCAAAAGTGAACGGGAGTGCGGATGCGCAGTAGTTTACTGACAGTATTTCTCATTTGAGCTTTTCAGTCGATGTCGATTGGAGTGCACCATGTGCCTTATAGGTTGTCGGATCTTTTCGATACTTGGAACACGGCTGATTTGTTGAAAGCTATTGCAAAAGTGAACGGGAGTGCGGATGCGCAGTAGTTTACTGACAGTATTTCTCATTTGAGCTTTTCAGTCGATGTCGATTGGAGTGCACCATGTGCCTTATAGGTTGTCGGATCTTTTCGATACTTGGAACACGGCTGATTTGTTGAAAGCTATTGCAAAAGTGAACGGGAGTGCGGATGCGCAGTAGTTTACTGACAGTATTTCTCATTTGAGCTTTTCAGTCGATGTCGATTGGAGTGCACCATGTGCCTTATAGGTTGTCGGATCTTTTCGATACTTGGAACACGGCTGATTTGTTGAAAGCTATTGCAAAAGTGCTCAATGAACACGAGAGCAGTACTAAGCACTAGAGTGGTAGGTACTACTACTATTTTGATATCCAACACATCAAAGCGCTCTCTCTCTGTCTCTGTCTCTCTCTGTCTCTGTCTGTCTGTCTGTCTGTCTGTCTGTCTGTCTGTCTGTCTGTCTGTCTGTCTCTCTCTCTCTCTCTCTCTCTCTCTCTCTCTCTTCTCTCTCTCTCTCTCTCTCTCTCTCTCTCTCTCTCTATCTATCTATATATACATATTTGGGGGTAGGTATTTTTGCATCATTTGTCCAAAGTCGTACTGAATAATTGGTCGATTTGGGCTGAAGCTGTCTTATTTAATGACCTCGTCGATGACATCTGGGAAAATGCGGGTAAGGACCACCTGAATGCAATTGTTTCACTTTACTCCGACTTTTCCGTCCTGGTGCTGCGGATTGATTTTGCCTGAAGTGGAGAACCTGGATCCCCGCCAAAGACACCGAGGAACGCGAGCGGTTTTAATGGAAGTGCGCATTGTCTTTCGCCCTCAAAACCCCTCACATTTGGCCACAAGAATGGGATTCGTGGTCTGGTGATGTCAAATCGATCACGGACTGCACAGTGAAGAATAAAACTGTCCGTGGCTTGAACCGGAGCTGAACTGGGGCAGATTGTCCTTCTGTGTTTTGGCTTTTTTGTTTGCTTCTTTTTCCTTTTTGTAGGGCCGGGGAGGGGGGTATGCGAATTGTCTTGTTATTGGACGGCTGGGGATCAGAGGTTGGGTGATGTGTTTCCAAGAGGGTGATGCTTTTTGACGGGGAGCGGACAAGCATTTGGTTTTCAAACAGAATTGTATCGTGAGTAATAAGTGAATTACAACACGGACTAAACGATTAGAGTTATGCAGCATTTCAAAACTCCATATGAGATATTCCAAATTATATATACAGTAAGGAGTAACCTCCCTCTCTCTGTCTCGTTTCTTGTGCACGAACAACATCCAGCACAATAGAAGGGAAAAAAGGGGCGAGTAAAGACAGCCAACCAAATGCCTTTATATATATATATATATATATGTCATCCATCCCACGCTGTCTTTGTGCTCAAGGCGGCATAATTTGCTTCCTCAATTTTCACCCTTGCGTTAGAAGGTATATATATATATATATATATATATATATATATATATATATATATATATAAAAGAGAGAGAGAGAGAGAGAGAGAAGAGAGAGAGAGAGAGAGAGAAGGTATATATATATACCTACATAACGCAAGGGTGAAAATTGAGGAAGCAAATTATGCCGCTTTGAGCAGCGTGGGATGGATGAATTAAGGGCGCACAAACAAAGCAAACACAAGGATTTCATTCTACTTTGAGCTGCCTCTAGTAATCCATTTTGTCGCCTTCGTCTTCACTGTGCTGAGTCTGTGTGCCCCTGCTCATGCATTATGTATAGGACAGCAATCATTTTCATATTTCCCCGTGATGACGTCTGTCGGCATGTGTTTTACGATGTTCTTGCACTCTGTCTTTTGGGCTCATTGTATTTGCGTTTTAGGGCTTCCTAAACTTTATGCCAGGGGTGACTGACGTACTGCTGTATTTCACTGATCGTAAACCTGAGGACGGGATGCAAAATGGGCGATGAACTAGAGGTAAAGTTTCAAACTGTACCTAACAGAAAGCAAACCGCTTCATTGTTCCTGTGCTTCTTCTTCCTTCTTTGTATTTATTTAGTGGGAGATGAAATTCGGGGTTTTGTTTGTTTTAATTAGCTTGTGGTCTGGCCATTTTTCTGTTTATTTGCACAGTGTGAAAGGTAGTGGAGGGTTAATTTTTGGTTGTGTGCTTTTAGTATACTGTCTGATTTGCCTTTTGTTGCAGCCGAGATGTGGACGCTGTATCTCAAGGCTTGTCTAGAGCTCATCGCTGTGGCCGCCCCCTCACAGGACCGTGTCCACAAGGTGACCACACACACACACACACACACACACACACACACACACACACACACACACCCACCACACACCCTCACACACACACACACCACCACACACCACACACACACACACACACACACACACACACACACACACACACCACACACACACACACCACACACACACCCACACACACACACACACACACACACACACACACACCACACACACACACCACTACAAACACTCTTTCTACCCCACACACACACACACACACACACACACACACACACACACACACACACCACATACAAACACGTACATATATACATACGCCTCATGCACACACACACACCACACATGCGCGCGCGCGCATCCACAACAAGCACGGATAAGCATGGACGCCCACGCGCGATCATACACACGCACGCGTGCACACAATCACATGTGAGCACGTATGTACGCACACACGCATGCATAACACACACACACACACACACACACACACCAACACACACACACACAAGCGCGCGCGCGCGCGTCCGCGCACGCTCCTCCCTCTCTCAACCCCCAATCGCTGCACACAGTTCTTTTCACATTTTTAGGGAAAAGAGGGGAAGCTCAACACATTTCCTTGAAGCCATTCCCCCCCCCCCCCTTCCCCCACCTTGCGACCTTGCAATGGCAACAGATACCCTAACCAAAGATCGCACATCTGTCCGATCTTTGCGCCAAGCGCGGCAATCCTTGTATAATTCACTGCTACATTTGACCCCTTCTTGCAAGGAGCACTCGCGCGTCAAGCTGCCGCTAAGGGCACTACCCGGAAGCCCACAACCCGGGGACTGACTCCACCCGCCCATTGTTCGCTCCGGGTACTTGACTTGTCACTGACTCGGCTTCGGATGGCGGTGCGAAGGTGGTCGTGGTGGCGGTGATGGTGGCAGGTCTTTGTCCGGATGCTGGCGGGGAGATGAGTGTGATGGATGAAACACGTCCGCCCCAAGGCTTCAGATCCATTTGTTACTGGAGGCCTTGTTCAAAAAAAATCTCTCTCTCTCTCTCTCTCTCTCTCTGGGAGGTGAGTGTAATTCACATCTTTCTCGATCCATGGACGTTGCCATGTTCGGCCGTGGCTGATTGATTTTAACATTGTCGTACTGACCTGTTTCACGCTTTCTCGCTAAACTATTTTCATGGAATCTAACAGAACGATTGTACACACACACACACACACACACACACACACACACACACACACACACACACACCACACACACACACACACACACACAACATTGCCTTCAAACGTGCAGAATGAATAAACAAGGGAGTTAACAACGGAAATATGAGCAAACAGGGGCGTTAATCATGGAAATATTCCTAAAACCTGGAGTCCTCTTCTTCTTCTTAAAAAAAAAAATTCAAAATCTTTTATAGCGTGTGAAAAGCCTCAAGCGTCTGTGTATAATGAGCGTTGACCCGTTACGCCGGTAAAAACCTTAACGTCAGCGTTTCCAGAAACTTCCTATCTAAAGTTCTAATCCTCTTGTGTTCAAACCTTGAGTCTTTGTTAAAAAAAAAAAAAAAAAAGAGATAATTTTGCTTAGCAGCTTTACACAGTCGTACAGGTTAGTACAGGTTTCTGCAATGGGTCCATTGCAGAAATTCAGCTTCCCTGGGGAGCCCCCCAAGACCACCCCTCCTTCCGTTCTTTCGAGTTGCAAACACGCGAAAGCAAATCACTGAAACAGCGAACGCAATCAACGCGGAAAGCGACCTCTCTAGCAGTAAGTTGTAGCGTCCGTTGCTACAAATTTCATCAACGAATTTGACCGCAGACGAGAAAAACCGTGACCCAGACCGCTTGACCAAAACAGAGCCCAGGGTGTTGTTGGCATGGCCTTGGTGTCGCGGTCCTGAGCCTCCCACGTCTCTCTTCACACTTTGGCCATTGTCTCTCGCCTCCACGCCGCTTCTCGCACACGGCAGCAACAGCCTTCAGAAACGTCCCCAAAGCTCCGGACTGTTTGCTTCAATCTCAAGTGGCCGGCTCAAGTGGCTTTTCCTCTCTATTCTGGGTTCGGACCCAAACGAGGAAGGAAACCGGCGTTTGAACTTGGCCAAGTTCCGCTCGGTGCCCTGGTCTCAGACAATGGACCGCAGTCCCAATTACGGGGTTGCAGCGAAAGAGGGTGGGAAGGTGATGCCCAAGACATGTCCCCCAAAGTGGAGAGAGGGAGAGAGGGCCTGTGGTGTTGCTGCCGGTGCCGTGCCCCCAGCGGGTGAAGAGGTCCCATCTGGCAGAGCGGTGCGGTGGTCACCACAGGTCTCTGCGGTGGTCACCTAGTTCCCTGTCCACTCCTCGCTAATCCACGGTGTCCAGTGTCCACTCTCAAAGGCGACGGTTTCTTCGACGCGGGCCCGTCGTAATGTAACCGCGCCTCTCGGCCATCAAAAGACCTGCACACTTTGATACCAGCTCGTCTTTTGTGCGGCTTCCTTCGAGGAGTTTCTCGATCAGCGACACTAAAGGAAAGGAGATTTGGACTGAAATGGAGAAAACGTAGCGACACTAGAGGAAAGGAGATTCGGACTGAAATAGAGAAAACGTGGGACAAAAGTGGCTCAAGAGCTTCCATCTGCCCGTACCGAAGTCGCCCAAGTTTGCAAGGCTGTTCGTTTCTCTGAAGAGAGTAAAGGGGGTGGGGTGGGGGGTGGGGGTAAATGCTGCAGTCTTGTTCATATCACATGGATAAGTTTTATGAACCGTATAGGCTGAGTGCTCGAAATGAACCGATACGATTTTGAGATAATAATTAGCTCGAGAAATAGGATTAGACACCATAACACACCGGCTGTCAACCAACCTTCGCCATCCCCCCCCACCCCCTCCCCACACACACACACGCACGCACACACACACGCGCGCTTATAAACAAGGACTCCACCGATAAACCGTTTCTGATTGGCCAACTCAAGAAGATTTAAGTAAGACATTTTTGAATGCAGCGAACCGACTTTTACTGAAGTACGCCGACCACATTGTCACCATCGCCCACCCTCTCTCCTGTAGTATAAATAGCCACCATTGGCTCTTGCGAAGCCAGAGTGCATGTTGAGATTCAGGTCCAGAACTGACTGCAAGGTGACAATACTGAGAGACCGTCGCTTAAACCGTAAAGCCAAGACCTGAATAGATATAACGAGCGCTCCAGCATCGTTAGCATGGATGTTTTCCCCCTTGTGGCAATAACGGTGAGGCGAACCGACAGAGCATGAAGCGGCTCTGGCTCCGGCTCTGGCTACGTGGACACTGCGTTGTCTCACTTCCTCCCTGTCACTGTGGCCTTGCCCGCCTGACCGAGGTCAACTGACCAGCCTGCCATTGTCACTGACCACCAGGGCATTGAGGCTGACCAGTCGATTATTGTCGCACACCCACGCGCTTGTTGTGTGAGCGGTCGTGGTCGCCGCGTTGCCTGTCCAGGTAGCGGCTTTGATACTGTATCGGCTTCACGCCGTCTGAGGTGTTCAGTTTCGGCCTGGTCGCTGTCCATTGCCGATCCGGAGAGCTCTGCAATAACATTCAGGTCCTGTAAATCGAGGCGGTTAGGTATTTGCGCCGAATGCTACGTCGAAAATTAGCTGGGATGAGAGTGGCTGGAACGGGGGGGGGGGGGGGGGGGGGGGGGGCATTCACAATAAAGAGAAACCTGTCTGCAAATTTAGTAGTGACTGAGAGCACACAAAACTTAGGATTTTCTGAACGGGCTCATAATAAGGATAGACTTGACGTAATCCAGGCTTAGGCTAAGGTGACGTAATCCCGGCTTAGGCTAAGGTGATATACTTGACGTAATGCAGGCTTAGGCTAAGGTGATAGACTTGACGTAATCCAGGCTTAGGCTAAGGTAATAGACTTGACGTAATCCAGGCTTAGGCTAAGGTGCATGATCGCTGATCACCGATATCCGTGCCTAAACGTCCCCATCACCCCCACCCTCTCCGCCTCCCGCTCCTCCCACTCTTCCTCTCGTGGCTGCCTCGTCCCTGATTGATCCACCGATGCCACACAGTGGCGGGCACCTGAGCGTGGCGTGAAGTTCCAGTCCGACATGAAATGCTCATCACGACCCAGTCAATCGCTTTCTTTCAGGCCAATAAATCACGGGCAAATAAAGCGCGAGCCGGACAGGAAATGCCCCCCCCCCCCCCCCCCCCCCCCCCCACCCCCTTCCTCTCTCTCTCTGGAGCTGGCTGGCCATGCACGACTGCAAAGGTGGGCACAAGCAGAAGGTGTCCAGTGTCGCTCGTTTGTCCAGAGTTTGTTCAAGGCTTCTGCGAAGTCCGAACTAAGCCCGCAATGCAAATAGCCAAATGACCACCTTACACTTGTATCCCTGCCTCTCCGCCATTATGGCAGTTGTAACTGTGGCGGGTGGGGTGGAAGCGGAGAAGTTGGGGAGCAAACAGACGGGGTTTGAACTACTTCGTTACAATGACCGGAAGGACGGGTCAGAATTCTCGCCGCCCATTGTTGCAGTGACCAACAGCACACGGGGGCTGTTAATAAGAAAAGTGGAAAATGGTGGGTTCGGCAGAGATGAGTTATGGACGGACACGGCCGCCTAGGGAACGTTGTTGGAACGGTAGCGCAGTGGCTCTGGTCGTGGGGAATTTAATGACGCTCGAGATGGTGCAAGCCAGATGGCCTGATGCTCCGGAGTGGACCCGCCCAATTCCCCTGCAGTGATTTCAAATAGACGTGTCATTACGGGCACTGAATGGTGGGTGACTAACATTATTACTCCCCAAGACTGGCAGAAGATCCAAGTGTCGATACGAAAAGCCCCCAAACTTTTTTCTTAATCGTGTTGTGATTGGGTCGTATGTTACTGCTGGCTGCTGACAGCACTGAACGACCGACAGGCACGCTATCCCTCAGTGCGTAACCCGCCGGAAAAGCAGGCAGTCGCTCCTTTAATTACCGCAAACCTCGGATTGTGTACCACACGAACAGATCATGAAGAGAGATCATGTGAGAAAAAAATTACCCGCATGAGGAAGTAGATAAATAAATAAGTACAATCGAAGACAGGCAAAGAACGAAGCTGATGTGAAAGCAGAACTTTCTCTTCCCGAGTGCTGAAACACATAGAACTCGCCTTTTTGATGTTGTTGCCACAATCAATTAATGCTCGATTAATCAGCCCATCTGGCAGATACTTAGAACCAGAGATCGCCTTTTCTTATGCAAAAAATAAATATAAAAAAATGAATGAAAATGCGTCTGAGTCTCTGACTGGCTGGAACACGAAGCTGGCTGCAGACATGCAGCCTACCTTATGTCCAACCAATCGCAGCTCTGGACGGATCTGGCGAAAACTGACCCCGTGGCAGGGGGATCAGTTCAACAGGCTGGGTAGTGATCTCGGAGCTCGCATCGTTTCGGGAGTAACTTGCTTGGTCAAATACAGAGCTCTGCGCAGCAGGCCATGTTCAGACCGAGTTGTTGCAGAGACTGAGATGTTTGTGTTCCTCGGCCTCTTTTAACTCGGTCTCGTCCGCTCGGGAAATCTCAGACTTTTCGAAGCCGGCCACGGTATTTGAAATGCCGCCACCGTGGCCAGACTTGGTTCGCTCCGGAGCTGCTGCAGTGGGAAGAATTAGCGCCCTGTTGCGCAAAGTTCTAGGTATGTCCGACCCCACCCTAGCAGCGGGGAGCAGCGCTCTTGTGTGTGTTGTGACCTCACTTGCCTGTCCCTCTGTCAATGTCATTCCGCGCTTGTGTGTGCCCCCGCATGCTCCTTCTCCTCCTCCTCCTCCTTCGTCTTCCCTCGCTTCGCCTTCCACGCCCGCTTCTCGCCGTCACGTGACCGTTGTCACGCACGTGCACCGCGCAGTGCATGCTGGGGCGGGTTGTTTTGGGTGCACGGTGTTTGCCTTTCGCAGGACCCCTCACGTAGCTTTTCTTCATCTGCTGCTTTTTTTTAATTGTTTTTTTTATTTTTTTTATTTTTTTATTTTATTGAGGTGGGTGGGGGTGGGGGGTTGTGTGGCTATTCCCCGGGCTGTTTGCCTGTGTGTGTGTGAAGACATCACAGTATTTGACCCGCTGCTTTTTGATCAGTGTTTATCTCTCCTCTTGCAGGTCGTCTGATCCTGTAGCATCGTGCGAGACTGGTCATATTAGGTTTTCCCCCCTTTGAATGTTTGCAATGGAGAAAGCAAGTTAGGCTTGAAAAAAATAAAAACTAGGCACATTTTCATGCTAAAATTGTATGTACATTTCCCCCAAAGTCAACTGGATATTTTACTTTTCAAATCCCGCCTTGTTGGGGTGATATTTGATTCATGTTTGTTTGTTTTTCTTTCTTTCTTTTTACTCAACGCCACAGCATTTCTTTCAATGTAAAAGCTATCACAATTAACCAAATTAAATGTGTATTGAGCAGTTTGAAATCCCGCCTTGTCAGAATTGTATTTGGTTATTTTTTCTTCTCTTTTTGTTGTTGCACTCGCCCTGTTATAACCACACTGGTTCACTGGGCGTAAAACACCAATTTACTTACTTGTTGATGCACAGAATTCCTCCTCATATAACAGTTATGACAGTTAACAAAATTAAATACGAATTGAACGGTTTTATCCGGATGGAAGACCTTGATCATAAAAGGGAGTGTGTCCTTGTGCCCCGGTAGACATATTTTTGCACGAAAAAGGACCCCCCCCCCCCCCCCCCCCCCCCCCCCACCCTCCCACCCACCCTTTCTTCCCCCTTCTTTCTACCTCTGGTTGTTGTAACATATCGTATTTTCCGTTGTGTCTGCCTTTTTGGAAAATATGGATTTGTATCAGTTGATGTCCAAAGTTGTCTGTAGTGTTTTTTGTCTTGTTTCTTCTCTGGTCCAAACCAACGAATAGTCAGCGGGCGGAAGCGGGGCAGACGGCTGTCATGGAAACTGACGTGATGAAGGTTTGAACCGGAACACACGGGCAGCCAGGCTTGACGTATTCTCTAGATCATCCACGTTGTCAGGAGACGGAGCGGGAAAGAAAGGGGGTGGGGGTGGGGGGCAGTGACTGACACCCTACTGCATTCACATGGCAATTATGCCCCGCCCGGTCAATAGCCAAACAACGCACCCCCACCCCCACCCCACCCCACCCCCCACCCCAACACACACACACACACACACACACACACACTCACGCACACAAAAACAAACAAACAAACAAAACTGTACTCTTCAGCCGACCGTAATGATTATGTATCGCGGAGCAGCCTGTCAGTTCCTTAACTCGGCCGACCTGTAGCTGTTAAAGGCTGTTTTATTTCCTAGCACCGCGTGAACCGGCTTCTCGCTCTGGTGGAGGACGCCGCTTTGAGGGAGACCCAGCCCGGTTTGACAATGACAGGTCGATCATCAGCCGCCATTACGCGAAATCCTATCTGAGGGAACTTGCCAAGGAAGTCTGTCGCAGCAAGGTTCTGAGGCAGCAACGGCCAACGGTCCTTAAAGGGGCAGTGGGGGAAGGTGGGGAGGGGGTGTAATTCGGAGGTCACGACAACGCGTGAATCCAGAAACCGGTGTCCCGTGATCGTTATCTTGTGATCTGCAGTCGGAGGGCGAGGATTGCGTCGCCAGGGTCTTTTCTTGGCAAGGTTAGTGGCCGTGGCGCCACGTCTTCCCTCCCTCGGCGTGACCTGCAGCACCTTGCCATGGCGGCTGACACAGCCCCGACACGGGGCAGGCACTCCGCTACATCGTCGGGGCAGGGGCTCCACTGCATGGTCGGGGCAGGGGCTCCACTGCATGGTCGGGGCAGGGGCTCCACTGCATGGTCGGGGCAGGCGCTCCACTGCATGGTCGGGGCAGGCGCTCCACTGCATGGTCGGGGCAGGCGCTCCACTGCATGGTCGGGGCAGGCGCTCCACTGCATGGTCGGGGCAGGCACTCCACTGCAATGCTTAGTTGGGGCAGGGGCTGCACTACATGGTCTG
>JABMCL010003003.1:900000-912500 GCA_018857735.1 Alviniconcha marisindica | reverse complement strand
TGTGTGTGTGTGTGTGTGTGTAAATTCTGGTCTTTGCATTATATGTTTCTTCACATAAATGAAAGAGCTGCGACCACCTTGGCGTCGGCAACATTGAAAGAAATGCCAGAGAGCTTGAATTTTGTGCGAAATTTAGGATGGAAATGATGTCTCCCAGAAATGGTGGTGGTGATGGAGGGGGGGGGGGGGGGGGGGGGGATGGCTCACAGTGGTAGAGCGACGGACTGGTGGTCAGTCTTCCAAAAGTGCATGTGGTAAATACACATGCATCCTACGTATGTGGCTTCGAATAAAATGACACTGTAAACTAGCGCATGGTTATATAGTGTACACGGAAACTGCGCCGATACGGCAGCAGTTTGACGTGGCACCGGCCACGTAACAACCAAACAGCGCTGTAACCATTTCGGTGGGTATTCAAAACGCGCTGTGTAAAGCTACAATCACTCATTTATAGTCGCATACCACTAGAGGGCAGACGCAGAGAATAACGCTATAGTTGCCATTGTGAAGCGCTTAGAGCTCATCTTGATATAGTGTTCATATAAATTAAATAAATTAAAATGTCTCCATCTCTGTCAGTGCACAATTTGTCGTCTCGAGGTGGCATGCGTATGCATCTCTTATGCATTTGACTTGGCTGTATTGTTGCTTATAGGAACAGGAGAAAGGAAAGGCGAGACACAGCATCTTAGACAAATGTGTGGAAAGGAAAGGTGTGCGAAGCCGTGCCAATACACTGAC
Organism: Alviniconcha marisindica; assembly: GCA_018857735.1. Classification (NCBI taxonomy): domain Eukaryota; kingdom Metazoa; phylum Mollusca; class Gastropoda; family Provannidae; genus Alviniconcha; species Alviniconcha marisindica. Next base: position 911,756 of record JABMCL010003003.1, on the reverse strand, counting down.
TCTAACAGACACCTTAAGCGAATTATGATCACATTGAACGGAAAGGTTTTAAGACCTGATTCGGGTGCGCCGGTCTTTATGATGGCGGTTGACTGTCGCCTTCTATTTGAAGGTGGTACGCTGGCGCTTTTAACGTCATGTTTATTGTGTATTGTGACCTTGGCAAGGGTGGGAAGGATTACCTCCCCGCTATCGTGTTCACATAATCCCCCGTCTTTTACTGCTGTCTGTCTCCACTTTTTTTCTTCTTCTTTTTTTTGCTGCTGCTTCAGCTTATAAGCTCTGCGAATGAATATGATATCACCGTAACGTGTTTTTTTCCGTTGTTGTTGGTCAGTCAGTTGTCGTTTTCCCCCTCCCAAGTAGTTAGCTGAAGCTGATGAGCCTTCAAACAGGACAGGCAATGATCAGAACTTATGGATGGACGAAAAATAAATGTCAGTGGATAAGTAGACCGCTGTCGGTACGCTAGACGGCACCAACTCTGTTTTGCGTCTTCAGCAGTCTATTTTTCTGCACATTCTCCGTCGTCGTTGTCCTCTTCAAGTAGGGTTGAGAGGGGAGGGGAATGTGTGTATGCGTGTGCTGTGTGTGTGTGTGTGTGTGTGGGGGGGGGGGGGTCGAGTGAAGTGATAGCTACTTTTGTCACGAAAAAAAAAGGGGGGGGGCGGTGAGGGGGGCAAGCTGTTTGATGAAGACAATGGGGCTGATGCTGCGATCAAACGAGTCAAAAGAGAACTCCGAGAAGGGGCCCAACTCCACCCTCCTTGGCCCCGCTATGAAAAGAGGGCTTTATCTAGGCAGTATTGTATTGATTCACTTAATTTGAACGTCTCCTTTCAATTCCTTCTCCAATCCTCTCATACATCGTCTTGGTTTCAGCAGTTGAAGTGGACCACATTAATAGAAACTGGACGTGGATTTCAGCCCACACGCACGCGGCGGTGCAGGCGTAGGAAGTGGGAAACGCTTGTACAGCTATAGCTCAGTATTGAAAAGGGGGCATAATGATTTATCGCTCGGTTGGTCGGCCTGAATGGAGACCATCTCTTCCTTAGCACGTCTGGGCCAGAGAGCAAACATCAACGTCAATACCTTCATATTTCCCACTGTCCCGTGTTGACACGCCGACACTGCCAGTGCCAGCCCCTGTCGTCCCGCCTGTTTGGTGTGAGGTGTTGACGGCACTTTGGCATCTGCCGGGTACAATCAATAAGTACACGAGGTCTGTCTGGCCCGAGACTCTTGAAGCAGTGGGTCGTCGTCGTCCTCGTAGGGAGCCTGCAGTAGTGCTTGGCTTTGTGTGCACTCTGGAAACGAGCTGGGTTGTAGGGTCAGTGGTTTACTCGTAAACTCTGAGATTCAAAAAGTAAAATTGGGGTTTTGCCTGGTATTGGTATTTTGGGGCATGGGGGTTGTGTGGTAGTTCGTCATCCGCCAGCTTCCATACTGACAAGAAGCAGTAGGCATTGTAATGGGTTGTATGGTAGTTATCCGCCAACTTGCATTTTCACATCTCTGTCTCTGTCTCTGTGTCTCTATCTGTGTCTCCATCTGTGTCTCTCTCTGTCTGTCTGTCTGTCTGTCTGTCTGTCTGTCTGTCTGTCTGTCTGTCTGTCTGTCCTCTCTCTCTCTCTCTCTCTCTCTCTCTCTCTCTCTCTCTCTCTCTCTCTCTCTCTCCATCCATCCATCCATCTACATTAAAACCTAGTTGACTGCATCTTTAATTAAACCACCGACTGACTCTCTCCTCGAACTCCACTGCAGACGATGTTCTTGCCAGGGACCCCTCACTCGCTCTCCTGCTCGTTTTCTACCAAGCACCCCTCACCGTGTCTGGGGCCCTTGTCATCGTGGACGGCGCCGATCTCCATCTCGGCGATGGGCGTGCGTAAATCAGGGTCCGCATTGTGTCTGGGCTGAAGAGCCGATGGAGACGGGCCATTGTGGCAGTGATATTTAACGAGAGGGGGCGAGGACTGAGGAGTGGGTCGGGAGGAGGAGGGGAGACTGCTTGGGGGGGGGGGGGGGAGAGAACTGGGAAGGCGTTTGCTGGGGAAGAGGGCTGGTGGGGTGGTGGTGGTGATGATGGTGTGATAGTGTTGTGGACTTTTGCACTGGTTGCCAGTAGAACGCAGAATAGAATACAACATTGCTGCAATCTGCAACAGCGTTATTACTTGCATTGCTCCTCCTTACCTCTCTGACCTCCTTGAACTGTACATCCCATCACGCAGTCTCGGCTCCTGTGCTCATAATCGCATATTTCGTATTCGTAACAGACGTTAGAAATTTCACGGACAGCGCGCCATCTGGTTCATTGGTCCCTCCGTCTGGAACAATCTCCCTTTCTCGGTGCGACATGCACAAGCTTTGTCTTCCTTCGAGTCAGACAGTTCGACTCACTTGTCTCTTACTCCTAACACTTCCAACTGTCTCCAGCCTGCTTCAAGTAAATCTCTCTGTCTTTCTCTGTCTGTCTCTCTGTCTCTGTCTGTCTGTCTGTCTGTCTGTCTCTCTGTCTCTCTGTGTGTCTGTGCTGGGAAGGGGGCAGGCGATGTTTGATGACACAGTTGTGTATATTAATATTGTGTGTTTTGATGTCGACTGTTTTTAATTTGAGTACAAAAGGTACGCGCCTAGGGCTCACTTGAGAAAGGGAGCTCAAAGACCCCTTTATTACTGTTGTTATCATCATAGTGTCAGTGGCGGTCGAGGCCGTATTTTACATAATTATGTATTTGTTTAAATTCCATTCCAATTTTCGCCCTATAACCGCAATGGTTGACCGGGCGTAAAACACCAAGTTACTTACTTACTCCATTCCAATCAATAGAACTCGTGGTTCTTCGGTTCGGTTCGGTTCCCCTTCGACGACGACGCCATTTTGTGTGGCTTCGCCTGCCAACGCTAGGAGGGGGACGAGGGTCGGCAGTAGCATCAGCAGCAGACTGGAGAGGTGCGCCCGCTTGTCCGCCAACAGCCATTTGTCTCGCTGACACCTTGCCGGTGTACCACCGTGGGGACGGCGGGCCGCGCTCACAGATGTCTCCGTGGGATAAGGATTAGGACTGAACTCTTTTCGGACGCGCGGGCGGGGTGCGGTGGACACGCGGTGGAAGGTGAAGTTTGATCAAGAGATCAGCTCCCGTGCAGGCGGGTTCTGTGCAGCGGAGGAGGGGCCCACCCGGCGCAGGGGAGACGTTCATCTCCGTGCGGTGTCTTGTGCAGCTGGCCTGGCGTCTAGATTGGGCCGATAATGGTGCTGGCCCCTCTATGAGGATGTCATCAATAAAAACCCAGTTAGACGTCTGCACTTCTCCCCGGGGATTCCATGGCTGGGTCTGGTTATCTTTTCTGGTCCCCGATTCCTGAATTTAAAAGAAATGTGTAAACTGTTTGTGTAAACTTCTGTCAGAAGTATTCAAAAGTTTCCTGACACTGAATAAAAAATAAATTAAAAAAAAAAATGCCTAGAAGAACAGGTTGAACGAGCCTTCCGCTTTTATGAGTGAATATATCTGTGAATAAAGTCGATCCCCCCCCCCCCCCCCCCCCCCCCCCCACCTCCTCTCTCTCAAGATATATATATATATAAAGAGTGAAAGGTGTTTAGAAAATAAACCGTAATTGTATGTCATGCATGGACAAACGTTTGAGTAATTTTGTCACGTCATTGAAACAGTTTGTAAATGTTCAATTGTACTAGTTACGAACAGCCGGAGGAAACGTTAGGGGGAAAAAAGAAAAGAAAAAAAAAGCAACGCCGATTTCGCTTGGGAGGTGTTTTACTTGCAAGAAAGTACACACAAACCTACACCACTTGCTTATCGCTGTACCATACTAGGACCGTGCTTGTCGAATACCTCGTGTCTTACAGTATACAAGGTTTTCAGCAGAACCGACACCGTTCAGATTTGAGCATGTGGAGTAAAGACCGTGTCCGACGAACAAAGGCTTTGTGCGATCAGCCGACCTGTGAACCGCCGAACGAATGGTCACAGCAGTTCTGGAGGCGTTGCCTTGCTTACAACGATACAAACAAACAAAATTGGTTAAAAGATGTGTGCGGGCGTGAGTGCGTGACCGCCAATAAATGCCACCGCCAACAAGACGTCGGCGTGCCATTTGGCGCTGGGCCTTAACTGTGCATTCATTATGATTAATACGGTGAGCATTGAATTGTTGGCAGCTTTACAGCTAAAGCTGATCAGGCGAGGAGGAAGAAGAAGAAGCACAAAAAAATATCTGCTTTAGTTAAAGTGTCAATATGATGGATAACATGCGTCAGCTGCGAGATACGAACACTTGCGTGAGTCTTTTTTCTCCCAAGGATGGTGGGTTGATTTGGTTCCATGGTTGAAGGGTGGCTGGTTGGACGATTTGGATCCCAGGTTGGCATCGGGCATGATTTGTTGTTCTTTTTTGTTGTTATTGTTGTTGCTTCCCGTACGCACACCCGCACCGGCACACACACACACACACACACACACACACACACACACACACACACACACACACACACACACACACACACGTGCAGACAGATAGAGAGACACACCATTGACCTGACAAATGCATTACAGCAGCTTTGATCAAGATTTCCTGCATTCTGTTCTCCGTTCCTAGTATGCATTCCTAAATGTGCAGTCAACTTCTGGTCTCACCATCATCGGCCTACTGAGAAACCGTTTGCGAGTATACTCTCTCTCTCTCTCTGTCCTCGGTCTTCGCGGAGCACCTGACAACCCCTCTGGCCAGCCGCGGTTGGCAGCGAGTGGAAAAGTGTTGCGATAGATACCCGTGCGTGTACTAAATCCTCTGAGCTCGAAAAATTCGTACGTCAGCAGATGCAATTTGACGAGGCGACAGTTTCACTTCCGTGGAACCTCTCAGAAAAGCAATAACCGTCTTGGTACGTGCCTGCTTCATTTATTCGATGACATTGACAAATTGAACTTCCGAAAAATTCGATTCGCCGTCTCCCTGTATACCAGTCCAACAAACGACAAGTTGAACTGCCCTGAAAAAAGTCGTCGTCTCCCTGTACATGCTCATGTGGCGGGCGGCAGGTTGAACTGCCCAGAACAGGAATCATCGACTCCCTGACAAGCTGAACTGCCCAGAGAGGGATTTATCGTTTACCTTTATACATGTTCAGCTGACATGATGAACTGCCCCGAAAAGGAATCATGGTGATCATACGTGTTCATCTGACATATTGAAATGTCCAGAAAAGGCACCATTGCTACCCTGTACATGTGTTCATCTCACAAGTTGAACTGCCCAGAGACTTAGACATTACATCGAAGGTAGTCGCTTCTTTGATCCGACCACTCACGGAGATGGTGAGTGCATGGATTCTGCTCAAGGGTTACGATGTCCGCATGTTTTAATCCCAAACAGCATTTACTGCGCAAGTCATTCCCGCTGGCACTTTTTTATATTTCCACGCGAACCGGACTCTTATTACCTTTGTTATTGTTTGCACGTGAAACTCGGCAAGAACTATAATTGTCGCTATCTCTCACGGTTACCTTTTGTGCTTGTTTTTCACTGCCGACGGTAATTTATGAGGTGGCCCTATAAAAGTGTGCGAGAGTGAAAGCGTAGTGTGCGTGCTGGCTGTTTTGTGCTGACGGTTTACAGCAGGGTGCTAGCTGGTCAAAAGAATTTTCAATGAACTACTCCTTGGCCCTCAGAAGAGACTGCACTACGGGGATCACAGGTGCGTGGGGTTTAGTAATAAATGGACCCCTACTCTAGTTTTTTCAGAGGCCGTTTGTCTACTCCCTTTCCTCACTTGTCCTCTCTCCTCTCTCTCTCTCTCTCTCTCTCTCTCTCTCTCTCTCTCAAGCCCCCCCCCCCTTTTTCTCATAGAGGCTTCACCTGTCCCCTTCCGTTCCCTTTTTTTCCTTCTTGCTTCCAGTTGTTGCCACCACCCCACCCCCACCCTCTCACCCCCACCTGTAGTATCTCACCACGAAGCAGCAGACAGACTTTTCTGGCCAGTTGAGTCGCGCCCCGCACTCTGTGAAACGGTATTGCGATAGATACCCGTGTGTGTACCTTATGCCTAAACTAACGTTTACCTGCTATATATGGCAGACTGCGGCGAGCAACGGATTGTTCGACGTTGTTTAGTCAGTGGAATCCCCTTCTGAGGCTTCTCTTCACGGTCATTTTTCTTCACGTGTATGACGATGAGCGGCTCACGTAAAAAAGCAAAGAAAAAAGTGTGTGTGTGTGTGGGGGGGGGGGGGGGGAGGGGGGGGGGCCTACTCCCTGCCCACTCCCTCACCTCCAATGGCTTTCTTCTACCTCTTCTTCTTGTCCTTCTTTCTCTTGTACTTTTTCTTTTTAAGAGGGATTGCATGGTTTGGTTGGGCAGGGTTGGATTTCATCTGAAGTCAGCCACTAGTGGTTTGTCATCGGTACTGTGTGCACATTGTCATGACCGAGGTTTATGCATAATGACTGGACGAGTTTATGGCTTTTGGTGCCGCTGGATGGCAACTGCTGCGGTTGTTCAGTGTGTGGTGGTGTGTGCGCGCGCGTGCGCGCGTGTGTGTGTGTGCGTGCGCGCACGCGCGGGCATGCTAATATGTACTGTGCGCCTGTCAGTTCATGCATGTGCGTGTGTGTTTGTGATGTATGCAAATTCAAAATGTGTGTGTGTGTGTGTGTGTGTGTGTGTGTGTGTGTGTGTGTGTGTGTGTGCGTGTGTGTGTGTGTGTGTGTGTTGTAGTGGAGTGTAATGTAGTGTCTGTCACTCTCAGGCAGTTCATAACTTTTCAAAGATTCAATATTGATCAGTGCTGCAAAGTGAGTCGAACTTGACACTTCCTTGTAAGTGGGTGCATGTGATTGAGTGGACACAAGATCCCCCCTTCCCGCCTCCTCCTCTTGCCACCTTTTTTTTTTTTCTTTCCTTTTTTCCTTCAGCAAGTTCCGGTCTTTGTACGAGATAACCGAAACGTCTTGTCAACGATGACGCTACGTCAGCAAACCCGTTATAGATAGCAAGGAGCTAGTTCAGCTGCCCTTTTTATTCATTTCTCTCTGTGTGTCACTCTCTATCTGTCTGTCTGTCTGTCTGTCTGTCTGTCTGTCTCTCTCTCTCTCTCTCTCTCTCTCTCTCTCTCTTCTCTCTCTCTCTCTCTCTCTCTCTCTCTCTCTCTCTCTCTCTCGTGCGCTCGAGAACACATTTTCAGACCCGAGTATCTTTTCTCTCTCCCCTCATTGAGCCACATGCAGATACTCGCTGCTGGTTCTCCCCCTTTGTGTTGGCGGGGCGGTGGCGGGGGTGAAGGAAGGGCTGTATAATTTCTTCTGCCGGCCCTGGCCTGCAGTGGCTGGAGGCTGATGAAGAGTCAACAGAAGAACGTGCCCAGCGCGCGGGGCTCCTGTTCCCGCCCTGGCCCTTGCTGTGTACATGGCACCATTTGCCCAACCAGTTTCACCCCGCACTCTCCATCCGCACTCTAGTCCCGCCACCGGAGTGTTCTGCTGCCCCTCCCAGCCCCTGCGTCCGGTGCGTTTGTGTGGCGGTCTGTGGCTTGGGGTGGTGCTTGTGTTAGTGTGTTAGGGTGGGTCTGTGGCTTGGGGTGGTGCTTGTGTGAGTGTGTTAGGGTGGGTCTGTGGCTTGCGGTGGTGCTTGGGTGAATGTGGGTGGGTCTGTGGCTTGTGAGTGTGGGTGGATGGGTCTGTGGCTTGGGGTGGTACTTGTGTGAGTGTGTTAGAGTGGGTTTGTGGCTTGGGGTGGTACTTGTGTGAATGTGGGTGGGTGTCTGTGGCTTGGGGTGGTGCCTCATGGGTGTGTGTGTGTGTGTGTGTGTGTGTGTGTGTGTGCATTGTTTGGGGAAGGGGCATGTGGTGTGGTGTGGTGTGTGCATTGTGTGTGTGTGGGGGTGGTGGTGGAGGAGTTGGGGGGGGGGGGGCATGTATGCGTGTGTTTCGTTGCCCCTTCCTGCCATTGCTCCAGTGTGTTTGTGTGGGGGTCTGTGGCTGGTGCTTGTGTGAGTGTGGGTGGATGGGTCTGTGGCTTGGGATGGTACTTGTGTGTGTTAGGGGGGTCTGTGGCTTGGGGTGGTGCTTGTATGAGTGTGGGTCGGTCTGTAGCTTGGTACTTATGTGAGTGTGGATGGATGGGTCTGTAGCTTGGGGTGGTACTTGTGTGAGTGTGTTAGGGTGGATTTGTGGCTTGGGGTGGTACTTGTGTTAGTGTGTTAGGGTGGGGCTGTGGCTTGGGGTGGTACTGGTGTGAGTGTAAATGGGTTTTGTGTGAGGGTGGGTGGATGGGTTTGTGGCTTGGGGTGGTACTTGTGTGAGTGTGAACGGGTCTGTGGCTTGGGGGCGGCACTTGTGTGAATGTGCATGGGTCTGTGGCTTGGGGTGGTACTTGTGTGAGTGTGGGTGGATGGGTCTGTGGCTGGTACTTGTGTGAGTGTGGGTGGGACTGTGGCTTGGGGTGGTGCTTGTGTGAGTTTGGGTGGATGTGTGTGTTGTGTGTGTGTGTGTGTGTGTGTGTGAGAGAGAGAGAGAGAGAGAGAGAGAGAGAGAGAGAGAGAGAGAGAGAGAGAGAGAGAGAGAGAGAGAGTGTGTGCGTGCGCGCACGTGCGCACATTGTTTGGGACATGCGGTGTGGTGTGTACCCTGGGGGGGGGGGGGGGGGGGGGGGGGGGGTGTCGCGCGCGTGGGCGCGTGCTGCAGGTCCTGCTAGATGGTTTTGTAGTGTCTGGTGAATTGGCTCTGATACAGCGCCAGGCGTCATGGTGCCGTCCTGTAATTCAATCACGTTACTCCCTGCTCGTGCTGCAGACTATGGCCCGGAGACTCTCTCTCTCTCTCGCTCTCGCTCCCCCCCCCCCCCCCCCCCCCCCCCCCCCCTTCCCCGACTTCTTGATTCGACTGAAATTGCACAGGGCACCTAATTACACCCTCATCTCCTTCCAAATTGCCACCATCATTTTCCGAATCATAGGGAGAGAAAAACTGTTTTACGTGATTTACATAAAATAATAAAATAAAATAAAAAACGAAGCACGGAACCTTATTCATGTCGTCGTGACACATGAATGATACAGCAACCCGAAACGCCAGTGATAGTACGTGTGGCACATGTTTTGCTGTGGATGGGGAGCCGATGAAAATACACAGATGGAATGATAACACCAGGGGACATACAGGGAACCAAAACGCACAACCGGTTCAGACTGCAGAACAATGTGCGAATGGTCGGCAAAAGTGCGTTATTCAAATATAGGAGCAGAGAGCGATTTGAAACGAAAACAATGAAACAGGAGGCACTGCTTGTCTATGCATCTTGTCAGCAAGGCGAGCGAATGTGACGTTTATGAACTTGACGGAAGAAGTGAATAAAATATAGAGAGTAAGTTGTAAATATAGATCTTTGTCTTAAAAATCCTACAAATGAACATCTCGGGTTTTCTGTTGGCACGCGACGTTGTTTGGTTGTGTGAACATTTCAGTCATCGGCTTTGTCTCCGTGTCCTCATTCTGTTGACATCAGTCAGGTTTGGGGGGAGAGGTCACGTAGCTCTTCGCATTTATAAACCTGTAGGCTGCTTCTCGTGTGACATCTGAGGACATTAAACAAAAACTCAACAACAAAATCTCGTGTGGGGACAGGAGTGCCATGGAGTGCGCTTGTCTTTTGGGGCGGTGGCTGCTCTTGCTACTACTTGCATCATTAAAGATAACAAAAACTGGGTGATTTGTGTTATGTTTTTGTTTTTTGTTTTCGTCCTGAGCTCACTCTATGCGATTGACTGGACGTTAAAAGCCGAGAACTAACTAACCTTTTTGTGGTTGGGTTTTGGTTTTTAATTCTCCGTTTTTGTTTTTTGTTGTTGTCATTCATTCATTCATTCATTCATTCATTTCTCTCTCTCTCTCTCTCTCTCTCTCTCTCTCTCTCTCTCTCTCTCTCTCTCTCTCTCTCTCTCAGTTCAACCACGAATACTTGGCAATTCAACATCTCTCCGGGTTTTTTCCCCGACTCGTGCTGACGTTGTGTTCAACCGGTCGATTCAACAACCCGAGTCACGCAGGCGCTGCTGCCGTCAGCAGCATTTATATATATATATAATAAAAAATTTTTAACCAACTAAGGTCTTTATGATCAGCAGCAGAGTTCGCGTTAACCAAGTAAGGTCTCTTTGGTCAGCAGGAGAGTTTGCTTCAACCAACTCTAGTCTCTTTTGTCAGCAGCAGCGTTTGCTTCAACCAACTCTAGTCTCTTTCGTCAGCAGCAGCGTTTGCTTTAACCAACTCTAGTCTCTTTCGTCAGCAGCAGAGTCAGTTTGTTTTAACCAGCTAAGGTCCCTTGTCATCATCATCAGCAGCAGCAGGAACAGCAGCAACGGCAGCAGCAGCAGTGACCGCTGGAGCCAGGCGGCGACCCGCGCCACCCTTCAGTTTGTCCGGGCATCACCCCGTTGTGTGTAGAGATTTGTTGGCATCATCACAGTCGGCGACCCGTGCACACTGTCCTCTTTGTTGGGGCCCGGCCTCCTTCCTTGGCTTGCTTGCTCTTTTTGAGGGGGGAATGTCGTGAACTGGTGTTAAAGTTGCTCCCGGTTCCCGCCTCGGCCTGACCGCGGCGGAAGTCGGAGAAACAAGCTCTTGGGAGGGGGAGAAACTGCGCCGAGGTCAGAGGTCAGATCTGTCCCTACACAGACTTCACCCCCTTCCGCTTTCCCTTTGGGCCGACGTGTGGTTGTGTTCACAAACACAGTTTTGAAAAAGAAAAAAAAAGAAAAATAATTCACGTGTTTTATTTGTTTCTTTTAACAAATATTGACAGGAGGCCACGTTGACCGACGCTCCGGTTTTGTCACGTTTTGCGTTCACACCGCATCTGCAAAGAGGATGTAGACTCACGTTAGGTAAGTTAACATGAGATAGATGAGCTCAAGGCGCTTGAAGAAGGCTGCTGGGCCATAGCCCCCCTACCCCCCCACCCCCCTTTCTGGTTTGTATGTGTGTGTATGTCTGTCTGTTGTGCGTATCTACGCGCGCGCCAGTGTGTGTGTGTGTGTGTGTGTGTGTGAGAGGGAGGGGGGGGGGGGTGAGGAGAGAGGGTGAGAGAGACAGATGTGTGTGTGTGTGTGTGTCTGTGTCTGTGACCCCTTCCCTCGCCCCCCCCCCCCCCCCCCCCCCCCCACACACACACACTCTTTCTTTCCGATACGTTTGTTTGTGTGTCCGTCCCCTCCTTCGATGCAAGCATATTTTCGGCGTGGTGAATCAACAGCACCATAAACGGGCCCTGGAGGCACGTCGTCGCTCCGTGGTCAGCCGGTATATAGTCCCCCTTGTTGGCACTTTGATTTCCCTGACGACCCCCCCCCCCCCCCCCCACCACCATCACACACTTTCCTTCGTCACCCGCGACCTCTGTCCAATATTGACCAGCCCGACTCACGGGGCGACACGGGCCCGGGGGTCACGGCGGCCAGTGTTTGGCCTTCTGCTTCAGTCGACACGGGGGGACGTTTGCTGACCCAGTTAGCTTGTGTGCACGTGCAACTTGACTCGATAAAGAGAGCAAAAACATTCTTTGGGCATGACGAAGACTGCGGTTGAACCCAAGGAAGAGGAGTGCGGTTCTTTTGGGTTCATAGACCAAGTAGCCTGCGTACGGTACGTGTGTACCGCGGTTTACAAAAGGCCCAGCCCAGTAATCCTGTGCACGAGCGCAGGAGAGAGGCGCAAGCCTCGTTGTGCAACGT
>JABMCL010003003.1:852500-895000 GCA_018857735.1 Alviniconcha marisindica | reverse complement strand
TAATGGGTTATTTTAGTGTTTCTGTAACACCAAACTCGGACATGGACTGCAGGTTCTTTAACGTGCGTATATGATTTTTTTTTCTTTTTCTTTTCTTTAACGTGCGTATATGATTTTTTTTATTTTATTTTTTGGATTTTTTTTTGCACGGTAGACCTCGGTTTATAGTTGAAGTGTTACGTTACGTCCACAGAAACCGTAGGCTTATTAGGTACGGGAGCCCAGGACGGCCACCTCGACTTTCACACAGCTCCTGAACTCTGTCACGGGTTATAGTTGATGAAGTGATGCTTAATGTCCTCGGATGTCGGTTGACATATTAGGGACAAGCTGTGACCAATGCCGAAGCATGGTTCAATATAGCTTTACGTCCATGGAAACCAGAAGGCTCGTTAGGACGGACAGCCAAGGACAGCCACCTCGACTCTCACACAGCTCCTGAACTATGGGGGTTATAGTAAGTAAGTAAACATGGTGCTTAACGTCCACAGAAACCGTACGGCTTAACATCGAAAGGACTTTTATAGAGTCAGCAAAGACTTTGGCTTCGGAGAAATCTCGAGGCGGTCGCAAAGTCCCCCATCCGTCTGGTGACCACGCTCGATCATGCTTAGATAACTGTCTGTCTGTTGGATGCCTTGTGAACCTGTGCCAGATATTACGTGGGCACTTCTGGCCTTTGGGGTGTCATTGCCTGATAGTTGACAGTGACGCCCCGATTCGCCCTTTCCCACCTTGCCCCCATATCCAGTCGCCCCGGTGGGAACAGTGAGTGCAACTGTACCCAGAACACAGTCGTCACACAGTGCAGAGACGGAATGGTCTTTGAATATTTAATAGAATCAAGCGCTTAAATCAAATAAACTGAACCTAAAGGAAACTGAACATATGGAAAATTAAAAATTAAAAAATCACCTTTGTCACGTCTGTGTCTGACACCAGGACGTGCATACGTTGGTGTGTACACTTGCGTTGTTTCTTTTGGTTGCAATGCGATGATGAGAGTGAGTAAAACTAAGACACCACACATCAACTAAGACAGCTTGGAAGCAAAATACAAACAAAACAAAACAAAAAACCAAATAAACAAACAAACAAACAAACAAACAAACAAACAAACAAAAAGCAAAAAACAGACAAACGGTGCATCAGTCTTCATACGCAATGAATGAATCTCGTACCCCCACACTGTACTTTTTTCTTCTTTCGTTCTTTTTTCCGCCAATGACTGTTCGGTCGTGTGTGCATGCAGGGGTCAACGAATTCAATTACCCCCTCCTTCTGAGAGAGAGAGAGAGAGAGAGAGGGAGAGAGAGAGATCCCAAAGTGGTTTCGGTGTCTAGGCAGACAAGCCCGCTTTACTGAAATCCCGCGGTGAAGTCAGGCGAGGAAACGGGTTGTGGTTTATTATTATTGAAAGTGTGATTCAGATGTTTTGTCTCGTGTGTGTGTGTGTGTGTGTGTGTGTGTGTGTGTGTGTGTGTGTGTGTGTGTGTGTGTGTGTGTGTGTGTCGTATTTTGTTTGTTTTTGTTTTGTTTGTCTGTTTCTTTCATTTCTTTCTAAAAAAATATGTCTCTCTCTTTTCTTTCTCTCTAAAGACTGTATTTGTTGTTTGGACGCTGTGTTTGCACGCAGTGTTTGTCCATGTTGTAACCAAAAGAGAGTAGATCACATACTTTGATGTAACCTACACGGCTGTCGTCCTCAGGTGACCCTGTGAGGTTGACGGGACGTTAAAATACAACAGTTAACTAACTAACCACACGGTTGCCTGGGCCCTGAAACATCACGCTAGTAACCAACCCGTTAACTAAGCTACGTTGTGCCCAACAGTGAAATTAATCATTTGACTCGCAGTCGCTGTGCGCTTATTATTCGCTATTCCTTCCTTACCTTTCGTCGCAGACATGGTGACCTGAGTTGAATGGACGTGGTTCAAAGGTACACGTAAAGTATTGATCATGACCGAGGTTCCCACGGCGCCGGAAGGACGGGAGTCAAAGAAAAGGATTTTTAATTGTGCCTGCAGCTCTCTCTGTTGTGTTTTCATGAATAAGAGAAACGGTTTGGGAAAAGAGGAGACTGGGACTGGAAGCACTATTAAAAGGATGAAAGCTATTCTGTTCAAAGTCCGAATCACGTACGTAGCACTATGAAAGTATGATGCCCTTAAAAAAAAAAAAAAAAATTTAAAAGGAGGGAAAAAACGTTGAACTTTTTTGGCTATGCTGAATTATTGACTTGCGGTGTTGTGTCTGTTTTGGCTAGTTTGTCTAACGACAACACGATTACCTTAATAACAAAAATTAATCAAAACAATTAATGCATTGAATTGACAGGCAGTATTCTGTTACAGGTAGTTTGCCTGCTTCTTTGATGTGTGTGTGTGTGTGTGTGTGTGTGTGTGTGTGTGTGTGTGTGTGTGTGTGTGTGTGTGTGTCTGTGTGTCTGTCTGCCTGTCTGTCTGTCTGCCTGCTGTCTGTCCGTCTGTCTGCTGTCTGTCTGTCTGTCTGTCTGTCTGTCTGTCTGTGTCTGTCTGTCTGTCTGCGTGTCTGTCTGTCAGTGGCTGTGTAAACGAAGAGGGCATGTATATATAGTATACTGGTAGTGGTGGTGTTGCTCGTCGTTGTCGTCGTCATGATCGTCGTTGTTGTTCACCATAGGACGTTGTTGTTAAAGAGTGTGTGTGTGTGTGTGTGTGTGTGTGTGTGTGTGTGTGTGTGTGTGTGTGTGTGTGTGTGTGTGTGTGCTTTATTGCTTCTCCCTCTGGCCTGTGTTTAGGGGGAGGAGGGCACCTGGACAAGACATTGTGGGTGCGTGCAGCAAGCTAGTGTCTGAGTGGGTGTGCTGGTGCCCGGTAGCTGACTGATGCCCGTTGTGATGTTTCAGGACAGCTGGTGTCTGTGGGAGCCTGTCCTGCTCTACCTAGCTGCCGCCAGCCACCATCAGCTTGAACCGCTCCTAGAGGTGCGTACACACACACACACACACACACACACACACACACACACACACACACACACACACTCTCTCTCTCTCTCTCTCTCACTCACTCACTCACTCACTCACTCACTCACGCACACACTTTTCTTCCGCTTTTGACGAGAATTATCTTTCACCAACAGCAGATGACCTCTCTCTCTCTCTTTCTTTCTTCTTTTCTTTTTCTTTTCTTTTTTCTTTTCTTTGTTCTCTGGGTTGATAATTTTCGCTCTCTCTTTATTCCCCCCCCCCCCCCCCCCCCCCCCCGCTTTTTTGGGGGTGGGGGGTGCGGGGTTATTTTTCTTTGATTTTTTTTAGTTTCCACTTTTCTCAGTCTGTAATAAGGTTTTTGATCTGAGGTTTGTCTGTCTGTCTCTCTCTGTCTCTCTATGTACCTCCCCCCCTCCCCCTCTTCTCTCTTCTCTCTCTCTTTCATAGTTCTGTCGCTGCTTCTAGTTTCCGCGTTACCATTGGTGCTATTTGCCCAGCAAGAACACCTGCTGCTGGTCCCGTCAACTCGTGAGTCAGACCAGAAGCAGATCCAGCTTTGCCATTATAACGTTCGTTCGTTCGTTCCTTTTGTTTAATGTCCTCAGATGCTAAAAGCATATTAGTGACAATCTATAAAGTAAGCTTAGTTAAAACTATGGGGGTGAAGGGGGGGATGGGAAGCGAAGTAAACTTGGTCCACTTGCGGATCAATATTTGGATCGGGATATGAAGTCGCTGGAACAAAGGGGGGATGAGGGGGAGGGGAGAGATGAGATGGGTCCACCTACGGATTAATACTAGGGTCAGGGTGCTGGGTCGTCTTGGCTGTACTGGGGCGTTCTGTCGTAGAACTGCCATTATAACTAAGTAAGTAAACATGGTGCTTAACGTCAACAGAAACCATAAGGCTTATTAGGGACGGGGAGAAGGGGGTATGGAGGTGGGGGGAGAGGGAAATTATATACCTATCGCTACACTGTCACCACCAGAATGATTCCTGCATTAAGATGGCCAGCGATGAGAGCCATTTTTGTTTCCAGTCCAGACTGTCAACCCTGAGCCCTAACGGTTCGCTAGTAACGCCTTACCGCTAGGCCAAACCGGCTCACAACCCATTATAACTACACCTTGCGCGCTTTTATACCGGTTCCTTATGGGCGTTTTACGCCCTGCATAATTATGCAATCAATATCGGGGGCCGAGTAGCCAATAGCACTGACTGTAAATGCTAGGCGGTAAGTGGCGCTCGGCGCAGAGGCAGGGCTACACATGGGACAGGTGTGCGGATGGATGGCTTTGTCAGAGCTCACGAGCTGTGTGTGAGGTGGCCGTCCTGGGGACTTCCTTGTCTCTGTGGATGTAAAGCAACACTGACAGCTTTGTGGGCAGGCGGGAGCCTCCCTTGCCCGTCACTGCATGGTTTTCTGGCTCTGCGTATGCAGTGTGTAAAAGAGGCCAGTGTGGGATGGCTTTCCGCTGTTGGCTGAATATCGGAAAATGCATTCACCGAGGATTGTTCAAAATGCGTGAAACGCATTTAACTCGACCCATTTGTTGATGCGGGCTTCCTTTTCAGAGTGATTATCATAAAGAGTTATTATTATTGGTGTTGACACAGTCGCTTTCCAAAAAGACAAAGATGGAGAAAGGGGAAGGGGAAAGAAGAAGAAAAGGGTAAAGAATCCGGTGTTTGTGCTACATTTGCCCCCTCAGCTCAGCGAGAAAATGATCGTAAGCCCCGCACTAACGCAGGCAGGAGAGACATACGACCCGCAGCCCGTTAATTAAAAGAAAATGTTGTCACTTCCAGAATGCACTTCACTCCTACTAGGTCATTTCCGGTGTGGAATCACGCCAAACTGGAAAGCAATCAGTGCCTCCCATAGGCCAGTGCACAGGCTGCCGTCGTTGGCTGTCTCTCTCTACTTCACGTTTCCCCCCTCTCCCTCATTCTGGCTGTTATCGATCTCCTCTGACACATTATCTTATCGGTTATTACCGATGTGGATGGGTTGCGTCTGGCGGTGTTTGGTTTGGGCGGCTGGTGCTGGAGCGGAACTGCCGTCTTGACGGACTGGATCCAGTAATTACGCGCGATGTCTCCACAGCAATACAGATGGTGTTAGTTTTCGCTGGGGCCGCAACCGCGCCGTCGTCAAGGGCCACTCTTTCCTTATTATCTTCTCTTTGCAGCCACTTCAAAAATATATATATATATATTTTTTTTTTCTCTCACTGGAACCACTCGTTTCTTATTATCTCACAGGATTTCGCGTTCTTCTTGTGTTCTGCTGGCAGCTCGGGTGGCTGTCGGCTTGGGACACTCTTTGCCTGATGATGGCGCCGCATCAGTGTCTGGCCCCACCAAAGACATGTTAACGGGGATGTCTGGCGGTGCCATCGCCACGGAGTAGGACCACTTTGTCTCTTGGCCGTTTACCTAAGTTATACAGAGGGAGAGAGAGAGAGAAGGGGTTGCGGTTGGGGGGGGGGGGGGGGGGGGGGGGGGGGGGGGGAGGACTGGTAAGAGAATGCAGGTGTGTGAGATATATACTAACGATTAAAGTAATCGAAAGAAAAATGAAGAACGAAAAGAGAGGTGTGAATGGTCGAAGGAAGGTGAAGGTCAGCCATCCTACTGACCCCATATCAACTTGAAGTAACATACTGACCGACTAAGATTGTCTGTATCAGGAGCATGGCACCGTAAACTGATAGAGACAGATTCGGCCAGACTGTAATGTAGTCTACCGCTCTATGCAGCACGGGGCGCACATGTTCACGTCTGGCATTGCTGGCGTTTTGTTCGTAGACATTAAATTGGCGTCTGCAACACGTAGCGCACATGTTCACGTCTGGCATTACTCGCCTTTTATTCACAGACATTAATTAGGCGTCTGCAACACGGATGGCCCATGTGCACGTCTGGCACGTTTGTCATTCTCAGACACGTTATGCAGTTTTTTCTGGCGATAGACAAAAGCGTCCCTGTCAGTAGAAGGCAAAACAAAGAGGAAGAAAACACGCGCGGTGAACTGACCCCAAACCCGTTCTTAATTGGGCGAATGTTTCTTCGCGAACCTAGTTGGAAGTATTCGGCGAACCTATTTGGTTCTTAATTGGGCGAACTTTTCTTCGCGAACCTAGTTGGAAGTATTCGTCGAAGCTATATTCGGGGTCCAAAAAGCTTCGCTCAACATGTTCTGGGAACATTCACCCTATTCGACGATCATTGCCTCTGATTGGCTGAGAGCAGAGCTCTCCTGTGGATCAAGAAAATCAAAATCAAAATGGATGACGGTGTCGCTAGGTTCTTCACTCGCTTCGGAGGGAATTTGTTTATTTGTTGACTTGTGGGAGGCGCAGCCTTGTCTCGGAGACCCAGAATGAGATAGTAGTTGAATTACCCTGCGAGGGATGATTAAAGTATATTGACTTGGCTTGACTTTAGCCTACATTTTTTATCATGCTGTCTGCTGCGCGTCTGCCGCAAGTTCGGGCCGAAGCTTGCATCTCATTACAAGCCAGTTGAGAACGAAGTAAAGTTTGGACTGTCCGAACCTATTCGGCGAACTAAAAGTTCAATTAAGAAACGAATCATAGTTCGTCGAAGTGTCCGAAGTATGTTCGGCGAACAAACATTCGCCCAGTTAAGAACGGGCTTAAAACAGGTAATTCTGGATGACCCACGAGGCAGTGCAGACCGACGACCCGACGTGCTAATTAAAGCGGGTGGTTTAAGGCCTGAACGTGGCCCCGCCGAAGGGGATTGGCGAGAGAAGACGCGAAGGATGCAAATGGAAGATGGCAGTTGCTGGCTTCATGAAGTTCGGTGTTGAGTCGTTCCTGGCCATGTTAACGCGGCAGGGACTGTAGTGTTGAGTCGCTCCTGGCCATGTTAGCGCGGCAGGGACTGTAGTGTTGAGTCGCTCCTGGCCATGTTAGCGCGGCAGGGACTGTAGTGTTGAGTCGCTCCTGGCCATGTTAGCGCGGCAGGGACTGTAGTGTTGAGTCGCTCCTGGCCATGATAGCGCGGCAGGGACTGTAGTGTTGAGTCGCTCCTGGCCATGTTAGCGCGGCAGGGACTGTAGTGTTGAGTCGCTCCTGGCCATGTTAGCGCGGCAGGGACTGTAGTGTTGAGTCGCTCCTGGCCATGTTAGCGCGGCAGGGACTGTAGTGTTGAGTCGCTCCTGGCCATGTAGCGCGGCAGGGACTGTAGTGTTGAGTCGCTCCTGGCCATGATAGCGCGGCAGGGACTGTAGTGTTGAGTCGCTCCTGGCCATGATAGCGCGGCAGGGACTGTAGTGTTGAGTCGCTCCTGGCCATGTTAACGCGGCAGGGACTGTAGTGTTGAGTCGCTCCTGGCCATGTTAGCGCGGCAGGGACTGTAGTGTTGAGTCGCTCTGGCCATGTTAGCGCGGCAGGGACTGTAGTGTTGAGTCGCTCCTGGCCATGTTAACGCGGCAGGGACTGTAGTGTTGAGTCGCTCCTGGCCATGTTAGCGCGGCAGGGACTGTAGTGTTGAGTCGCTCGTGGCCATGTTAGCGCGGCAGGGACTGTAGTGTTGAGTCGCTCCTGGCCATGTTAGCGCGGCAGGGACTGTAGTGTTGAGTCGCTCCTGGCCATGTTAGCGCGGC
Source organism: Alviniconcha marisindica (assembly GCA_018857735.1). Classification (NCBI taxonomy): domain Eukaryota; kingdom Metazoa; phylum Mollusca; class Gastropoda; family Provannidae; genus Alviniconcha; species Alviniconcha marisindica. The sequence continues at coordinate 887,389 of JABMCL010003003.1, read as the reverse complement.
AGGGACTGTAGTGTTGAGTCGCTCCTGGCCATGTTAGCGCGGCAGGGACTGTAGTGTTGAGTCGCTCCTGGCCATGATAGCGCGGCAGGGACTGTAATGTTGAGTCGCTCCTGGCCATGTTAGCGCGGCAGGGACTGTAGTGTTGAGTCGCTCCTGGCCATGTTAACGCGGCAGGGACTGTAGTGTTGAGTCGCTCCTGGCCATGTTAGCGCGGCAGGGACTGTAGTGTTGAGTCGCTCGTGGCCATGTTAACGCGGCAGGGACTGTAGTGTTGAGTCGCTCGTGGCCATGTTAACGCGGCAGGGACTGTAGTGTTGAGTCGCTCCTGGCCATGTTAGCGCGGCAGGGACTGTAGTGTTGAGTCGCTCCTGGCCATGTTAGCGCGGCAGGGACTGTAGTGTTGAGTCGCTCCTGGCCATGTTAACGCGGCAGGGACTGTAGTGTTGAGTCGCTCCTGGCCATGTTAGCGCGGCAGGGACTGTAGTGTTGAGTCGCTCCTGGCCATGTTAACGCGGCAGGGACTGTAGTGTTGAGTCGCTCCTGGCCATGTTAGCGCGGCAGGGACTGTAGTGTTGAGTCGCTCCTGGCCATGATTTAAAGCGGAGGGACTGTAGTGTTGAGTCGCTCCTGGCCATGTTAGCGCGGCAGGGACTGTAGTGTTGAGTCGCTCCTGGCCATGATAGCGCGGCAGGGACTGTAGTGTTGTGTCGCTCCTGGCCATGATAACGCGGCAGGGACTGTAGTGTTGAGTCGCTCCTGGCCATGTTAGCGCGGCAGGGACTGTAGTGTTGAGTCGCTCCTGGCCATGTTAGCGCGGCAGGGACTGTAGTGTTGAGTCGCTCCTGGCCATGTTAGCGCGGCAGGGACTGTAGTGTTGAGTCGCTCCTGGCCATGTTAGCGCGGCAGGGACTGTAGTGTTGAGTCGCTCCTGGCCATGTTAACGCGGCAGGGACTGTAGTGTTGAGTCGCTCCTGGCCATGTTAGCGCGGCAGGGACTGTAGTGTTGAGTCGCTCCTGGCCATGTTAGCGCGGCAGGGACTGTAGTGTTGAGTCGCTCCTGGCCATGTTAGCGCGGCAGGGACTGTAGTGTTGAGTCGCTCCTGGCCATGTTAGCGCGGCAGGGACTGTAGTGTTGAGTCGCTCCTGGCCATGTTAGCGCGGCAGGGACTGTAGTGTTGAGTCGCTCCTGGCCATGTTAGCGCGGCAGGGGCTGTAGTGTTGAGTCGCTCCTGGCCATGTTAGCGCGGCAGGGGCTGTAGTGTTGAGTCGCTCCTGGCCATGTTAACGCGGCAGGGACTGTAGTGTTGAGTCGCTCCTGGCCATGTTAGCGCGGCAGGGACTGTAGTGTTGAGTCGCTCCTGGCCATGTTAGCGCGGCAGGGACTGTAGTGTTGAGTCGCTCCTGGCCATGTTAGCGCGGCAGGGACTGTAGTGTTGAGTCGCTCCTGGCCATGATAGCGCGGCAGGGACTGTAGTGTTGTGTCGCTCCTGGCCATGATAGCGCGGCAGGGACTGTAGTGTTGAGTCGCTCCTGGCCATGATAACGCGGCAGGGACTGTAGTGTTGAGTCGCTCCTGGCCATGTTAACGCGGCAGGGACTGTAGTGTTGTGTCGCTCCTGGCCATGATAACGCGGCAGGGACTGTAGTGTTGAGTCGCTCCTGGCCATGATAACGCGGCAGGGACTGTAGTGTTGAGTCGCTCCTGGCCATGATAACGCGGCAGGGACTGTAGTGTTGAGTCGCTCCTGGCCATGATAACGCGGCAGGGACTGTAGTGTTGAGTCGCTCCTGGCCATGATAACGCGGCAGGGACTGTAGTGTTGTGTCGCTCCTGGCCATGATAACGCGGCAGGGACTGTAGTGTTGAGTCGCTCCTGGCCATGATAACGCTGGAGAACTGTAGTGCTCCCCAGTGCCGCGGCCTTGGTGGCTTGCAGTCATTCAGAACAGTCAAGAAGTCGATCATTGAAATTCGCTTGCTCATCTCCTTTAACATCGAGTTGTCTCCAGAGAGATACTGGCGAGAAACAAGATCTCAGATGGGAGGGGGGGTGGGGGGGGGGGGGGGACCAGCTGCTAACTCCAAGCACTGGTTTACGACAACCTTCCTTCAGAAGGTGCCGGAAAGCGATGTTCAGAGTGTGTACCAGCTGTACACTGTCACCACCAGAATGATGTCTGCATTAAGATGGGCAGCGACGAGAGCAGTTTTTCACGTTTTATTCATTTGTGAAGGGCAGAGTCGCAGGGCGGTGTCCGTAGGTCTCTACTTATGAAGAGAAAGGAGAGCCGAACGCCTTACAAGCTCACTATCGTTGAAGCGTTGACGTGTTGCAGTTTATGTGACTTGCTGAGCCGAGCGCCCCCTCCCCCCCCAACCCCCATTCAACTAACATACAAACAAACACGCTGCATTTTTGGTCTGTGTCTGTCGGCCTGCCTGTCTATCTTAATGTTTGTCAGGCTGTCTTTCCTCTCGCTCCACACACACACACACCCTCCCCACACTCGCTGGTTTTGTCAGCATGAACAGTACGTGATGAAACAGTGGTTAAATGTTAAGGTAGTCACATGAGCTGAACACTTAAACGAGCCTGCTTCAGTGAATAAAACAACAAACTAGCACGTAAACCGGCAAGCTAGCTGAGATCGGAGCAAAAAGCCCCGGATGCCGAAAGCGAAATTTTGAGTAAAGCAAGGAATCCTGTTTAAGCAATTTGCTGGGTAGAAGAAAATGTTTTGCAGAGACCGTGTACAGAGGTGATCGATTTGCAGTTCATTGCTCAGTGGGCAGTTTTTGCGCCGCGCTGAGCACTAACACAGATTTAGCAGCCGGGAACAGTCAAGGCCCGTAATGACAGGGAGACAAAAAGTCTACGGTTCTGGAGTTGTGGGCCCTGAGAGCAGTGTCGTGCGCACAAAGAGACGAGGTGGCGCCACTTCACTTACAGACGGATGCGTCTCCCCGCCCCCTAAATGGACACTGCCGATCGCAGACCTCGCCTTTTCCGTGCCGCGAATATTTTACAATACTTATCGACGTCCTGCCGAGGCACTGTTTGGTGGAATATTACAGACATTTAGCGATTTTTATGTGACAGGACGAGTGTTTGTTATGCTGGAAAGATTCTGACAGAGGAGGAGGTAAATCTAAAGATCTGTGACTGACTTCGAGCTAGGGAGCTGCAGCTCTGTGCTTCGAGCGCCAGCCTTAGTGACTGAGGTTTAACTGATATTATGACTCGAACTCGCATCGCTTTAACTTTAGTGACGCCAGTAGGCTACAATGTTATACTACTGACATCACTATGGTTACACCAAAGCGAGTTCGAGCTCATAATTTCAGTTGTACCTCAGTCACTAAGGTTGGAGCGCCAAGTACAGAGCTGCAGCAGCTCCCTGGCTCCAAGTCAGTGACTGGCCCTCTTTGGATTACCTCCTCCTCCTTCTCCCTACTGACGTCAGTCACTAACCATGATTCAACCGACGCGTGCCTGAGGTATGCGAGCTGAAAACAGCATATAGGACAGGCATAGACTTGTTTTTCTGCAGCTGAAACTTGAGAAAATTCTCTTTTCGCTTCTGAAAGGTCTGTACAAAGAAATCGGAAATGCATCTGCCCGCAAAAGAAAATAAACTAAAACGGAGAGAGAGAGAGAGAGAGAGAGAGAGAGAGGAGAGAGAGAGAGGGAGGAGAGAGAGGGAGGGAGATTGGTTTTGAAGTCAGAGGTTTTACTTGCTGTATACTTTTAAAATTGTGTCTCGAAATATTTAGGTCAGTTCCTGGGTTCACCTGATTCTAGTGCCACTGAGCATTTTCGAAGACGGAGTGCAGTTACGTAAGCTTGTTTTGTGGGAAGAGATCAATCGAGGAGCTGACCAAGTAACTCATTTCGAGGACAAAAACGCTCATGGTTTTCTGTTAAAACGAGTTTATTTGGTTGAAACAGAAAGCTATGAAAATCAAATTAAACAGAAAACAGAAAAAGTAATACAAAGCCACTGTCTTTAACAGGGGAAATTGTTGATTATCGTCTGGCCCGCGCATCCTAAAAAACAAAATACACAAAACATGTTCGTGAATTTCTCACATATACTGACTACTGTAGGCTACTTGCCAACATGCGACTGCATTGTCCAGTGGCAAAAGGTAGCCACCGTCAGATATTTTCCTCAAACTTGTGGCACTGATCAACTTGAAAAGCTGTTGTCCGTATTCTTTATCTTTACGAACATTCCTGCCTGCTTCCTTCCTCCATAACGGACAGTCACAGACATAATTTTGATTATTTTAACATATATCTACCTTATGGAGTATCGGCGCCCCTCCATACGACTGGAAAAGCCTTTCTCTTCTGGAATGGTGGGCAAGGGGTATTTTGCGTGTAAGTTCGTCTGTCTTGTTAGGACAGACAGACACAGACGAGTTAGCACAAGCATTGACTTCGAGGAACTGAAAAAGAAAAACTGCCTCGACCAGACACACACCAGCCGCTGTCATTGGATTGCACACACTCCGAGCATCGCTTTCCGGCACTTTCCTCCAAACTCTGCCACTTACGCCACTGAAGGGGCACTCTTTATCTCCGCGCAGCTGTCCACCGACGCTATCAGCTCCCTCCGAAAAGTTTGAGTACTAATAAGACAGTGGAAGCAACATAGCGTCCAAGCACGCACGTAAACATGAGTCGTGCCCACCATGGGTAAAAAGAAAAGAAAAAAGTTCCGTGAGTTGTCTGTTACAAACTTACAGCCATGCCGTTTGAGCACCAATCAAAAACTGTCCACTGGCTAACAGTTTTTGGAGACCTATGGCGCAACCAGCTGTAGCAGTGGTTGGAGGAAGGATGTCGTAATTAGACCAGTGTTTGGAGCTTGGGGATTGCAGTGCATCGCACGCTGGACCATGTAACAGCCACGACATCCTCGACCTTCTTCACGATTTCTCGCCCGGAGCCTTGCTGTTCAGTGTTCCCATCTCTCCGTAATCTTTGTTCCAGTCGCAACACGCATTTGGGCAAGGAACGAGCCGTTGATTGTGTTATTACCTATATATATATGGTTAATTCTTTTAATGATTGAGTAATTCCGCTTTCATTCATTCACGTCCCAACACAGATACCTTTTTTTTTTTTTTATCCCCCCAGTTCCTGAGAATTGACCCATTTCTCATCCAACGTCATTAACATCATTAAAAAGTATAATCAAAATAAGCTCTTCTTCTTCTCCTCTCTCTCCCTCCCTCTCTCTCTCTCTCTCTCTCTCTCTCATCTTCTTCATCGTTAAAGTGCTTTGATCCCGTGAGAGTTTAATCGTCCTGAGGTGACCCAGTGCAGTTGAAAGGACGTTTAGAAATCCAGTTACTAACTTATTAGCTGGTAATTGCCGTCAGTGTGCGAAGAGTCGTTACCAGGGACTGCCAACGACGCGGTCACGCTACCAAGACAGCGGCGAGCACATGCCATCAGACTGAAGAGTGGGCGGAACGAGGCTCTCTCATTCACACACCAGACTCAATTATGCATCAATAGTTTGCACTGTTTCGCTGCACTTTGCGTGAAAAATTCAACGTGTGCTGGCGGCAGTTCCAAGGCCTTTCTTTTTGCCTCCCGTTTCCATCAGACTCTGTGGAAACAGTTCGCATTGTGCAATCGATGGTCACATAGACCACCCAGGAAGGATGAAAGGAACGCTTTGTTGCGGCCTTTATTTGTTGGGCCCAGTTTTCTGACTGCAGAAAGACAAAGACATTGACATCAGTTCGACCGGTAGAAATATTGCTTTGTCGTCATGGTGCCAAGGTCATAGTTCAGGAGCTGTGTGAGAGTCGAGGAGGCCGTCCTGAGCTGTCCGTCCTAACGAGCCTTCTGGTTTCTGTGGACGTAAAGAATTATTGAACGTGCTTCGGCATTGGTCACAACTTGTCCCTAATATGTCAACTGACATCTGAGGACATTAAGCATCACTTCATCATCATGGTGCCAAGGAAAGACTCGGTTTGCAGGGGACGCACTGACTGACTTATTTCACTTTTAGTGAGGAAAAGGGGTGTTTTGAACACAGCTTATTTTCTGTTGTTCTTTAATCTTGCAATCTCCGTACCTGAGATTGTGCCTCCTGATTAAGACCAGCAGGCCGCGTAATGTCCCTGTATAATTGTGTGTGTGTGTGTGTGTGTGTGTGTGTGTGTGTGTGTGTGTGTGTGTGTGTGTGTGTGTGTGTGTGTGTTCGTGCGTGCGTGCGTGCGTGCGTGCGTGCGTGTGTGTGTTGTGTTGTGGTGTGTGTGTGTGTGTGTGTGTGTGGACAAGCTGTACGACAACCTTTTGACTTTGGTACAAACGGCAGCGTTCGTGAGGGCAACTGGGCTCTCCTCCTGGGGAATGAAGTACTCTTACTCAGAGAATGTGGTTTTCATGGGGTGGGGGGGGGGGGATAACTCGGGGATAAACTCGGGTGGTGTCCGTTCTGGTGGACGTACGTTTGGTTACTTTTCTTGAGTTCTATGCTGAAAGAAAGTTGACTGCTAGCGTTCTGAAATAAGATCCAACACACAGAGAAAGGTTAAAATAAACACACTCCAGACACACCAGCACCGAACTGAAACATGATAACTGAACAGTTTCTATTCATCATTTGTCTGTCGGTCGCTTAAAAAAAAAAAAAAAAGGGGGTACCTTGAAAATGTGCCCATGCTTTGTGTTGACCTATTAAAGTCAGCGTTCTTTCACAGGGCCAGCCTGTCTGTTGTTGGTGCTTGACTTTCGGAGTAGTCCCCACTTCACCCAGTTCCACCGTAACCGGGGGAAATGGACCCGGCATCCTGGGCTTAGTCTTCAGACTTCGGTGACCCACTGAGCTGGTCTCAAAGCCGGACCGGAAGTGTGGCAGCCGGTCACTGGTGTAGTTCATCGACCTCTGATAACAGCAAGGCCGGCAATCAGTGCTTCAAACCAATACAAGACCGGAAAGGGGTGGGGGGGGGGGGGTGGGGGGGGGGGGGGGCTGTCTTGAACTTGCTGTAGCCCGAAAACCGTGTGACAGGTTTGGAGGGGTGGGGGCCTAAATGATGCGAATTTTGGGGGGTCGGGGTGGCGGTGGGACGGTGCTTAATTGTTCGCAGAGCTATTAAAAAAAAGAAAGAATAAGAAATAAGACTTTACAGGTGGGGTTGCTCTAAAATAATGCGGCGGGGGAGGGGGGGGGATGTTAGAATAAATATTTTGCAGCTCTAAATTATGTGACTGTGGGTGGGATGGGAAGAGGGGAGGAAGGAGTGGGGGGTGGCGGGAGGGGCTTTCTACAGTGCTAAATTATTTGACGTGGGGCTTGGGGGAGGGGAGGGAGATGGGGAGAGGACAGATCCGACTTACTCTCCAATTACGTGACTTTTGTTTCTCTTCCGGGGATGGGGATAGGTGGCTTGACAGACAGCAGCCCCGACAGTGTGTGACCGGAAACCCAATCACCGGCACCAGGCGCACATCGCCCAGAGCAAGGCCCTGCTCGTCTTGCTGGAATCTTATTGCAGCGCTCAGATTGCGACCGGCTTTCCGGGGGGGGGGGGGGGGGGGGGTATATAAGTATGCAAGGCGCATTCTGCCGGGGTCTGTGATTTGTGTGATGAACTTTGTGGACAAAGATAGCCGGCGTATTGTGTGGGGGTCCGGGGATCGTGTCCCAGGGTGGATCTGGTGGATGACCGTAATCCCGGCGACCTGGGACGAGCGAGTCTGGACCGTCACGCCAACACCGGCACGGCGCTCTTCTTCCGCTGCCCGTGGAGAGACTGGCTGACGTGCGTATCGACTGGCGGCTGTCACAGTCAGCGCTCTGCAGACCTGTATCAGCGAGGTCTACGTCTGTGTTCACATCTTTTGGAACCGACCTGTCTGTGTGTATTGTGGGGGGGGGGTAGTGAGGGAGTATGGGGAGGGGGGAGGATTAGGGAGTTGATAATTTTGCCCCTCTCACAAAACGTGCTTTACTTTATTATTGTTGTCGTTATTACAATATTAGTATTATTGACCATCTTGTACATCTGTGTAGGTTATGCAAGAATCTGCTAAAAAAACGAAAACAGTCAAAAATCCAAACCAAAAACCTTAGCAGGTTTACAACTAATCCCTTTCTCTCTCTCTCTCTCCCTCCCTCCCTCCCTCCCTCTCCCCCACCCCTTTCCATACACGTCCACAATAGCACACACACGTAGGTGGTATACTATAGGTTATAGTATAATTATGTCAGTTTTACATGTTCCCCATGATGGAGCCTGGTTTCTCAATGTAAAACTTCCGTGGTCCGTGTGTGTGAAACCGGGTGCTCGTAGTAAGCAATCTGTCTCTTCCATCGGCTCATCAGCTCCACTGGCAATCAGCTCACTCCCCCGCCCCCACCTCCCACCGATCGTGACCGGGAGGAGAAACAGTTTCAAGAGGAAAGCGTCAATCCAAACTGACCCTTCGCCCGCTATGTCCAGCGGGATTTTGTGATTGCGGCCAATATGAGGGCCGGTGGCCGGTGGCCGGTCCCGCTGACAGGTGTATGGATGCTGGGGCTGCTGCGGACAGGAGGATCGAACCAGGGGCCAGCGCAGGGGTCAGCTCGCTGATGAGACGCCTGGCACGTGCGCGCGGCGCGTGAATGGCGCTGACAGCCGGGCGTCACCTCGTCATCTCATCTCATCTCCATCCGGCCTTGCGTTTGTCATGCATACACGCTTGCCTAGTAAAGTCGCGGAGAAGCTTGGGTGGTGGCCGTTTTGGTGGACGTGCGTTTGTCATGACTATAGGCTTGCCTGGTAAAGTCGGGGATAAACTCGGGTGGTGTCCGTTCTGGTGGACGTGCGTTTGGTTACTTTTCTTGAGTTCTCTGCAAGACTTGGACAGCCGCGCTAAACTCTTGGGCCCGTGGGAAACCTGTCTTCCAAGAGCAGCAAGCAGGTGCGGGAGTGTCCACCCTCAGGCGGATCACCAGCCCTGCCAGAGACCTTGTGAGAGTGCTGGTGATGGTGGCGTTACTTTTACGTGGTCTCAGACCTCGATGGAACCATGACGCCGTGTTGCGTGAATCGTTTCTTTAGTTTACAAGACTTCGTTCGCGTCTTCCGCAGACAATAACACTGTGGCGTTTTTCCACCGTCGCATTTTGCTTTGTGGTTTGGGAAGATTTCCATAAGTTTATGTGACATTCACGCTTAAACGGAAAACTCAGTATAAAGTGGATAAGAAAGATCAAGATCAGGTTGTGTTTTAAACACCGTGGATAGAGGTGGACCCAGGCCATGTACCGCCGCCACTGGCAGATGGCGAGGGTATATTTAAGAAGGCGAAGGCAGTCCTGGTGAGGACATCTTTATGGAGAGCAGCCCTGATAGCCGCACCATCAAACCGAGACAAGTGACTCCCAAAGCAACGTGATTTTGAGAGCCACAACAGGCAAGATGTTCAAACCTCGTTCAAAGTGTTTGGGGCGAGGGCACCTTAGGGGGTTTGCAGTCCTCACAGCTACGCAGTCAAACCAAGACGAGTGAATCGCAAAGATACGTGATTTTGGAAAGATATTTTGTCGGGGGGGGGGGGAGTAGTCTCGATATCCACAACAGGCAGAATGTTCAAACCTCGTTAAAAGTGTTCGGGGCGAGGGCACCTTTAGGGGGTTAGTCCTGGCAGCCGCAATAGGCAAGATGTGAAGCAGAGTGTTTGGGGCGATGGCATCTTTAGCTGGTTGATCCTGAAAGCTACTAGAGGAAAGACGTTCAACCTCAGTTCAAAGTGTTTGCGGCGATGGCATCTGAGCCCTGAGCGCTCACATGATACATATTAACCTAAATATGATATTCTGTACACATGTAGAGCATAGTTCTACCAAAACAATTTACATGAAGTATTATAAAAAAAGAAAAAGAAAAGAAAAAAAGCACTACAAACACACACACACACACACACACACACACACACACACACACACACACCCACACACACACACACACACACACACACACACACACACACACACACACACACACACACACACACACACACACACACACACGCACTGACTGTAGCAGAAACCGGGTACTGATATTAGTTAGGATGTAAATACTGTGAGAAGAGGAAGGTTTTCAGTTTGGCTTTAAAAGATGACAGGGTTGAGCAGTGTCTAAGGTCTTGTGGGAGTGAATTCCAAATGTGGGGTCCAAAGCAAGAGAAGGCGCGGAAGCCATGAGTCTTGCGTTGTATTGTTGGATTTCCAGCATGCGGGTGTCAGAAGAAGAGCGTAGTGTACGAGATGGAGTGTAGTCATGCAGCAGTTCAGAGAGGTGAGCTGGACCAGAACCATTTATAGCACTGAAACACATACAAGCGACTTTATACTTAATACGTTCTGAAATGGGAAGCCAGTGCAATTTTTCCAGGAGAGGTGTTGAGTGTTGGTGACGGGGTGCCAAGAGAACAAGTCTTGCAGCAAAGTTCTGAATTTTCTGGAGAGGTTGAATGACAGAATTAGGTGTACCCATGAGGAGACAGTTGCAGTAGTCAAGCCGTGAAAGAATATAGGAAGTAACAAGTCTTGGTTGCGTCTTCAGTGAGAAACCTGCGGATTGAACTAATGCGTTTAAGCTCGAAATAAGCAGTTTGGCAGATTTTTATGACGTGCTTCTTCATGGACAGTTTTGAGTCAAGAATGAATCCAAGGTTCCTGGCAGAATCAGAGAAGGGGATGCTGTGAGAGCCAAGAGTAATCGAGTCAGGGAGGGGAACGGTAGAAGGTTTCATGGAAGACGAAAAGGGAAAGAGAAGAGCTTCTGTTTTGTCGTCGTTCAGTTTGATCTGATTTTCAGTCATCCATGTTTTTATGTCGTCTGTGCATGCATTGAGTTCTTTGGTGAGGTTGGTCACTTCACTGAGAGGAGCTGATTTCTGGAGCTGTGTGTCATCTGCGAAAAGCTGATGGTTTACAGAGTGGTTAGCTATGATATCGGAGAGAGGTGTAGTGTACAGGACGAAGAGAATGGGCCCCAGTACTGAGCCCTGAGGCACACCGTACATGAGCTGTGATGGTGACGAAGACGAGTTATTGACTGAAGTGGACTGATACCTGTCTGAGAGGTATGAACAGGGATAGTCTTTAGGGCGATGGCATCTTCAGGGGGATAGTCTTTGGGGCGATGGCATCTTCAGGGGGATAGTCTTTGGGGCGATGGCATCTTCAGGGGGATAGTCTTTGGGGCGATGGCATCTTCAGGGGGTTAGTCTTTGGGGCGATGGCATCTTCAGGGGGATAGTCTTTGGGGCGATGGCATCTTCAGGGGGCTCTTCATGGCAGCCACAGTGGGCAAGACATGAACCCCAGGGCGGTGTCTGGGGCGATCGCACTTTGGAGGGGTAGGCCTGAAAGCTACAAGGGGAAAGACATTGAACCTCAGTGCAAAATGTTTCTGAGCGACCGGGTGGTGCGCATATGGGCATTTGCGAGCGCATAGATACCATTTTCTGAACTGGCAGCAACTGTCAATAATAATAGGATCATGCACGAGAGCCGCCAATACAAGCCAAGACGAGTGAACTTGAGGGCAAAGAGTTGAGGAGTTGAGGGCGCGGGCATCTTCAGGAGGGGGCCGAGCGGAGCGGTCTTGACAGGCACAACAGGCAAGACGAGCCCCAAGGCGGTGTTCAACGATCGATAGTGGCAATCAGGCGATACGAAAGCTCCCGAGCGCCGCATTGTGCCGGCTCTTTTTCTGATGGTGATGAGTCGGGCATGTGTAAATCATCACCGTGGTCACAGGTCCCGGCCAGACCCTGCTTTTGTCATGCAGATAGGCAGCCACGGCGTGCAGGCCCACAGTCTGCCCCGCGGTTTTTTGTGTAGGTGTTGTTTGTTCGGGTTCTTTTCCTGCTGGAGAGGAGAGACCGGTCGACCATGCTGGCGTATATATCTTGTCCGTGAAAGGATCGGTCTATAGGGGTAGGTCATTGTGATGAAGATGAAGGTGGTGGTGTAAATCATTCCCGTTTCAAAAGATTTGGTGGGCGCGCGCTTGTGTCAGAGAGAGAGAGAGAGAGAGAGAGAGAGCTTGAACCCGAAAACTTTATTTTAGTTTAGGTTGAGTCAAAACATGTATAACTAGTCATTGCTAAGCGACTAATGGAAAAGAAAAAAGAAAGAATTTTACAAGGCATCATATATATATACTCCACTCCATTACATATATATATATATATATATATATATATATATATATATATATATATATATATATATATATATATATTATATGGTCATTCTCCTGAAAACTGGTCAGAATTGTGACATAGAGGGTAAAAATTCAAAGTGTGAATTTTTTAATGCTGTTATTTGGAAATGAAAGCTTGACATCTCTTGTGTACATAAATATATGTGAGCAAGTGCTCTTTGTATACGTTTTTACAATAATCCCATCCCGGTTAACGGATCCATGCAATTTCATTACTGTACTGTTAGTAACCCGGGAACGGAGCAGACGACGCTTTTGTTTTGAAGCGCTGCGTGTTGCATAACGCCACTTGGCCTTCACACAGCCGACCGGCGATAGCCGCTGGTGCGCGCCAGTTTCAAATCTGTTTTCTCCCTTAATATTTTGACCGCTTGTTTGTTTACCTACTCTTTGTTTACCTAGTCCTTTTTATGCACTAAGCCATGTGTAATATAATTTGGCATCTATTAGATCTTAGAATGTCTATTCAACGTTTATTTAGACGCAGGATCGAGTTTAATCAGTAGCCGATGCTTCTCTAGGTCCATTCTTTTTATAGCCGTCGTCTGCATGGCGCATTCTCTGTTTAGTACTAGTAAATAGTAGTGAATTGTTGTTTTGACTCGATTGAAGTAATTCTGTGTCGATCAGTGCTTTGTCGTATAGTATTTTGCTTAGTTTAGTGTTTATTTTGGGTTGAAATTAACTTATTGAGTATTGTGTACTGTAGAAGCTAAGTTATATTCATAGACTACTTGATATCACTATCAGCGCTGCTGCGACTAAGATAACGCGCCCCAGGCGAAAGTTCGCACCGTTTGTTTTAGTACTAGTCTTTGAGTGTGTCTTGCTTCTCTTACAGAGCATTGTGTTATAATTGTTATGTACCATTTTAACCGTGGGAGCGTGTTCTTTATTCTGATGTAAGTTTTAGTAACATTAATATTTTGTACATTGTGATAGTTGTGATTTAGTCGTACGAATCCGTTTATAGACAGGTGCTAGCCACGCTTCCCACTCTTGTTGTAATTAAAATAAGTCATGTGTGTACATTTTGTTTATACGGTTTAAAAGATTGTAACTGTAGCTTTTATTTGACGTTTTTCATGTTTTAATTAGTTTAGTTACTGTTGAGGAAACTATTTGTGCGGGCCAAGGAAACACAATTGTCAGCCATTTTGTGGTCCAGAGGGCCGATTTGATTGTAGCGATAGCTGTGTTCCTTGCGGCCCGCGCCGTTCTCTTATCTATGCGTGCGCGTGAGGATTTTGTGTGTGCTGAAAATTGTCTGCTGCTGTAGAATAAAACCTGATTGCCGTACGCCTGCTGTGGTCTCCATTTTTTTTACTGACTTCGCTGCCTGTGTCCTGTCCTTGTACCACTCCACTCCATTACATATAAAACATAAACTGACAGGGTGAGAGGAGCTTGGTTAATTGTGCATTATGTTACGTCATAGGTCAGTGTCTCGCGTGTTACAGAAGACACCAGAAATGCATGAATAGAGTCGGCTCAGTGGCCAGTTTGACTCTTGCCTTTTTTATTATACAATATTTCCTAATTAATAAAGGAATATCTGTCACTTCTGACTTTTTTTAAATTTTTATCCTGCCTCTTTAACGATTTTGGTTTAAAATGTCTTCTTCGAAGTACAGACATGCACGAAATAGATTATACATTTCTTTTCCTTAGTTGTTTTTTCTTCTTTTTTTTCCCCCCAAAGTAATTTGGAGGAGGGGGTGGGGGATGCATTGCACTAACTTGGTCTGAACCGTATATATAAATATACATGTCAGAGGGATATTTATTTCTTGCTTTCTAAAGTTAATAACCAATCGCACTTAATTAGTAATCTGTCTCACATGTTATGGGGAAATCATCACAAGTAAAAAAGGTTATAAGAATAACCCCTTGAACCATTACAAAAAATTAAAAAACAAGATTTTCATCAAAAGCAATTTCTTTCCACTTTTCTGTTTGGAAAAGGTTTTGACCCCGCTTTGATACGAGATAGCCAGAGTGGCAGCAATCTAGCCCACAGTCCCCAACCCATATTCTCTGTCTCGCCCGTGTAAAAGCAAAAAAATCTTTTCACGGTGTTTTACCCTGTTTTTTGTTTATGTCCATAACTAATTTGGATTGCAAAAGTTCAGTTTTCGAAGTTATTAAAAAACGAGGGTTTGGTTTCCCTTGAACATGCAAAATGATATTTCTGAATGATATCTGGTGAGATGATGCTACCATACTAATTTGCCCCGATAAGGATATTGCCCGGGAAAATTCACTGAAGTTAAACCTTCACTGTGCCTTTCTTAAATCACAAAGAAACCTTTTCCAAACACTCCCTGTGACTTGCCCTTGAAACAGCAACCCAAAATTTTTCACAGGACACTTTTTTGCTTATGATGATTCCCTAAATTGAGTTGGTTGAAAAAGACTCACTGGTTAGAACTAATAAAAGATAAGTAAAAACTGTCATTTTTGTTATAAAAAAGGGTGCCCTTGCCCTTTGGGAGATAAACCCCATTTTTTCGATGACATTCCGCTCAGGGGGTGCACCACAATCCAAGTTTGGTTAAAAAGTTGCAACAAACACTCAGCCGAGTGGGAAAAAATTTGTGTCCAGGTTACACCCTCACCCTGAAACACCACAGTGTTTTCCCCTTTTCAGTAAAATATACCACACACAGCGCAAAAAGGGGTAAAACTTGCCCCGCAAGTCGCGATGTGGACTTATTAGGGTAGGTCGAAAGTCAATGGTCAAGCAGAAATAATTATTTTGTGTGCTGACGTTAACCATTTTAAGACACCACGTCAACCCCCCTGAAGAAAACTGAAATTTTATTTCGTATCTACTCTTTTGTTCAAACAAGCATTAAAAATAAGGTAAATGTGGTTACTACAAAAGCTGATAAAAAAAAAGACATTTTTTTAGTTTCCGTTGTGAACAAGTCACATATCATGTACAACTCAGAAGACCCCATCGGAAACGTGCGGGGGGGGGGGACACTGATTATTTTTCCCTTTGTTTGGGCTGTTAATAGCAAGCAACAACAAAAAAACCATTGATGTAAGAACGGCCCCCTTTTTTCTCATAAAAACCTGTTTTATTAAACATGAACGATTCAAGGAAATATCTGCGATCAGCTAACCTTCCCAAACCCCATGAAAGCCATGAAATGTCGCCATTTTTACCCCCCAAAAAAGGCTCACAGCGCAGAAATAAAGATGCATTTATATTGTGGGTTTCCCCTATTTCTCCAAACACATTACTCAGAAAATAGCGGGAGTTAAAAAGTTTCATGTTTTAGTTAAAAGTTTATTTCAGGGAAAAATTTTGGGAGTTTTCCAAAAATTATTTATATATAGAGAGAGAGAGGAAAAGAGAGAGGAGAGAGAGAGAGGAGGAGAGAGGGAAGAGAGGAGAGAGAGGAGAGAGAGAGAGAGAGAGTATAAAAGCCAAGCATGTTTGTATTGGAAAATTTTACTCCAATTTTTTTCAAGGCCTGCCCGGGCGGCTTTACTGATTCCTACAAAAAGTAATTAATTAAAAATAGTATATTTTTATACGTCACGCTTCTTGCACAGCAACATAAAAAGTTTCCAGTACAAAACTTGGGCTTTGTTTTACTTTTTTGACAACAAACTCAGTCCTTTCCCCCATTCCCAGGATACAAATTTTTCTTTTTCTGTGTGTGTGTGTGTGGTGTGTGTGTGTTGTGTGGTGGGTGTGTTGGTGTTTTGTGTCTCTCTCTCTCTCTCTCTCTCTCTTCTCTCTTTTCTCTCTCTCCCCTCTCTCTCCTTTTCTCTCTCTCTCTCTCCCCTCTCTCTCCCCTAATAATATATATATGAAACATTGAGAGAGAGGGGAGAAGATGGACAGACTACAAAAAAAAAAAATATTCCCCCTAGATGTGTGTGTGTGTGTGTGTGTGTGTGTGTGTGTGTGTGTGTGTGGTGTGTGTGTGTGTGTGTGTTTGGGGGTTTGGGGAGGGTTTCCAAGATGCGGCTTAATGTTATTCTCGGATTCAAAACTTAAAGTGCTGATGGTGGTTTTAGTACCTCCTGTAGGATTTCGGTTGCTGGTCTTCAGCAGTGCTACCACTGAGCTGTATTTTACTATACAATAGCTCAGTGTTTGCTGCTGACGGGCATGTTGAGGAGGAGGACGTTACTGGTAGTGGTGGCGACAACGGACGATTTCTGCGACGATAATATCCTGCAGTGAGGTACAGCATTCACAGAAGTGAAAGTCCCCACAGCAGAGAGCCGAGAGCTGCCCAAATGTCCCTTTAAAGTCCCGAGAAGGTTAGAACATTGCTCTGCGTGCTTTGACTGTACGATACAGCATGCCAGGAGTTCCTTTTTAATAATTATTTTATGCCTTCCCGGTTTATCGATACTGCCCTCGTCTCTCCAAATCTTCAAACACAACGTGAGAGTTCTGAAAGCAGTGACTCGAAGTTTGACTTGTTATATGACGAATTCTGTTTAATTTGTGACGTGATGAATTGTGTCTGTTACGTGACGAGTTGTGTTTAACTTGTGACGTGACCAATTGTGTTTAGCATGTGACGTGATAAATTGTGCTTAAACTGTGATGTGATGAATTGTGCTTAACTTGTGACCTGTGAATTGTGTTTTGCCCTGACATCATCTTGGCGGGGCCATTGACCGTCAGCGGTCAGCTAACTGCAACGACGGTGATCATGGACCTGTGACATTGATGATAGCGCTCTTTGTGGTTGCAGAGGGCGTGCCAGAGGCTGGTGCGGGAGGTGTGCATGCCGGCCAAGCTGCTGTACCTGAGGTGGACCGCGCTGACCAAGAGCAT
This sequence comes from Alviniconcha marisindica, assembly GCA_018857735.1. NCBI lineage: Eukaryota > Metazoa > Mollusca > Gastropoda > Provannidae > Alviniconcha > Alviniconcha marisindica. The sequence goes on along the minus strand of JABMCL010003003.1, from coordinate 870,320 downwards.
CAAGGCCACCCGCGTGCTGTACAAGAGGTAGGTCTGTGTGCTCGCCCCGCCACGAGAGAAATCAAACTGTCGTGTAAATTGTCGAGTTATAGAGCGCGTGAAAAACACTGCCACATTCACAGAATGTTCGTGGTCACAGCGCTTGATAAAGAGAAGGGGGTGTACAAAGAAACAATCAAGACACACATTGAATTTTTTTAAATAAATAATATATATATAAAAATAAGAAATTGTTTTCGAAACTAGCTCACACACATCTTGGGCCAGAAAACACAACCAAACGCATCCAAAAACGCAATCAGGTTATGGAAATCTGGATAGTTCGATGTTGTTTGGACACGACGTTGAGTGCAGCAACCATGTTGAATTGATGCATCACAGCCTCGCACACTTTTTAAATAATGGACTTCTGCTGTTTGGTTTCCTTGTCTGACACGTGTGCTATGTAGTAATGGTCTTTCCGCGCTGATTTGGTTTGTTTGCACTCAGTAGCGTATCCCCTGCTGCGCTAACCCGAGCTGTATTTTGACATCGACACTGCAGTAGACACAGAGGGATGAATGGATATACCGAGGGGTGCCTGCAAGAATCCCGTATCTCTATGGATGAGTGTTTCGGGAGATTATGTCAAGGCTTGCAAGAAAAAGCTGAGATCCTTTTCCCGAATCATGAAGGCCTGTACCTTGCGCCCGATTTCGATGTAGCAAGCGGATGAGAGTTGACGAAGGCCACACTTCCCCTGGATACAACGCCAGTGTGTCTAGGGTGAACTTCCATAGGGTGAACTTCCATAAGAAAGTCGGCGGGAGTCACATTACGGCCGGTCAGCAGGGGCAGCACAGGGAGACAAGAGAGGAGTTCTGCACAGCGCCCCAACAGAAAAACACGTTCACGTTTTAGAGTGACAAACGCAACGCTTCCCCCAGCTACAACGTCAGTGTGTCTGGGGTGAACCGCCCTATCAAAGCCGGCGGGAATCTCATTTATAGCCGAGTCAACAGGGGAGGTCCAGATGATGATGTCTTCAGATGTCAGGCTGACATATTAGGGACAATAGGAGCCCAGAGAGGATTTCTGTACTGCACCCCAACAGAAAAACTCGCGCACGTCTCCATCCTCCCTCGAGTCATAAGACTCAAACCCAGGCCCACAGCACGTCGGGCGGACGTGCTAACGATTACGCCACGAGCATAGCTGATGTTTTGAACTGCCTTCCGCGGTGGAAAAAAAGAAGGAAATCAACAGCGTGAGCCAATCTGTTAGTTCCTGGCACGATTGCAGTGCGCATCTCTGCATCTGCTGTGTTTGTGTTCAGTGCTGGGGTCTCCTTCGCAACGTGTGAGACGAGGCCTTCAGCGTGCAAGGCGAGAGGAGAGGAGGGAGCGGGGGTGGTGTGTCGGAGAAGGAGACTGCCGGTGTTTGTTGAGCTGATGGACGCTTTGTTGCCCACGCTGTCATCTCCGTCACAAACTTAGACAACCTCCTTCCCACTGTTGCCCTCGGGAATCTTTTTTTTTTTTTTTTTTCCTTCTCAAATTGAATCAGTTCTGTTTGGCCAAATGATAGCTGTCCTCCCTATTTGTATGGACTAACCGCCACGAGCATTGCTGTCTACTTGTAAAGCGAGTGTTCTGCTCTGTGCCGCTAATGGGCTTGACACATGACAAGTTTTGCCAGTGTAACAGCTCGAAGGAACGGCGATCGTACTCCTCTTGCCCTTTTGTCTGCACGCGGGTACACACACACACACACACACCACACACACACACACACACACACACACACACACACACACACACACACACTCATACATATATGTATATTCATTTTGAAACCTTGAAAAGTGAGTTAAAGAGAGAAGATGGAGAAAAGAGGGTGTTGGGATGAGAGAGAGAGAGAGAGAGAGAGAGAGAGAGAGAGAGAGAGAGAGAGAGAGAGAGAGAGAGAGAGAGAGCAAGCATACGTATAACAGCATGCAGCTGGCTATGTTATTATGACTCACAATCTCCATTTCACCGAGACTATCGCTATTAAATACAAACAACTGATATGGAGATCAGTCGCAACTAGATTTAGGTGTACTTGTGGTTAACACCTTTTTCTGCTCTCGTGCAGTGGGATATGCATAAATTAAAATCCCCACTGTTGAGAACCCATGGCTGACAAATGTTTCTCCCTTTTAAAGCCTGGGGTAGGTCAGAATATAGCCATGCATGCTTCGCCCACTGCCACGAATTTCGTCCTTTTCCTAATGTCGGCCTTTCCGGTCCATTCACCTTCATTTTGTTTCCATACCATCTTTCCACATTTAAGTGTGTTGGCCCGCGGAATACAGCAGGTCACGTCACAGCCGACTGATCAGTGCAGGTTCCCGTGTCGAGTGCCCGTGGATAACAGAAAGGTTCCAAAGCATATGAGGTTTTGTATTGTAACAACGACTCAGGCATTTGTTTGCGATTTAAAGATTTTTCTCGCCTCCGCCGAATCCGCACAGTGTAAATAAACATTGAGATATGCTTCCTGCTGACTGTCCTTGGCTTGGTTGCGTTTGCTGTTGACTATGTTGTGTCCAAAAATGTGATGCAGTTTTTGACTTGTGATTTAGAGACTTGTGTTTTGAACTGGTGAAAATTAATTGTGAATGTGTGACTTGTCCTGAGGTGACCCTATGCAGTTGACAGGACGTTAAACTCCAAGAACTTACAGCACATGTATGCGAAACTGTGTAGATATATAGGGCTGATGGCAAAGGGACTGTATATAGCTGCTTTCTGATGTGGAAATCAACAACATCCGAGTTAAAAAGCCACCGGTAACCCTAAGGCTAAACCCATTACGCTCAGAGAACTGGTGAATAATTGATACAACCGAGTGAGCATCTTTATCTTCCTGTGAGTATCTTTATCCTCCTCTCTCTTTTCTCTCTCTCTCTTCTCTCTTTTCTTTAATGATTTTTTTCATTCTTTCTGGAAGACCATCGACAAAACAAAGACATCGGCAACTATTGGCATTGCTTGCTTGGGGGTGGGGAGGGGATAAGCGGTGGGGAGGGGGGGGGGGGGGGGGGGGGAGGACACGGAGGTGTATTACAAAGTGCAACGCCCCACAAGGATGCCAGGTTCAGTTTTCTTTTGCCGTCAGCAAGACGGTCGATAGCTCTGGCCAGACTTTTGCATCGATGATGCTGTCTGCGCCACTGTGCAAACATGAATGCCAGAAAACAAAAAATCGGATCAATGCCAGAATTTCACCAAGAACGTACTTTGTCTCCCCCCCCCCCGTTTTTTTTCATCATTGTGTGTGTGTGTGTGTGTGTGTGTGTGTGTGTGTGTGTGTGTGTGTGTGTGTGTTTCCCCGTTTCCTCTTCTTCTCTCCGCTCACAGCTACTTTCCCTTTGCTGGAAACCGAAGCTGTGAATCGTTGCTAACCTTGACTGAGTCATTAACTCCGCATCTGAACAAGAAGAAGACGACAAGCAAATAATTGCGGCGCATCAATAAAACGGACTGCCGCTTAGTGAAAACCAGCCTGGTCCCGTGGCTCGGTCCTGCTGCTGCCTGCATTATTCACCGTGCCGAGAACAGACCCAGCCCACCAGGCGTGAAAGGCTCTTTGGAGGTGCTGCCGGCTTCCGACACACGACACACGTGGTCCAGAGAGCATCGAAGAGTCGAGACGACTGCCTTGGTTCTGCAGCAACCGTGCACCCGGCACCGTGTCCACAAATACTTGGAACTGGACATGAAGACAACCCCCAAGAGAGAGAGGGTGGGGTGGGGAGGATGACAGACAGAGAGAGGGGTAGAGAATTCGAAACTTTATTTTACAAGGATTGTAGTTTAGGTTCAGTCAAACCTGGTTAACGACAGTTCCTTGCTAAGCTACTGATTAGTGCAAAGTTACAAAGGCATAATTTGTATACATATGTGAATATTGAATGAATGAATGGAAATTTACATATGGTGCATAAAACTTGCATGTTCACAAGTATGGCTGCTAACGTTTACTCCCTCGACACAAAACACAGAAATGTTCACTAAGTTTAGACATCACTCGTTGCTTCAATCCTTTCCTGCAAGTTGCTCAAAATGAAAAGAACTGAATCAGCAAATGGTGGCTAAACTCGTATTCCAGTGTTTCCCTTTCTGCTGCTGTTTTACATGAAAATGGCGTGAAAAGGACAATGCCAACCGTGCACGCCAGCGTTGTCACCTGTAGTGTTATGTTACGAGAGGCGAAACGGCCTCCAATAGATGTTTGCTCCGCTGCAGTATCAGTGACTGCGGACTAAGAGGCCGGGGACCGGGGAGGGGATGGGGGTCCCACGGGGCGCATTCCAGGGAGGGGGGGGGGCGGTCGGGGGGGGGGGTCCCGGGGTGCATTCGCAGGCTGGGGGTCTCGGGGTGCATTCCCGGGGAGGGAGGGTGTCCCCGGGGAGGGTCCTGGGGGTGGGGGGGGGGGCCTCGGGGTGCATTCGGCAGGCTTGGAGTGTGGGCGAGAGGCGTAACGACCCCTAATTGCAGTCGGACGCCGCTCGTTTGTCATTTGTCACAACACGCCCAGCCACGCTGGTTATTTGTCAGGCCGCAGTCAGGAGCATTTGTCAGTAGCCATAGCTTGGCGTGGCCACGCTGCGCACCGTGCTTTGACTCATTGGCTATGGCGAATTGATTTTTTTTTTAAAGAAGAGGATTTGCTATTGTTGTTGTTGTTGTTGTTATTGTTCTGTGTGTGTGTGGTGTGTGTGTGTGTGTGTGTGTGTGTGTGTGTGTGTGTGTGTGTTTTTGAGGGAGGGGGGCGTCTCTTTCTTTTTTCCCTTTCTTCCTTCCTTCCATCCTTTCGTTCTCTCTCTCTCTCTCTCTCTCCTCTCTCTCTCTCTCTCTCTCTCTCTCTCTCTCTCTCTCCCCCCCCCCCTTTTTTCTTTCCTTCTTTCTTTCCTTGTCTCTTCTTTCCATTCCTCTAAAATTGTTTCTTTATCAAACAGTTCGTCTTGAATTCCTGAACAGACAAACACCATCTGCTCCCGATCCGTATTCACCCCCCCCCCCCCCCCCCCCCCCCCCCGCGCCCCCTTTTAAATTATAGATAGATATATATATTTAGAAATACACGAACCTTTATTATTTACGTCTAACGATCGTTGCTGTTGCTTCAGGTTGTCGGCGTTGAAGCCTGTACCCCTGGACTTCTACCTGGAGTATGCCAAACAGGAGCTGATGCAGGTCAGTGCTTACTGGTTGTGTGCTGCCATCGCCGCTCTTGTGTCTTACGTATAACCTCGTGTCACTGGTTACTTACTCTGTGTGTATGTGTTGGGGGGTAGGGGGGTGGGGGTGGGAAGACAGATAAAGAGAGTTGTGATGGGGATGGGCACGGACAAAGAGAGATAGTAGATTGACTGTGTGTATGGATGGAAGAGGGCAGTGTGTGTTGCGGTGTGGGGAGGGGGGTATAGAGAGGATTGTGGTCGGGCTACACAGACTCATATAGTTTGGAGGCATAGAGCGGGTGGGAGGCAGCGTGTGCCTATGCGTGAGTACGCATGTGTGTGCGTGCAATATTAATTTTTTCGTTTAACACCCTCGTCTCTTTCAAAACAAACGCGCGCCTATTCACGACACGCTTGTCGATAATCAGTCCAACGCAACACATCTTCCTCTTTGGCTTCAGAAATCGTTTCTCTCCCTATTTTACTCGCATAGTGAGTGAGTCGGATTAGTCAGCCTACTCCAATCAAAAAACAAACAAACAAACAAACACAAATTAACACTGATTGCCCGTCTTTTTTATACCCCCACCAGCAAAGTTGGGAAGGAGGGGGGAGGGGGGGGGGGGGGGGGGGGGGGGATACCCAGGAATCACAATGTCCACCTGACCTTCTGTCTGTCCGGCTTTGTTCAGCAGATATCTCCTGAACCGCGCAACCTTTTGTAACCAAACTTGGTACGGTGATGCACGGACTCTGTGTGTGTGTGTGTGTGTGTGTGTGTGTGTGTGTGTGTGTGTGTGTGTGTGTTGTGTGTGTTTTCTTTTTTGTTTGTGTTTGTTTGTTTGTTTGTTTTTCGTTGGGGGTAGGGAGTAACTTTGTTTTTAGTTTGTTTTCCCCCCCCCCCCCTCTCTCTCTCTCTCTCTCTCATCTTTTTTCTTTGGTTGTTTTGTTTCGGTGTGTGTGGTTTTTGTCAAGAATCGTCTTCAAACTCTGAGGGGTAGTCTTTGTTCGAACACGGTGTCGTGCGTCCGAACCGGACCTGTCTTTGCGACTGGATGATCTGTGTGTCGCTCTGGTGTGACCACGCTTGACTGGGCGTTAACTGCACTCCCCCGTCACGAGGAAACAAGCAGGCCGTGAAGCGTCCCAGTGTCACAAGATACTCGAAATTTCCTGAAAACGGCACTTCGGTGGCGCTGGATTTGGTGCGTGATCGATTTATGTCAGTAGCGGAGTTATTATCTCGTTTGAACTGATCCCTTGATTTATGGCTGTCGTGAAAATGCGGTAATTTGTGTGCTGATTGTCGTAAAATGTGATAGCTTATGACCTCCTGATCATCACAAAATATGGGCCGGGGGGGGGGGGGGGGGGGGGGGGGGGGGGGGGGGGGGGAGAATGGTGTACGACAATCTTCCTCTGGATCCCCGAGTGGGTGGATGCCCACAAACAGAGAATAATTATTTTATGTCTGTGCTCGCTGCCTCTGCACCGCACTTGGGGACTTTTGAGTTGGCGGGCCTGCACCCCGACCTGAGTTTGATCTTAGCAACATTGTCTGCTCCCACGCATGCATTTAGTACAGTCCCCCCCCCCCCCCCCCTCCCTTCTCTCTCTCTCTCTGAGGATTATGTTACGGACTCAAGGAGTCATTTCAGTCCCATCATGCGCCTCTCAACACTTCAACACACTTGGGGGCGGAAGGGAGTGGGGGAATTAAGACAAAAAACAAAAAATCCGTTTCCTTTCAGATCGTTCAGGACTGCGGCGCTTATGAAACGGAATTATTCATCCGTTTGGGGGGGGGGGGGAAGGAGTGGGAGGGGGGGGGGGGGGGGTTGCACGTGATGATGCCGCCGCTGGTCACCTGAGAGCTGGAGCTGTCGCCGAGCCTGACCCACATCCTCACCCCCGGAGGCTGAACACACACCATGAATATTGCATGCGCCGATGTGTCGGTGCCGTCGCCAGGCATTGCACACACCCTCATCACCCCCCCCCCCCCCCCACCCTCACCCCCCCCCCCCCACCCTCATCACCCCCCCACCCCACCCCCCACCCCACCCCCCCCCCCCCCACCCCCAGGTCTCTGCTGGACTCGCGGACTTACAATTTCCCAGTAACTGTGCGTCCGTGGCTGGACTCGTTCAGCGCTGTTGTCGCGTGTGTCGTCGTGCCGGACTGCCAGAACTGGCGGTGAGGTGCCAGCGATGGGGAGACTAGAGTTCTCCTTCTGTTGAGACTCCAAGGGTTCCCTCTGTGGCTTATTGCGGACGCAGATGCCAAGGACACGTGTGCTGAGAACCGAGAGCTATCAACGGTTTCCCAATGCTTTAGCTTGCAGTGTTAAGTGCCAACATAGCTTTTCAATAATAGTTGTAATCATGGAAATTTGGAAAGCGCCTACCATGCTGCCCCAAGCGCTAAACAAACGTAGTATAGCACACATAATGCACGTCGAGATAAAGACTGTTATCAATTTAGCAAACAACTAACACATAATGTGCACATCAACACGGGTTCAAACGTAACTATGTACAAGATGCACACACGCCCTCCCTCCCTCACACACACACACGCACGCACGCACGCCCTCCCTCACACACACACACACACACACACACACACACACACACACACACACACACACACACACACACACACCTCCCCCTCACACACACGCACGCACGCACGCACGCCCTCCCTCACACACACACACAACACACACACACACACACTCTCTCTCTCTCTCTCTCTCTCTCTCTCTCTCTCTCTCTCTCTCTCTCTCTCTCTCTCTCTCTCTCTCACTGATAAGGGCGAAGGACAGGGTTGCTTAACTAAAATATTTTTGGAGAAATCCGCATTCTCTCAGACTTGCGTACCCGGTTCACTCCCCCTCCCCCCATCATCTTCCAGCATAAAGTGACGTGTGTCACAAACAGTGAATCAGACTCCGACTTGTGATCTGAGGATTGTATTTCACCCTAAGACATGACACTTACGGATGATTCTGCCTGAAATGACAAGTATCTAACTAACTAGCCTCCCGCACCCCACCTCCCACCCCCAACACCCGTTATGTACATCACTGCATTTCATTATACACTCCATCCGGAAGAGACGGTGTACTTGACTCGTTCAGTCCAGAGCTGGCTGTGAGGCTGTATACTGTGCGGGTCTGACCTGTTGCATGTCTGTGCTGTCAGCCTTTCGCTGCCCCATGCTCTGCCTGTGGAGACGGAAATTAAGGCTGAGCTTCGTCAACTAATGAAGGGCTGGTCATGTCAGGTTTTTTGTTTTGTTTCGTTCCCCCACCTTTAACAAGCCTCGATCTATTTTCCTTTCTTTTTTTTTCCTTCTTTTTTCGCCCATCTTTTTCTTCTCCCCCTCATCCTTGCAGAGCGTGTGTCAATGAAGCAGCCATTCTGGCAAAACGCTGGCATTATCCAGAGAAGCGGTGATTAGCCGGAGTCGCGTGCAGCGGGAGAGTTTTGTGTCAGCAGCGCTGACAGTCCTTCCCCGCAGCCGCACGAGGAGCACGTGCGTGCCGTTCTGATGATTAGCTAGCTGGATTGGAGCAGCGTGCGTGAGGTCGACTGCTGCACGCTCTTCCTTCTGTCCAAGCCCTGGCTCGCCCACATGCCTGTCTGCCCACCTGTCTGCCGACCAGCCTGCCTACCTGTCTGCCTACCTGCCTGTCTACCTGTCTGCCCACCTGTCTGCCGACCAGCCTGCCAACCTGTCTGCTGTCCTGCCTGTCGGCTCGCCCGTCTAACAAGCAGCTATTAGTCGGAACAGTCATTTTTAGACATCCTGTCATATCGTGATAGGTCGCCGCCTGGGTCTGGGGGGCTGATGACGCTGTTACACAGGTCACTGGGGCTGAGGCTGGGACAGCGGCCGTGGTCCAGACGTTTGATGAACCGGGGCTGACCTGTCGACTTGTGGCGCTGTCAGCTTGCTGGCAGGGGCAGGGCTTATACTTATAGGGTTGATGATGTCAGCGAGACCTTGGGCCCACTGAACACGAGGCAGCACGGGTGGTGAGTGACACAGATCTATGTCCTGACTCGGACAGCGAGGGAGAGTTGAGGTGGAGCAGACCTTTGGTGAATTCAGGGGCGTGCTGTCGACTGGCAGATTATAGTACTGTTAGCCAAATGTCACGAGAGCTCGGCTGGGGAAGGTCTGGCGTGGAACTAGTAGACCTTTGGTGGACTGAACATGATGGAACGTCAACAGATGGTGCGTTTACGCAAATGTCATGACAGGCTGAGAGAGCTGACGTGGACTAGACCGTTGCTGAACTGAACATGAGGCGAACTGTCAGCTGATGATGCGTTTGACACAATGCTGTAACAGGCTGGTAGAGCTGACGTAGAACCTGCTGCACTCGGAGCGTGACGTATGAAAACAACAGTCTCAGGATTTCAGATAGGCTGTCTGACAAGCTGGTCGGTCGATCGCCTGGTTGATCGCAAGGTTGATATATAATAATAATAATAATAATGGATACTTAGAACGCCGAACCCGCACCGACCCAAAGCGCTTACACATTCTTTGCATGTACATATATTGTCAAAATTCAACGTATACAATACAAATGCGCGCGCGCGCACACACACGCACACACGCACGCACAGAGAGAGAGAGAGAGAGGAGAGAGAGAGAGTCGTGGGACTAAAGAAAAGTTGGCAATGGGACTGAAAAAAAGTTGTTGTTTTTTAAAGAGAAAGGTTTGCAAGGAAGATTTGAAAGAACTGACACAGGTAGAATGACGGATAGAAACAGGGAGTTGGTTCCAGATAATTGGAGCCTGGTAAGAGAAAGAGCGCTGACCACTGGACTTTGTTCGGAAGGAATGGTATTCTGAATACTCGGGTGTCTGCAGAAGAGCGGAGCTGCCGGGAAGGAATGTAAAGGTGAAGAAGTTCTGAAAGGCATATGGAGGCCTGATGGAAAATTGTCTTAAGGCAAAGCAAAGACAACTTGTATTCTATCCTTGCTCAGTAGGTAGCCAGTGAAGAGAGTGAAGCATAGATGTGTCATCTGTGTCACTGCACTCGTGTTGTTTCTATCGACTCCTGTGTTTCATAGCACGTTGCTGTTCTGGACCTTGCCGACTGACGCAGTAAACGCACAACTTTGACTTGTCCCAGCAGACAGATCGTCAGCAGTTGTGAGTGCACCCGCACTCTCCCGTTCAGCGCGCAAGATGCAGCAGTTAAGAAAAAATTGCTTCGAATTTAGCTTCAGGAGGCAATCATGCGTCATTTAACTGTCTGAAGCTTGTCATCAGTCTTCTCCGCACTTCCAGTTCACGTCCCTCATTTCTTTCGTCCTTTATTGTTTTAGTTTTTTTCTTCTTCTAGTTTTTCACTCAGATTTGACTCCTCTCTTCCTCCCTCCTTATCTCTGAAAGCATGGGCTAATTTAGGGGATAGGTCCTGCAATTTATTTCCCATCACGTACTTGCTTGGGGGAAAATGAAGGGAAAAAACAACACAATTGGGTTGCACGGCTCGGGTGATGAAACTGGGAGAGAGCCCGACAACCAAACAGGGGAGAGTGAGACAGTTGGGTTGAACTGAGTTTTGCGTGTGATTGAGTGATGTAGTTGATGTCTAAGCCACCGTCGACCGTATGAACTATATCAGGGCATGAGTGGGTGAATGAGTGAATGGGTATGGGAAAAGAAGAAAACGTGACTGCTGTTTGTTCTCCCTAAACTACCCAGTCTACAACAAATCGTCACTGCTGATTAGTTCTCCCGATATAGCCAAGTCAAATCAGTCATGTACTTCTTTATTTCATTCAAAAGAAAACATGGGTGCCACATACGAATCATAAACAACGGAAAAAAATCTACACGTATAAGAGATTTACAGTCTAAGAGCACGCAATAACGTACCCCACAGGTATTTATATAGAATAATTAATTGTCGCGATTGCTGTTTAGTTCTCCCTATATATAATATAAACCACCCAGTCTACCAACAATCACTATCGCAGATTAGTTCTCCCGATATGTATATATCTATATAAACTAGCCCGTCTCCAACCAATGGCGATTGCTGTTTAGTTCTCCCGAAATATAATATAAACTACCCAGTCTCCAATCATTCACGATTGCTGTTTAGTTCTCCCTAAACTACCCGGTCTACAACCAGTCGCGACTGTTGTTTAGTTTTCCCGATGTAAACTACCCAGTTTCAAACCAACCGCGAATCGTGAGCCGGTGTGGCCTAGCGGGTCAGCTGTCAGGCTGGTAAGCTCAAGGACCTCGGTTTGTTTCCGCTTCGGCTCTCCTTTTTCTTTAAAGGTTGTGGTTTATGGACACTGTCTTTGTGACTTTGCTTCTCACAGTTAATGAAACTTTAAAATGGCTCTCATCGCTGCCCATTTTACTGCAGGGGTCATTCTGGTGGTGACGGTGTATAGCGTTAGTCTCCCTCTTCCCCCACCTTCCGGGTGCCTGCCAGTACGCCTTCGAAGACATCTCGGCGTTAAACGAGTTTAACCCATCCCAAACAACTGCGGTTGCTTTTTGAGTCTCCCTGACTACCCAGTCTCCAAAAGCCATTGGAAGTCCTCTCCCGAAAGTACCACGTCCGTCTCAGCCCTCTCTCGTCACGGCGGCTGCCCGAAGCGCATCTTCCGCCGTAGAAATTGCTTGTCTCTCGCTGACCCTCCCTCCTTTGATGGGGCTGCCCGAGAGCCGGACAAAGAGCAGCTTTGTTGGCAGCGAAAGACCGAGAATGAGATTTGTCTTTTGGGGACTGTCTGGTGTGTGTGTGTGTGTGTGTGTGTGTGTGTGTGTGTGTGTGTGTGTGTGTGTGTGTGTGTGTGTGTGTGGGTGTGTGTGTACAGGATCTAGCCTGTCTTGCGCCATTTACCGTTGGCCACCATACCAATGCAGATTGTTATTATTATAAAAAAAATATTATTTCGATTTTTGTGGTTGTGTTTGTGCATTTGTTGTTGTTGTTTGAGGGGGAGGGGATTTTTTTTTTGCATCCAGTCAATCAACTGCAAAGATCGTACCTTTGTCATTGTGATTGCAACGTTCTTACCGTTTACTCACTTGACTTTATTAAGCTTTTTATTCTAATTAAGCGAGTGAAACTGTATAGTATTTAATTACGTTTTTATGCACGTGCTATTATTTGTCAAAGGCAGATAACTGAATTTCCTTTTTGAGGATTAATAAAGTATTGTTGTATTGTATTGTGCAAGGGCGGGGAGAGAAGGAGAGAGAGAGAGAGAGAAGGGAAGAGAGATCGAAGAAGAAAAGGCAATTTTCACAGCTGTAGCCCTGAATCATATCCAATTTAACCGAATCTCAGAAATTAATTCCATTTTTTTTCACTTGGGTGGCAAGGCTGGAAGCAATATCTTGGCTTCGATTCTTTTTGTTATGACCCTTCCGATGTTGACCCTCCCCCCTCCCCCCCCCCGAAACCAATTTGTGATCGTCAGTCAGCCGCGGTGTTGGAGAGGAGCAGCTCAGAGATATGAACCAGCGGATCAAAGACTTGCTGTCTCTGGCTTAATGTTATCCAGAGCTTCCCGGTCAGGTTTCCAGTTGTTAATAGGTTTGTATTCGTACACCGTGTATGTGTGATTGGTTGTGGCGTTTTCACGGCGTGTGGCCCAGCTTGATGAAAACTGTCTAAACGCGTTGATGTATCCTGTCCTGTTTGGGATTCGATTCAGAGCGGGCAAGATACCCCCCCCCCCCCCCCCCTCCGTCTCTCTCTGTCCTGTGTAAGTAATAGAGATTACCCACCCCCCCCTTTCTCTCTCTCTCTCTCTCTCTCTCTCTCTCTCTCTCTCTCTCTCTCTCTCTCTCTCTCTCTCTCTCTCGCTCGCTCGCTCGCTCTCGCCGTCTCTCTCTCTGCCCTGATGTTTGACTGGGCGTAAAACACCAACTTACTTACTTACTTACTGCCCCGATGTACCGTCATGGTTGACCAGATGTTAGAAACCAATTCTCTCTCTTTGCTTTAGTGTACCGTCATGGGTGACTGGGTGTTAACCGGCAATTCTCTCTCTCTCTCTCGTTATGTATGTGCGTCTCGATGAGTTGTTTGCGGGATAACCTTTCCGATTTTGGTAAACATGCTACACTCCTGCTTCGGGGCATCTGGGCTCGGTTTGTCGGCGACATTAAATTTTCCCGACACATTCAACTACCATGACATATTAATGAGAGAGTTCGTTTGCACCCTCGGGCAAAACGGGGGCTGGGGCTGAAACGGCAGCACGGCCAGTACCGGCTACAGCTGGACCTCACTGGCTGTGTAGGTAAGTAGGTAGTGTTGCTTAATGTCCTCGGATGTCGGTTGACATATTAGGGACAAGCTGAGACCAATGCCGAAGCATGGTTCAATATAGCTTTACGTCCACGGAAACCAGAAGGCTCGTTAGGACGGACAGCCCAGGACGGCCACCTCGACTCTCACACAGCTCCTGAACTATGAACTGGCTGTGTCAAAGGCACGCGTCTTGCGTAGTTCCGTCGTGAGCCGGTTTGGTCTAGTGGTAAGGCGTTAGGCTGGTAAGCGGAAGGACTTCGGTTCGATACTGCTTCGGTTTTCCTTTCTCTTCAAAAAGGTTGTGTTTTGTGGACACTGTCTCGTGACTTTGTCCATCACTTCCTACTGAAACATTAAAATGGCTCTCATCGCTACCCATCTTAATGCAAAAATCATTCTGGTGGTGACAGTGTAGCGATAGGCATATAATCTCCCTCTCCCCCCACCTCCATACCTCCTTCCCCCCTTTCTCCCCGTCCCTAATAAGCCGTACGGTTTCTGTGGACGTTAAGCACCATGTTTACTTAGTTTCGTTCGCTTTGCAGGGTGACGTTTGACTGACTGTATTTATTTGACGCTATTCTCTGCTTCCGAGCAGACTCATTGCGCTGTAGTCGCATACAGCTCTGAATATCAGCTTTACACGGCGGGTTTTGATTTCCCACCGAAGTGATGTGCTTGCATTCTGTTCGGTTGTTACTTGGCTGGTGCCACATGAAACTGATGCCATGTCAGCGCACGTTCTGTGTACACGGAACAACCATACGTGTATGACCTCCGCGGTTGACTTGTCCTTCTGTTACTGTAGGAATGTAAATGTTAGGGGTGGGGTGGCTCACATGGTAGAGCGTCGGGCGCAGTACTAGCTTGGGTTCGATTCCCCGATGGGGCAAGGGATTTTTCTTTGAGAGTCAAGTTCCAGTGCGGACTCTCTTACGGTGTCCTTACAGCCCCCGCGTGTATCGCCCTGATATAACCGCACTGGTTGACTGGGCGTAAAACACCAATTTACTTACTTACCCCGCGTGTGCACGTTAAAAATCCCAAACACTGACAGCCTTACCATTGTTTGGACACACGAAATTACTGCACACACTGATAGGAATGGGTAGCGCTGCTCTTGCGGCTGCTGTTGCCTTTCGCAGGTAAGGTGACCCGAATTTCCCTCAAGCGGTAATGAAGTACTTCAATTTTTTTTATATATATATATATAAAAAATTAAAAAAAGAAAGAAGAAGAAGATAGAAGCGCAGAGGGGAAAGTGTCCATATGTGAGGGGGGCTAGCCAGGCGCTGGATTTTATCACCCTGTCAGCTGCACATGTTTATTATGTCGGAGGGGAAACCGGAAGCCCGCGAATTAGCCCAACTTCTGACAGTCAGTACCACCACCCCGGAGCCCCTGTCGGGAACCAAACCCGAACCCTCCAGATTTGGCGACAAAACTCGCTCGATCACACCGGCGTCTTTCGATACGGTGCGAATAGGTTCAATTCAGTTCCATTAAAAAAACTTTCATCCCACAAGGGGCAATTTTGTTGTTCTCAAAAGATGTGTGGTGGTTACAGGGAAGGTAACTGGCCAAAGTCGGTGGTCGCTGCCATTCTGTATGGGCGCATGCATTGAGTGTTTTTAATAATCATAGATAGCTTTCGTATAGCGCTACTCCCTGGTCTATACAAACTCACTGCGTTTTACAACATTCTCCGACATTTTCAACGTTAAATGACAAAAATATGAAAGGTAACATGTTCAAGAAAGTAACAGGTATATGACAAATAACAATATAAGACAAATGTTGGGGGGGGGGGGGGGGCATGATTGAAAATAAATCTTTGATTGCGTCTTGAGTCTAAAACAGTTGGATTGTTTAATTTAGTTGACTGATTGATTTATTGCTATTATTTATTTTTGTTAATGTTGTTGTTCTGGGTAGAATCAGCACAACAGTGTGTCATTGCAGTCTCAAGGTTTGTACGATGGCCTGATTTGGATCGCAGGTGTGGGCAAATCCACCTATTCATCTCTTATACCAATAGAAATACACGGTTCTTATCTAACAGCTTCAGTTCTTGTCTAACAGGAATTCAGTTCTTTACCTCCAGGTGGTGACAGGTGGACGGGGTGTGGGGGTGGATGGGGTAGGCGGTGGATGCCGGGAAGGGGGTATGTTGAAGAAGGAAGAAGGAACTGAGGAGAACCAGCTTCTGTCGACCGACCATTCATTTATCACCTCAGCCTTTCAGCACTGGAAACGAGCCTCGCTGCAAGTACACTCCCATTTATTACGACCTAATTGATGTGTTTACCCAGCGCCCCATCGTCACCGAGACGTGGGGGACGTTTGGCTCTCTCCTCCGGGTCATGCCAGTCAGCGGCAAACTGTCGCCACAGCGTACGTGATGGAGTGAACGGGGAAGTGTAAGTCAATACAACTTTGATGCAGACTGGGATGAGGAGCTGCCCCCGCCTGTGGACGGAACCCCTGCTGCGCGTCTTGATCCGTCGTGCAGTCGGTTTCTTCAAGTAATTTAATATTGATATACGATGCAGTAGCAACCTCAACCTCCCCGCCTGTGCACGGAACCCCTGCTGCACGTCTTGATCCGTCGTGCATTCGGTTTCTTGAAGTAATTCAATGTTGATATACGATGCAATGCCTCCTCCCCACCCCCCAACCCCCCACCCCATCGCCCCGCTTGGGAATGATTTCACCTTTAATGCAAATAATGAGGGAGCGGGGTCGTCACGCGTTTTGTGGGGAGAGGAAAGTGCTACACTTGGATGCAAACACACGGTAACTTGAAACCTCCTCGAGTGTTGCCGTTTGACCTCTGGCGCGTTATTGGAAAAGCTGGACACATTCAAGGGGTGTAGAAGTTTTGCTTTTCCGTTGGATGGACAGGTTTTAAACGGACTTTCGTTCCTCCTGCCCCCCCCCTTCGTCTGCGTGCGTGTGTGTGTGTGTGTGTGTGTGTGTGCGCGTGCATGCGTGCGTGCGCGAGCGTCGTTTCAAGTTAATCAAAGAAAGCTGGCGGTGTAACCTACCCCCCCGCCACCCACCCACACACACACACCCAAAAAGGGATTGAAAATGCCAATCACCACCAATTTTCCAGTTTGATAGCTTGTTTTCTTAAATAATAGTGCCAGACAAGTTCCGACTAAAAAAAGCCAATCGTTAAATAATCAGTCGTTAAATAATCACTCGGTTGGAGTTTCCGAGAGTGTCAGTGCGGCCTGTAAGCGCTGGGATGGGAAATGTGCCCCCGATGAAGTGGCGGCGAGCAAAAAAGCGAGGAGTTAGCGTCGATCCCAACAAACGTGCGCACGTGCTGCCCGGCCAGGGACGAGGGCCTCCGTCGTGTCGTCCCGACAGCTCAGCGGGTGTGTTTTATTGGATTGGAATCGCGTGGCACGTGCCGTCAAGGGTGAAATCGCATCTTGTCTCATTGATTGCTGCACAACCACCGGCCCGGCGCGCTTGTCATTGTGTGAACAGCGCATCATAAATTCTAGCTTTCTCCCAGTTCCAGACTGTCTCTTGTGTGTGTGTGTGTGTGTGTTGTTTCTGAGGTGTTTTGGGGTGGGGTTTTAACTCTCTCTCTCTCTCTCTCTCTCTCTCTCTCTCTCTCTCTCTCTCTCAGAACATACAGTTCAAGAAAGTAACAGGTATATGACAAATAACAATATAAGACAAATGTCACTTGCGTAAATAGTTTTCGAGTTCGAGCTTTCTCTCCCTCCCCTTCTCCTTTTTTTCTGCCCTTTCGCCTGATTTTTTCTTTTTCTTTTTTTCTTTCTTCTTTTCTTTTTCTTTTAATTTGGGGGTTAGCCCAGCATTGGAACTCCGTGCGTTTCCCGTCGGCCTTCATTTTCCCCTTCGTTATACACGTCATTTATTCTCTCCGCTACTTTGAGGGTAGGCAATCTTGAGCCGCGGGCTCGCGAACTCCTTTCAATCAGGAGTGTTAACTTTCGCTGGCGGTCAGTGTTTGTGTCCGCGCGTGGCCAGCTGCCCGTGTGTTGGGGGGGGGGGGGGGGCCGGGGGGAGGGGGGAGCCACTGAATGACAGGTTAGGGTCCGGCAGAGCTCATAGACCTCATTGGTTGCAGCCTTGGACATACAGGCAGCTGATTGGACGCCGCTGCTCTGTGTTGGCCCCGCACACTGCTGGGTCGATTACACTTCATTAGTTTAATGTCAGTCTGTCTCACTGTGCCCCCTCTCGATCCCCCCCGTCGCGGGTGTCGATCTCCTCTCCTCACGTTCTAGTGCATTGTTGAATGTTGCT
>JABMCL010003003.1:820000-847500 GCA_018857735.1 Alviniconcha marisindica | reverse complement strand
AATCTCAGATATTTATATATATTTTTTTTCTATAATGACAGAAAACTGACCTGCACATTAATTTTAGTTATTTCGGAAAATAACAGACACAAACCACAACAGCGAACAAAAAAACGCTGTGATTTCCGGAAATGACAAGGTTTTCAGCCTCTTCTGAACCAATTCGGCTGTAACTTATATTTGCATACACATACAGAGACAGGCACGAGCTTGTGCCGACGTGACCAGAGTCAAGACCAGCGACCTTGTTTAAAAGAAGACTGGATTCAGACTAGACCGATGAGCTGCTGCTGACGCAAAACTGACTCCACAACAGTGATTGCCTCATCACAGACCACGCCAACCACTTGGCTTGGGCCCCAGCTTGTCGGCATGGCAAAGTTGTGTTTAAAAACACGCTTTCGTCGCTGCCATGGCGTTTGACAGATTTTGTCGCACAAACGGAATATGAAAGGCGTGTAACCTACGGGGTTATCTCCAGAACTCGGAATGTGCCACGTTGTGCGTCTCTAAAACATCCCTCCTTGCTATGTAGAGGGTCGGTGTTTGGCGAAGCTGAGTGAGCTTCGCAGCACATAATCTGTCTATGGCTGGTTGGCCGATTTTCTGGTGAAAGTGTCTTTTATTTTGCCTACCAATTATCTTGCGTGTTGTACCCAAAGGGGACAAACAACAATTACGCCTACTGTCGAGAGATAGAATATCTAGCTCCGCGCTCACGTTTCGCATGCGAGCTTTTCTTCTTCTTCTTTTTATCTTTTTCTTTTTTTCTTTCTTTCTTTTTCTTCTTCTGCTTTTCTGTTGTTGTTTTTTTCTTTTCTTTTTCTTCTTCTTCTTCTCATTTATTTTTATTTCTGGAGTTTCTTCTACTCTCTCTCTCTCTCCCCTCCCTATTTCTCTAATTTACTCCAGTGTTAGAACGTGAACTTGGCGATAAGAGATAAGAAAGAACATGAGCATAACAAGCCGATATCAAGGGATTATTTTGAAGGCAAGCACTTTCAGTCGTAAAAATTAACACTTTTATTTTTATTAAATTGTTATTACTCGCAAGTCCTGCGTGTAGTGCCGTTTTGTGGAGAAGGCTGCTGCAGTACGAGTTTTGTGGAGAAGGATGCGGTAAGAGTTTTGTAGAGAAGGCTGCTGCAGTACGAGTTTTGTGGAGAAGGATGCAGTAAGAGTTTTGTGGAGAAGACTGCTGCAGTACGAGTTTTGTGGAGAAGACTGCTGCAGTACGAGTTTTGTGGAGAAGACTGCTGCAGTATGAGTTTTGTGGAGAAGACTGCTGCAGTACGAGTTTTGTGGAGAAGGATGCGGTAAGAGTTTTGTGGAGGAGACTGCTGCAGTAAGAGTTTTGTGGAGAAGACTGCTGCAGTACGAGTTTTGTGGAGAAGACTGCTGCAGTACGAGTTTTGTGGAGAAGATTGCTGCAATACGAGTTTTGTGGAGAAGTATGCGGTAAGAGTTTTGTGGAGAAGACTGCTGCAGTACGAGTTTTGTGGAGAAGGATGCGGTAAGAGTTTTGTGTGGAAACATGATGCAGTAAGAGTTTTGTTTAGAAGAACGCAAAATTATAACCGTACTGGTTGACTGGGCGTAAACACCAAATTACTTGTTTAGAAGAATGACGCGGTAAGAATTTTGTTTAGAAGAATGACACAGTAAGAGTATTGTTTAGATTAATAATGCATCAAGTGTTTTATTTAGAAGACTGATGCAGTAAGAGTTGTGGGGAAGTCCGATGCAGTAAGAGTTTTGTGTGGGGGAAAAGGATGCAGTAAGAGTTTTGTGTGGGGTAAAAAGATGCAGTAAGAGTTTTGTGTGGGGTAAAAAGATGCAGTAAGAGTTTTGTGTGCGGGAAAAGGATACAGTAAGAGTTTTGTGAAGATGACTGATGGAGAGAGAATTTTGTGCAGAAAAACACTGCAGTGATGGTTTTGAGTAGAAGAAGGATGCAGCAAGAGGTTTGAGTACAAGAAGGATGCAGCAAGAGTTTTGTGCAGAAAAAGAATGCAGTGTGAGTTTTGTATGGAAGACTGCCGCAGTTAGAGTTTTGTGTGCACAGAGACCAAGGTCACGTTATACCTCCAGGAAGACATGAGTACACGGTAACTGGGTTTGATTGGAGATGGCTTTATTTATTAATTAATTATTTTAATGAACAGACATACCGACGGATATTTCATGCTTGCTAAATGAAACATTGCTGAATAATCTCTGGAAGACATTGAAAGTGTGATCGTTAAATCTATGGTCTCATCCCAGATGATGGCATCTTGACATCGGCAAATCTGAAGGACTGGCAACAGGAAATACATCATGCTATTAAGAAATCTGATGCTATTCTAGCTCACGGAGTGTCTTGTTTTGAAGCAGACGAAGCATCTGCGGTGGGCGGATTGCATGAAAGATGATTCGGATTATCGGGCCTGTCAGCATCTCGGGGAAGCTGCCGAGCGCGTCTTCCGCAGCTCTCGTGCATCCGCCCCGCTGCTTTCTGGACAGGTTCGACATCTTGTCATCTGCAGCAGAACACGGGACTTCCACTCCACTGCGCGTGCACTGGAAGCCCTGGTCTGTGTCGTCATTTCCTGGCCAGGTCCGACATCTCTGCATCTGCAGCAGAACGCGGGATTTCCTCGCCACTGCACGTACACTTGCAGACCTGGTCTACCTCGTCACTCTCTGCGCAGATATATTTTGTCATCTGCAGCAGAACACGTGACTTCCTCTCTACTGCACCGGTAGTTGTAGACCTAGTCTATTTTGTCACTTTATGCGCAGATGCGACACCGTGTTATCTGCGCCACAAAACGGGACTTCCGGCCTCTCTACTGCACCTGCACTTGTATGCCCCATCTGTCTTGTCACTGCCTGCGCAGATACATCTTGTCATCTGCATCAGACCACGGCACGTCCTGCACACACACTTGTAGACCTGGTCTATCTTTTCACATTCTGGGAAGTTCAACGTCTTGTCATCTGTTTGCATCCGACCACGGGACGTCCTTCCTGCTGCACGTGCACTTCGCACTTAATCTATACTGTCACTTTCATAATGACGATCATGATGACAACGATGGTGGAGTTAACGATGACGACGACTACAGTAGTTGTGGTAACGATGATGATTCGGTTTATTTTGTTATTCACTGTTTATCCACAGCAAAGCCCATGGTGGTGGTAACGATGAAGATGACAGTGTCGTGATTGTTGGTGTTTCGAGGCTCATCCAATAGTGTGACTGTTAGCGTTTCGAGGCTCATCCAATAGTGTCGTGACTGTTGGTGTTTCGAGGCTCTGTGAACATACAATTAGATGCGTGATGCCTGATTTAAAAACAGCAACATTTTTGACGTGTTTTATTTAGGCAATGTTGTGCTACAAATAATATTCTGTGGTCACAGAGTTGAAATACAGTAGATACAATTTAGGTATGTATGCACAGAGATAGTTTCGAACAGAACTCAAAGTAAGCAAGTCAAGTGACACCTGCGTGACAACTGATTTTACGCAAAAAATGTGTTCCTTCTTCTTCTTTCGTATAGTGTCCAACTTCATCTCTGTCAAGACTCGGACACTTTTAGTGCGTGCTGGGTTATTTTGGTGTTTCCATAATCCACCGAACTCTGACCATGGACTGCAGGACCTTCAACGTGCGTACGCGATCTTTTTGCAGGCGAACACAGTGTTCTTTCTTTCGTTTGATCCTTCATACTTTGACTTGCTTGTCCGGCGGCTGGGGGAACATTCATGTAGCAAACAGGACTAAACAGACTGGAGTTACTCTCAATTGTGCAATAACCATTTTTATTTAATGGGGACCGAAACGAAGACAGGTTGGCCTGGAAACAGAAAAATGGGCAAATATTTTCACCTGCAGGAATGGTTTGTGTGTGTGTGTGTGTGTGTGTGTGTGTGTGTGTGTGTGTGTGTGTGTGTGTGTGTGTGTGTGTTGTTGTTGTTGTTGTTGTTGTTTAGTTTTTTGTTTGTGTGTTTGCTTTATCAGTATGTATGCAAAACGAGTACTTTCATTCTTTCTTTCTTTTTGGGGGAGGGGGGCTACTGATTTTAGCTCCACGGGGCGCAGCCATCATGGTTCACTCTTTACTAATAAAGAACAGATTCGTGGTTCGTGACATATCTCAGACGTTTGTTACTTATTCCGGCCTTGTTCATGACATCACTGACTGACAGACGGCTTGATGCAAAGCGGCACCACTCGCGCTCGTCTTTTCCACACATTCAAACGGCGACTTCTAACAAAGAGGACCAGAAATGGAGGGACTTTTTTCATCATTGTTATTATTATCATTGTTATTATTATTCTTACTGACAGGGCCTGTGACGGTTCTGAGCTGCGGTTTCCCTCAACTGACTGTGAGACGGCAAGAAGAATAAAGGCACGGGTCGAATTTCTGAGAATCGACGGAAGCTCGCTGGTTTTCTAAGAATATACATAATTAGTCATTGGTATTCGGCCAACAAGTATATAGCCGTGCACACACGCAAGCACGCACGTACACACGCACGCACGCACGCACTACACACGCACGCACGCACGCACACACATAGACGGACACTCACACACACACACCGCGCGCGCGAAAGCATGCACATACGCACACACATTACATTACACAAGGCACAGAACACAGAAACCGGGTTTTGTTTCAATGAACAAGATTTATTATTACACACACTGCCTTTTTCTCCCTCAATGAATCTCTTAACAAAACCACGACACAGCATCGTAAACGGCTAAAATATTTACAGTTAAATAACTGAGTGGACACAATGCATACATACATAAAACATCATGTTGCTGTACAAATATATGACATCAAAATAGAGAAAGAAAGCATAAAAGCTTTTCTCCGTCGTATTTTGTAACTACTTGATGCAAAACAAAAAACGAAACAAATTGCAGAATCGTGCCGCCTCCCCCCCCCCCCCCCCCCCACCGCGGCACGCACACACACACACACACACACACACACACACACACACACGCGTGGATAGCACGAGAACTGAGGTAAAGTACGGAGCGAGAAGCAGACAGATAATTAATTGTTTTTCAACGCCCAGTCCACCATAAGCACGTGCAACACCACTGACAGTAACAAGACACCTCTAGCATCGCTTTCCGGCACCTTCCTCCAAACACTGCCAGAACTGGTCACCCCACTGAAGGGGCACTCTTTATCTCCGCGCAGCTGTCCACCGACGTTGTCAACGTCCTCCGAAAGGTTTGGGAACTAACAAGACTGTGGAAGCAACACAGCGTCCAAGCACGCACCTAAACATGAGGCGCGTCCGCCCCGAGTAAAAAATAATAAATGTTCCGTCTCAATTCAAACCATTTTGGTTTTATTTGTACTGGCGTAGGCAACGTGGGCGGTTATAAACGATTCGACTGATATAATTTGAGTAGTCTGTTACAAACTTACTGCCATTTGAGCTCCAGCGAAAAGCTGTTGGTTAACTGGCGTAATCAGTCATGGCAGTGGGTGGAAGAAGAATGTCGTAAACCGTGCGTGGAGTTTGGTCGTATGACGGCCTGCTGGAGTTCCAATACTTTCTGCATCCCCATGTGGAACAATTAATGTCTTCAACGTAATGTTTCTGCTTTGCTAAAACTCGCTAATTTAATTGTTGGGAGGAGCTACAGCAGCGGCAGTACAAAATTCCCCGGCAGGGAAAGGGTTAACATCTGGTGAGAATCGAGTTAGCAAGTATTTTGTCTTTTAAGCCGGACGTAGGTCAGAATATAGCTTTGCAAGCTTCGCCCACTGCTAGGAACTCTGCCTTTTTCGTATTTCTACCTTTCCGGTTCCTTCAACTCCCCCCTCCCCCACCACCCTCAATCTGCACCCCCATCCGCCCCTCCTCCTCCAACGCAAACGGCATACATAACGTGGACAGTGAATCAGACATTAACCTGTGACCTGGTGACCTGTGTTTCACCTTGATTTGACCTTCGCGAGTAACCTGGCATTAAATACCAAGAATCAAGAATAACTTTTCTCCCCCCCCCCCCCCCCCCCCGCCCCCTTCCCCCCGTCTAGTTACAAATGAATCTGCACCAACTGCGCTCAGGAGGATCAGTAATCAAGACCGGATACTCTTGGGAAGGGTATTGCATAACCAGCTCAGTCGTCTTGAAACAGGCTGCCTAACAATGAATACATGCACATGTGACAACAGGACAAAAGCCTTTCCGCATGGGACAGTTGTCAAGTTAGGCCTACAGTATGGCGACAGTCCTCGTTAGCTTGTGTTCCACACTACCGCATGGGTTGTTAAGTAATCTCTAGACTTCTGGAGACACCGGCCTTGATTTGGAAAGGAAAAGCGGATGGTGGGCGTTCAACACTCGTGTCTGATTGGTTGGCTTGTTCGCGGTGCTTTAATAATACATCAGTCCCTCTCAACGTATGCGACTAATTCGACTTCTTTTTCTTCTCCTCCTCCACCCCACCCCACCCCCTTCCATTAGTGTAGACACAATCATTATTTTGATCATTCTCTGTGTCATCTGTGTGTTGCCATGCCATCGGCCATTTTCACTTTTGTTACAGAATGGTGGACATGGGGTATTTAACGCGCGCAGTGATCTTAGTATGTGCTTTGCACACGAAGGCGAGAAGGACACTGAGGAGTCTGCACAAGTGTTGACTGGGAAAACTGAAAAGCGGCCCTTCACCCTGTCTTGTCCAGTAGTCGAACTGTGGCCAGTCCATGCGTTTAATGTCCAGCGAACTAACCAACCAACAACGAACTCCTGTCAGAAGGCAACAAAGCATTTGTTATGCGCACATGAAAAGATGCTGGCTATTAGTCAATGGTACACTATAACAAAATGGAAAATTAAAAAAGTGGTCTTCATTTAGTGGTCATGTAAAAATGCTACAGTTTGTATCAGTCAACGTTCAAGCAACAACAACAAAAACCAACAAATAAACGGTGATTCGACAAAGCACGGAAATACCACAAACATTAGCTATACTTATCATGAGTTTCGAAAGATAGAAGAAAAATAATAATAATAATAATAATAATTGAAAAACAGAAAAAGAAGAAGAAAGAAAAAGCAGAAGGAAAGAAAGAAGACTGAGGTTATATCTAAACATACGTATGTACACATACCAAGTCCGGCTTTCCGGCACTTTCCTCCAACTGGAGGAAGGATGTCGTAAACCAGTGCTTGGAGTTTGATGTACGTGCTGTGGTGTCTATCGTTCACTGTGCACAGGACCACGTTTTACGCTTTCTTCTTCCCCCGTACAGTGTTTAAAATCAACATTATGAAGACTCTGCCACTTTTAATGCATGCTGGCTTATCTTGATGTTTCCATAATCCACCGAATTCTGACATGGACTACAGGATCTCTAGCGTGTGCACGTGATATTTTAGCATGCGAATACACACGGGGGACCTCGGTTTACTGTCTCATCAGAAGGACCACAGCTCATTGTGGTTACAAAAGCTCTTGTCTCTCGGACGTAATTGTAATTATGTACTTTTGACGCAAGTAAGCCTTTGGGCGGTCCCATTTTACCACTAGTTCCGTTACTGTTATATTTTACCGTTTTTACCACTACCTCGTTATTGTTTTATTTTACCATTTTTACCACTAGTTCCATTATCATTATATTTTACCGCGGCCTGTGACAGACTGACGATGTTGTGTCACTCGAGAAGCAATGAGTCCCTGTGTACCGGCTGAAGCCAACAGTTTTACTAAGGGTAAGACAGAAGGCTTGAACCAAAAAGAGTTGTTTCGTGAACACAATAATCAGAAATCCAAGTCAAGGGTACATTTTCTAGCTGGTAAATTAATGGGTCAGTGTAGTTGTAGTTTAATCCATTTTGTCAGATGGGGGGGGGGGGGGGGGGGGGGGCGACACGACGAACGTAAACATCCGAGAGAGAAAAAAATATTCGTGAAGAACGAAATTTAAACTGTTTACTGTTAGCGCCGTCATTGGGATTTATTAACGTCGATTTCTCCGTCCCATTTGTTTATCGTAAACTTTGTTTACCGCTGGATTTGTCCCGTGGAGAAACGAATTGTAAGCTGCCACATCCAACAGATGGCTACATCTCTCTCGGCCTCGGCCTCGGCCGAGGTGATTAAAGTCGATTTGAATCACACACACACACACACACACACACACACACAAGGCAGTGTTTCTGTTCCAGCCGCTGCAACTCTGCTCCCCGCCACGGTATCGGCGTTCATCGGCTTAAGCTGGATGAATAAAAGCATCATCAGCGAGCACTCCGGCGTGACTCAGCACGATCACAAACAATCTGCTCAGAAAAGGGGAAACCCTGACTGCGAGTCGTTTGCGACTGACTGTCATCACGAGGGCATACCGTCAGGTCCGCACGTCAGCAGCAGACAAAAAATGGGGAAAGAACAGCAAGGGGCGAGTTTTTGTCTGGGAAGAATAACAAGCCGACTTGTGAGTACGGTTCTGCTATTGCTGCCAAGGGCACGCTGATAGCGATATCTCTACCGGGTCCCCTCCTGTTCTTACGCTACGGGACAGAAGTAACTTCGTTGTTGTTTTCTACGCCCAGTCAACCAGCACGGTCCTATCAGGGCCAACGGGACAGAAGAGACCAATCATTTTAAATTTGCTTGCGTCATTTATGCCCCGCAGATACCCACGATGCGTCACGGGTACAAGTTAACCGGCACACCGATAACGCAATCTACACCAGACGGAGTTTCCCTCTCTATGAGACTAGAGACCAAACATGCTGGCCTCGTGTATATCCCGTAGATACCCACGATGCGTCACGGACAGATGTTAACGGGCACACCGATAACGCAGTTTATACCAGAATCTGCGGTCCCTCTTACTATGGGACGAGAGGCCAAGCTTGCCATGCATGTCCCGTCAATATGCACGACGCGTCACAGGGTACAAGTTAAGAGACACGTTGAAAACTCAGTCCATACCATTCTTACTACGAGACAAGAGACCAAGCCCGCTTGCTTCATGTATGTCCCGTGAATACACACGATGCGTGCCAAATACCCGTTAACAAGGGCACTAACAACAACCCAGCCTACACCTTCATTTTCTTCAAATGTTGCTTTACGCCCACAGAGACCGTACGGACTATTAGGGACGGGGAGCTCAGGACGACCACCTCCACATTCACACAGCTCACAGCCTGTACCAGTCTCCTTTACTACGAGACGAGAGACCAAGCTTGCTAGCGTCGTGCGTGTCCCGTAGACACGTGGCGTCACGGGCACCCGTCAGCAGACACACCGGCACCGCCGAGAACGCGGTCTACACCAGTCTCCCTCACCACGGGACGAGAAACCAAACTTGTCACGCATGTCCCGTGGAGATACCATACCGCACGAAGCGGCACGGGCACACTGAGGTACGTCAGCAGACATCCGTCAGTACGCACACCGAAGAAGCTAGACGACATCGTTGTCCGACTATAAAAGCGCAAGTAACGCCGCGTCAGCAGGAGCAGAAGCAATCGTCCGTGACGGGGTAGGGTATCTTCTTCCACTTGCACCGCATGCTCAGCTTGCGCCGTCTCTCCTTGAAAGGCTTCCTGCTCCAGTTCTCCGTCTCGTTGATCTCGTCCTCCGGGCCCGCCGCCCTCTCCGTGACATTCCGCAGCGCGCGGCCCGCGTCTCGCCGCGACCGGACGCCGCGCCTGTCGCTGTCCCTGGCGGCTGCGGGTTCCCCGCGTTTGGGTCTCCGGGGTCCGCGGCGCGAGCGGAAGCGAGGGTTCCAGTTGTTGAAGGCCTTGTTGTGGCGACACTGCCAACGCAGGATCCGAATGCGGCGGGACTCGGCAGGGACGCAGTGCATGCCGGGGGGCCAGGAGCAGGAGGAGGACAGGGAGGGGGTGGCGGAGGAGGAGGGTGAGAAACCGAGAGAGGAGTGGGAGAAGGAGGCAGAAGAGGGGCGAGAAGAATGGGAGTCCCCGGCCTCGCAGAAGCCGCGACGCACCCAGCGCGGCCAGTACAGGATGCCCAGGTCGTCCCACACGTAGTGCACGTGGCACGTGGAGCGCTGCATCAGCCACGCCCCCAGCACGTGCTGCACGGCATCCTCCAGGATGAGCGGCGCGCCGTCCGGGCCCCTCCTCAGCGTGAAGTTGAGCCGCTCCAGCGCCTTGACCAGCGTGGGGTCCGTGGGCGCCTCCCTCACCACCTCCCCGTGAACTTCCTCCGGCCGCTCTGCCGACATCCAAAAGGGATCCCAGTCCTTGCGCATCCTCCGCATCAGCTTGTGTGGCTTGAGGTGTTTCCGGCGCGGCGTGAAGCGGCGGATGTTGGGCACGTTGGCGACGGCGGCGGGTAGTGTGAAGAGTCGATCCGACCCGTCAGCCCGGCTCTGGCTCAGCGTCCGCTCCGACAGCGTCTGCAGGAAGGGCGGCAGCTGGAAGGCCGCCCCGACCTGGCGCAGTGCGTGTCCCCATAGCAACAGTAGGTGCAGCAAGGTCAGGGTCACGGCGTTAGACTCCGGCCATCGCATGGCTAGGGAAGGTCACGGGCCGGCCTTTCTCCCGGCAGGTCTGCAACAGAATTGACGTGTGACTAGTCTGTAACAGAATTGATGTGTGACTGGTCTGTAACAGAATTGACGTGTGACTAGTCTGTAACAGAATTGATGTGTGACTGGTCTGTATCAGAATTGACGTGTGACTAGTCTGTAATAGAATTGATGTTTGACTGGTCTGTAACAGAATTGACGTGTGACTGGTCTGTAACAGTACTGACGTGTGATTGGTCTGTAACAGAATGGTCTGCAACAGAATTGACGTGACTGGCCTGTAACGGAATTGACGTGTGACTGGTCTGTAACAGAACTAACGTGTGACTAGTCTGTAACAGAATTGATGTGTGACTGGTCTGTAACAGAACTGACGTGTGACTAGTCTGTAACAGAATTGATGCGTGACTGGTCTGTAACAGAATTGACGTGTGACTAGTCTGTAACATAATTGATGTGTGACTGGTCTGTAACAGAATTGACGTGTGACTGGTCTGTAACAGTACTGACATGTGACTGGTCTGTAACAGAATGGCCTGCAACAGAACTGACGTGACTGTCTGTAACGGAATTGACGTGTGACTGCTCTGTAACAGAACTGACGTGTGACGCCGCGTCAGTTCTGTCTGTAACATAAATTATGTGTGACTGGTCTGTAACAGAATTGACTTGTGACTGGTCTCTGCAACAGAACTGACCTGTGACTGGTCTCTGCAACAGAACTGACCTGTGACTGGTCTCTGCAACAGAACTGACCTGTGACTGGTCTCTGCAACAGAACTGACATGTACTGGTCTCAACAGACTTGATGTGTACTGGTCTAAAACGGAAATGACCTGTGGCTATTTGTAACAGAACTGACATGTACTGGTCTGCAGTAGAATTGACAGATACTGGTCTGTAACAGAACTGACATGAACTGGTCTGCAGTGGAATTGACATGTGCTGGTCAGTAACAGAACTGACATTTGCTGGTCTGCAGCAGAACTGACATGTGCTGGTCTGCAGTAGAACTGACATATTCTGGTCTCCGTTCCACTGGAGTGCTGCGCAAGTAATTTCAAACTGTAACTGGAAAGTGAGTTTAATTTGCTACAGGAATACTTTAAATTTGAATGCAACCAATCAGCTACCATACAGTTATTTCAGTTTTTGTGATACGTAAAATACCTTAGCCTAAATTTTGATTGAAACGGATTCGCAACGGAAAATACTCACTTCCAGTTTAAATGCTGCTGTTGTTGTGGGTGGGTGGGGGGGGGGGGGGGGGGGGGGGAGTGATTAGCAACAAAAGCCCCGTGCGCTACAGAGAAAAAAAATCTAACTGAGGTGCCACGGAAAATACCATCAATTTGTTGCGTAAATTAGATTGGATTTGTATGCAAGGGGAATTAACGTAACCTTTTTCGCCAAGATTAAGAGCTGCACCACAATCCATCCCCTACCCACCACCACAACCAAGAGAGGCAAAGGGCAGTGCTTGTTAACCCATCAGAAACGCCCTGAATAAAAGAAAAAAGAAAAAAAAAGAACAAAGCACGGAGAGAGAGAGAGAGAGAGAGAGAGAGAGAGAGAGAGAGAGAGAGAGAGAGAGAGAGAGAGAGAGAGAGAGAGAGAGAGAGAGAGAGACGCGTACACGCGCACACACTCAGACTCAATGAGAGAGAAAGAGAGAGGCTCACTCATGACATGGCACAGAGAGAGAGAGAGAGAGAGAGAGAGAGAGAGAGAGAGAGAGAGAGAGAGAGAGAGAGAGAGAGAGAGAGAGAGGTTGGGAAGCTATCTACACATTAGAGGACTTGATTATCAGACTCCACACTAAACCAGCACCGTGAAGGAATGGCGAGAAGACAACTAGATAGTCAGTGGCGCTATCTGGCCGCGTGCAAACCAACGCCTGACATAATGTAGTAGCCACACTAACCTTCACTTGCTTCTTTGCCGTGGCCGTAATCAGCGTTGTGTGTAAGACCTGAGGGTTTGCAGTTCCCCGTGTCAGTCACACCACCATTCCAGTCCCTAGCTGCACGACGAGAGAAAACTCACTGCTTTAGAGAAACGCTAGCTGTGTGCTTCAACAAATGCCGCGCTCATCTACGCCGTCGGTATTCAATGCAAGATTGCATCATCAAAATATTGTGCGGAATACGAAAGGCGGGATAACCAAACACACTGCGAGTGCTATTCGTGGACAGAGAGTGAATTATATTATTTGTGGTAAGAAAGCTTCTCTCCCCGTTTCTCCGGGTGGGTAGGGTGGAGCTTGGAAGAGAAGTCGCTCCCTCAGAACAAACACCGTAAAATCCAAGCCGTGAAAACAGGAAGTTAACACTTTTTCCGTGTCGACTGAGTAGATAATGACGTAGTCTTTGCCTCTGTCAACGGAGTAGATCATGGCTTCATGCCTCTGTCGACTGAATAAATAGTGACTTGAAACTTTGCCTCTTCGACTGACTGAGCAGATAGTGACTTAAAACTTTGTCGACTGAGTAGATAATGACTTAAGACTTGAAACTGTCGACTGAGTAGATATTGACTTAAGACTTGCTACTGTCGACTGAGTAGATAATGACTTCAGACTTCGCCTCAGTCGGCCGAGTTAAATCAAAGTATCTACTTGCCTAAGTTAAATGCAGCTTCTCGATCATTATGACGACAAAGACAGAAAACTGACGACAAAGAAGTTGTTATTTTTCTGCTCCATGACTGATATGAGACGATGACATTAACAGTGGAGAATAAAAATACTCCGCAAATTCTAACGAATGGGCGAGGAGGAGGAGGACTGAGGATTCTGCACTCCTCTCTCCTCCTTCCCTCCACCGGCAAAGACACCTGTCTCAGTGATGAACAGGTGGTGGAGGCAAACTAGCAGTCAAACCGACTTCACACGAACATGGCACCACATCATTTTAGTGCTTGCAAACCAAACGTTAAAAGAAAAGAAAAAGAAAAAACGGGTCGAATGAGCTCAAAACTCGATTTTTCACACAGATTAAGAAGAAGACAGATCATGATTGTGTGATTCAGTCTTTAGTAGTAGTATGATGAGATTAATAACATATAGCTTTAAGTGAATAGTGAAAATACCGATATACCTTAGGTATGTTTGTAGTTTTATAGGTATGTTTGTAGTTTTATTTCCACCCCTCCCCCCGCCCCTTTTCTTTTACATATTAAACATTGACTTATAATGCTATGGTTTTAAGTTTTAAAAGTCATTGTAAAGCGCTGCGAGGTAGAGGTAGTTGGTGGGTGGCGCTATAGAACTGTGCATTTATTATTTTCACGTTAGACTATCGAAATTTTATACCGATGTTAATTCATTATTATTGTGTTTAGCTGTCTATGGCCAGTGGATTATGCCGCTGCGCGGTGTGCGCAGACTGAACGCGCTAACTGAACATAGTTGAAAGACCACGGTGTCACATTGACGCTGCAAATGTCGCGCTGACGCAGGTTAACTGTGATAGAGGCTTTGCCGAGGAGAGAACGTGCCGACTGACACAAAGATCCGAGCTTTCAGTGGCCTTTCACTCTCACCCCTGTCTGGCGTGGGGGGAAACAACTGTTGCCTGCTGTGGCCTCAATGTGCACGCATTGTCTGCGCTAAGTGCTGCTTCTTCAAGGACCAATAAACCTCGCATTGTCACTTATTGCCAAGGTTTTTCTCCTGTCTCTGTTAGTTACAGCACGCGAGCAAGTACGGACTCACGAACGAACATGGCTCACACACACACACAAACACACTCTCTCTCTCTCTCTCTCTCTCTCTCTCTCTCTGTCTCTCTCTCTCTCTCAGGGGCAGATTTGTAAAAAAAAAAGCCGACTTGTGCATAAATCTTTATCCTTGTGTAATAAAGTATTATCCCCTCTCTCTCTTTCTCTCTCTCTCATTCTCATACACACACACACTCTCTCTCTCACACACACAGACACACTCTCTTTGTCGCTCTCTCGCTCTCATACTCACACACACACACACACACACACACACACACAACACACACACACACACACACACACACACACACACAAACGCGCGCGCGCGCAGATGATTTATTTGCCTGTTGTCTATAAGTGGGTGCTACAGAGGGTATCTGCATCTCTCATTTTCTGCATCTGTTTGATAGCAAATTTTCCGAACCATTAACACGAATTATTTATCTTAGCTTGTTCATTATGAAACACTCCATCATCAGCAGCAGCAACATGCTCGTCCTCTGCATCTCCCATTATCTACAACTGGAAGACGTATGTAATAGCACATTATGGACTATGTTTATGGGTGTGTGGGCGTTGCTTTGGCTGTGATAAAGAGGCGGCGGAGGGTAGGAACATGAGCAATGACTTTGCATTTAATCGATCCCAGAAGCGATGTTTTACTCCGTTTTACTCTGTTTTATTTTATTTGTATACTTTTACCTTTGTTATGTTGAATTGTCTAATTGTCCTTTTTTATTGCGGAATTCGAATAAGGCAAATTTTCATTTTATGCATTGATTATGAATAGTAAAACTCTTTTGCATTTCTATTGTATGAAAGGTGAGTTATTCATTACGGTGTAATCGTGTAGTCTGTTATTCTTGTTGGGGCCCATGGAGTTCCCTAGCTTAACATCAGGGTAATCCGGTGAAGCCTGCATATGCAACTGTACACTGACAAATGCATTCCGTGGGTGAGAGGTTTGCGGGTGTGACTGTTGTTATTGTTCATTTGTTTTGGTTTGACTAGCTCGACGTATCTCTATTTCCAGAGGATGGATGCTGTTATGCAAGGAGCTTATCGTGGCTGAGGGTGGCTCTACACAGCGATGCAGCACACAACATTTTAATGCCTGAGTGCTCTTGCCGGTGTCAATGTCAGCACAAGCCAAGGCGGAATCAGTGCAGTCTGTCTAACGCCAGTGATGTAATGTTTAGAGTGTTTGCTGGCATGCAGTCCCTTCGGGTTCGATCCTTGCTCGAGGTTTGGACATGCGCGAGTTTTTTTGACTCGAATACTGGAATACTTGACATAATTATATCCTCTCTCGAGTCCATAGCCGTGAGCAAGCGTTTGACTTGTTTCTACGACTTGCGGTTCGACCTGGTGTGGAGTAACCGTGAACGTGTGATTCGTCCAGGGGGGGAATGACCCTGTGCAGTTCACACCCACGGGACGCAAAACTCCAAGAAATAACTAACTCTGGCCTCTGGAGCACGAGGTGTTTCAACTGATGTATGGTGACGGTCCTCACTCGACGGAAAAGCTCACTAGAGATACACTGGCGTCGTATTGAGGAGAAGCGTGGCCTTCATCAGGTCTCATCTGGTTACGCCAGTAAAGCCGGATAAAATCTGAACAATCATGGCTCGGAGAAAAGTTCGTTATGAACCGGAAATATTCCATCTTTTTTTCGCGGAGCTACTGACCAGTAACTAAAAATATATACTAAAAATACGCTTTGATAATTCCACAAATATCACTACAGACTTAAAAATATGAATGAAGTAAGGAGATAAATAATCTGCTTTGACCGGCCAGTAAACTTTTACGGTTACATCAGGGCGAAGAATAGATTAATAAAGCTTAACATAGAAATCAAAACGTGCAAGAATGCATATCACACGAAAGAACTGAACACAATGCAGGCACGCATATTTACTGCTCCAATGACGCCACATTACCACTAACCTTTTCAGAAGGACATTGAGGAGACTGAAGATAATTAGCGTTCAGCAGCAGGCCTTCTCCTTTTCTAACCAATCAACATACACAGTGCTCTACGCGTGGTGGAGGGAAACGAATGACAGAATTGTATTGTGATGCTGTGGACAGGCTGTTTGCTGCGAAAGAAGACTGGCTGAACTACGCAGCTCCAACACTAATGACACAACTGAAGCGGTGAAATAAATGAAGCAGCTACTAAAGTTTGAATAGTCTAGAATAAATAAAAGCAACAGTAACACCGCATTGTGTTCAAAATTGTCGGTTTACTTGAAACCTTTCTCAATGAACCGATACTGAAGAATACTGAAAGTTCGAATACCATAATTGTACCGGTGAAGTTAAATTGGCAAAAGCTCCAACACTCCAAAACTGATGAAACTGAATTATATAGTCAACGTCTGTATACCGTGACTACATAACTGCCGGAAGTGATGAACTAGCTGACGAATTCATCGAAGCTTGAACGGCTGTAACGGGTGAAATAACTGACCGGAAACCCGGCGAAGCGAGTTCGAACACTGTAGGCGAGACAGGCAGAATAACAATTCCGAAGTTTGAACACTCTAGGTCTATCACGTATAACTGAACTGGTGAATCAAATGATCCAAATTCCGGAAACTCTGAAGGCCGGGCGAATCAGATAATCCGAAGTTCGAATTTGACACTTGCTGATTACACAGGCCGAAACAGCTGCTTCCCCACGAGTGAGAACTGTAGATAAGAAGAAGGGGTGAAAACGAAATCACTGACTGAGTGTGTGTGGCTGCCTGAAGTCCGGAGACGGAGACAGGCAGACGAGTGAGCAGGATGGCGGAATGAGGAGCGCGGTGGCGTGTGGCGGAGGTATAGACACACACACTGGGTCCTAGTCATGGCCTCGCTTTCCGGCACCCTTCTGCCTTGGGGGGAGGATGTCGCAAAGCGCTGCTGGCTGCAGAAGGCACAGGGCGGGACAGCACGCGGAGATCATTGCCCCAGACCACGCATGCCGCACAGCTGCACAGCGCTCCATGTGAGGCGGAACAAGCGGCCCTGCCATGTTCTTGACCCAGCGCTGCGCCATTTCTGCACTTAGCGGGGGCACGGCTCGTGACACTCGGCACGTGCCACTCGTCACTGAGCATGCGCCGCTCAGCTAGACCACTTCGTCACCCAGACCCACCAAGGGTGCGCCGCTCAACTAGACCACTCCCGGCGTCAACCCGACCCACCAAAGGTGCACCGCTCAACTAGACCACTTCGTCAACCAGACCCACGAAGGGTGCACCGCTCAACCAGACCACTTCCTCAACCCAGCCCACCCCCTTAAAAAACGTTTTCCCCGCTTCCACCGTCTCCCCCACCCCCATACCTTAACTCTCCCGACGCGTGCTTCTCAGTTCTCTGTCCGTCCGGACACTGCGTGCATTTGAGGGATGAGGGCGGCTTCAAAACGGTTTATTTGTCGGTGAGACTTCCCTTTCATGTGGCCAACAGGCAGGCAGTGATAGCGCGCTGCGCTGGCGACACGCCGTCACGGGGATGTTGTGTCTGTCTGGCGCCCTAGTGGCCTGCACCGCCTCTCTGGCATGGCCAGCACCGCTCAGCTCCCGCCACTTTCCCTCACCCGCCGGCCTCCAATCCGTCCTTTGGCTTCAGTCAGCATGGGCCGCGACCATCATATCTCAAACCCAGCATTGTGTACACAGAGAAAGCTCGAGAAATAACTAGTTTTAAAAGTGTGCGTCGGTTGTTGTTGCTGTTGTTGTTGTTGTTGTTGTTGGTGGTGGTGGTGGTGGTGGTGGTGTGTGTGTGTGTGTGTGTGTGTGTGTTCTTATTTTCTTTATTTCCTTACTAGCCTAGTTTTTTTGGTTTGGTTTCACGCCGTTCTTCAGCGATGATGGATTCTGGCTCGCTGAACAAAGTTGTCTTGTTGTGTACGACCGGGATTCCTGTCTACCTCGGCCAAAGCACGTGCAGCGTTCTGAGTTGTGACGTCAAACCGCTCCTCTCTCTCTTCTCTCTCTCTCTCTCTCTCTCTCTCCGGCCGGTTACATTAACTCAAGGCCGGTGATGAAATATTGGTCACAGACCAAATAAGATGAGTGCTTGTATGGGGAACGTGATTTAATCGTAAATGAGCCATTTATCTGTCCAGACTAAGCGAAACTTTGCGCTTTTTTTTTCTTTCTTCTTCTTGTTAACGTTCTCCTGGTTCCCCTTAAATTTTCTTTTCCTCTTACTGCCCTTTTTTGTTATTTTTATTCTTCTAGTTCTTTTTTTGTTTTGTTTTTTGTTGCCTTCTTCCCCCCCCCCCCTACCCCTCCCCCCCCCCCCCCCCATCCCCCCCACCCCCTCCCCCTTCCTCGCCCTCGCCTTCTTTTTCTGCAACGCAAGTGAAAGTTCATTACTGCCGACACCATTCGTCTAGAGAACTGCGCTGATAGCTCGAAATGGGAAGGAAGTGAAATTAAAGAGCTGAGAGCATCAGTCTCCTAATTCGTTCAAGGTAACATGTTTGTGCCGCCGTGTACGGGCGCGCGCGCGCGTGTGTGTGTTTGTGTGTATGTGCATGCGTGCGTGTGTAAAAGAGAGAGGGGGTCGAGAGAGACACACGACAGCATAAGGGTCGAGAGAGAGAGAGAGAGAGAGAGAGAGAGAGAGAGAGAGAGAGAGAGAGAGAGAGAGAGAGAGAGAGAGAGAGAGAGAGAGAGAGAGAGAGAGAGAAGAGAGGAGAGAGAGAGAGAGAGAGAGAGAGAGAGAGAGAGAGAGATGGTCGAGACAGAAAGAGATGGGGGGAGGGAGAGACAGAGAGAGAGAGAGAGAGAGAGAGAGAGAGAGAGAGAGAGAGAGAGAGAGAGAGAGAGATGTCGAGACAGAAAGAGATGGAGGAGGGCGGGAGGGAGAGAGAGAGAGAGAGAGAGAGAGAGAGAGAGAGAGAGAAGAGAGAGTAAATAAAACAAAACAAAACAAAAAACAAACTTTTTAGGCCCAACCAACCAGGACTATTGTATCAGGGCGAAACACATTTCATCAGAAAACGATCAATACCAAAATCAGTTTACATGTCCAAACTGGTGCATCTTCAATATATATAAAAATTAAGCGTAAAAATAACAAGAAAAACCTATCACAGAATTATTATCTTCCAAAAACGTTAATTTCTTTCAAATATTCAAATATATAATCTAACGACAAGTCCTCGTATAAAGTCCTCAGTGGCCGAGCTGTTAATTGTTTTTCCTTTATTTCAATAAACTCAGAACAAGCAATTAAAATATGTTCAATGGTTAAAAGCTCGTCACACGGACACACACAGGCGGCTCCTCTCCCTTCAGTGAAAAGGAACGATCAGTAACATAAGAGTGGCCAATGTGCTGTCGGGATACGTTCTCTTAGTCCGACGACAAGTAATGTAATCCTTTAACTTTGGAGATATCTTATGCAGTTTATTTTCAGAGAACTCGTCCTACTCTCACTTCCAAAGCTCTAATAAATATTTATTCAAGCACGACTTTAAGTCAGAGAAGGGGATGAGCTCATCCAAGATGTCGCCACCGAGGGCATCCTTAGCAGCATCTGCAGCCGAATTTCCTCTAATGCCCACATGGCCAGGGACCCAGATAAAAGCAGTCTCCTTCCCATCTCTGATTAATTCCATATGTAGTTCTAAAATCTTCACTAGGATAGGGCGGTCGTACCTCAGGTTAGATATAACTTGTAGGGATGAAAGAGAATCAGACAATATCAGAAAAGATTTTTCCTTGGAAAAGTAAACACGTCTGAAAGGCAAAGGTATAGCTCGTAGTTCCCCGATGGATATAGAACTGTCGTCCTGAAGCTGACAAGTGTCTTGTATGCAAATAATATGTTTAGTGGAAACAGCCGCCGCAGCGACTCTTTTCTCTGTCTTTGAGCGAAAGATAATCTGTAACAAGTTGCAGATGGAACTGTCTGTTGGTTTCAGGGTTAGTCGTGTCTTCTTTGAATTTAGTTGAGTCAAACTGAACTGTAGGGACCGAAAGCGTCCAAGAAGCGATGTCCAAACAGGAAGCATCTTCAGTCAGTTTAAGGTTAATGTGGGATTTTTCCAGATGAGGTTAGATATAACGAATGCCTAGAGGTGGAATTTTCGGCGGGGAGTTTTCAGATAGTTTAACGTTTTTGGATTCAAAAATGCAGCTGTAAGCTGGATTTTTCGGTAGAGATCTTAGTTTCAGAACATAATCTAAAGCAAGTTTTAGACAGCGAGCGGCCAGGTACGGTTCGTGTGCTTCCACGTAGAGACTTTGGGCAGGAGATGTGCAAAAGGCCCCCAACGCGATACGCAAGCCTTGGTGG
The DNA here is from genome assembly GCA_018857735.1 of Alviniconcha marisindica. Lineage (NCBI taxonomy): Eukaryota > Metazoa > Mollusca > Gastropoda > Provannidae > Alviniconcha > Alviniconcha marisindica. The sequence goes on along the minus strand of JABMCL010003003.1, from coordinate 826,923 downwards.
TGGATTGGATCCAGTTGCCTTGGAACCGATTGACGAGCCGACCCATAGACAATACACCAGTAATCCGGTTTGGAACGGACTAACGAACGGTACAGGCGTAGCAGGACGATACGATCGGCTCCCCAATCAGTGTGCCCCACTATTCGTAGAAAATCCAGAACTTTCTGACAGGAAGATTTAAGATACTGTACGTGGTTTTTAAAAGTTAGCTTTTTGTCCAAAATCAGGCCAAGGAACTTAGCTTCCTTTACTACTTTGATAGGCGTCTTAGAAGGATGTTAGAATTTGGGAAAACTCCATACTGCTGGTGAAAGTGGATGCACACCGTCTTCGAAGCGCAGAACTTAACACCGTTCTCAGACACCCAATCTTGAACGCTGTTAACGCACAGCTGCATAGCCCTTTCCATTCTGTTTAACGACTTGCCCCGCACAGAGAGAGAGAGAGAGAGAGAGAGAGAGAGAGAGAGAGGAGAGAGAGAGAGAGAGAGAGAGAGAGAGAGCAAACAAACAAACAAAAACGAGATCCAAACGCATAAACGGTTCAAAAGAACGCTATTTATTAGGACAAAATACAACATGGGAATTTTCGGAGTAATCCCCTTTATTAAGCTACAGAACGACACTCAAACTACAGTTAAACGACGAAAAACGATTAAAAATGAGATGGAGATCCCTTTTTGGTTGAGCTATGTTGTTTTCGTCAGGCCAAAGAATTTAGCTTCTTTCAATACTTTGATAGGCGTCTTTCCCAGAAAACTAAAACGAAAACAAAACCTCACACAACAATCATAATTAGCTACACGAAACGCTTTGCTTGTTCTTGAAAAGGCGTTTGTGCTGTCTTCAATCAGGCGAGCGTGGTCATTTGACGCTGCTGTGAATTAGTGACGGTATGTTGAGTGGGCTGACTTGGCGCCGTCTCCCTCGCGCAACCTTTTCTATTTTGGCAAAGAGCAGGAATAGTTTTCAGCGTAAAATCCTCACGAACTTTTAGAACATCGCCACAGACATCTAAATTGTCAAAGTATTCGCCACAAAAAGCTCCGCTTAGACACCAGGAATGGTGAGGAGGGAAAAAGTGCCCTTTGCGTCTGAAATATCGCTGTACGAGTAGAGCAGAAAAAATCCCGGCCCGTCATGTTGACAAACGGTAAATATTTTTCTCTCGCGCGTTTTTCTTCCCATCTTCACGGTTTTTCTTCTTTGGCAACGACTGATTCGCTTTAATTACGAGATGCGGCGTTTTCACACACACACACACACACACACACACACACACACACACATTACCACATGCCTGATCTTGCCCCTGTGCATGTGTACTAGTGGGTGTGGGTGTATATGTGGGTGTGCATGTTTCCAGGTGTGCGTGCGTGCGTGCGTGCGTGCGTGTGTGTGTGCGTGTGTGTGTGTTTTCCGAAAGAAAGGGATTTATAATTGGCATTATGCTAATGATTTTCAACACTGTACAGGCGCACGCCGGAAATAGGTGTTTTTTGTTGTTGTTGTTGTTGTTGTTTTTTAAGATCAAGTATCTCTCTTAATGGATATCTTCAGCCTGAACTGTGCGAATTTGTATTTTATTTAATGTTTATTTTATTTTATTGAACAGTATACGCACATGTATTTGCACCTGCATATAAACATGGGTGACGTTCTGTATTTACTCTTGATAAAGCCATAGTATGAACTATGTGTGTGTGTGGGGAGGGGGGGTGGGGGGGAGGGGTTGTTATAAGTGCGGTAGTATGCATTTGTGAAAGCTGAACAAAGGAAGGAGAGTTTTGTATGTATGTGGGAAATTAGTTTGATAAATAATTGGGGGGGTCTTCGTGTTTTTATATATTTATTGCTATGATGGGTGTTGTGAGAATACTTTCATCAGTGATTTCATTGTTATGATTAACATGAACTGTATAATTTGTACTGTGACTGATGGATGTAATGTATGGGTACAGGTGGGTCTGTGAGTGTCACTCTGTGTGTACGCGGGTCGATGTGTGTGTGTGTGTGTGTGTGTGTGTGTGTGTGTGTGTGTGTGTGTGTGTGTGTGTGTGTGTGTGTGTGTGTGTGTGTGTGTGCTTGATATAGGAGGGTGATGTGATATTTTTAATGTGGGTGTAGGTGTGACTGTGTTTGTGGGTGTGTAGGCGTTGCTTTGGCTGTGAATATAGGTGCGACTGTGTTTATGTGTGTGTGCGCGTTGTTTTGGCTGTGAATATAGGTGCGACGGTGTTTGTGTGTGTGTGTGGGCGTTGTTTTGGCTGTCAGTATAGGTGTGACTGTGTTTGTGGGTGTGTGGGCGTTGTTTTGGCTGTGAATGTAAAGGCGATGGAGAGTAGGAATATGAGCAATGTCTATGCACTTAATCGATCTCAGAAGCGATGTTTTATGATGTTTTACTTCGTTTTACTCCATTTTATCTGTATGCTCTTACCTTTGTTGTGTTGCACTGTCTATTTGTAATTTTTAGTGTGGAATTCGTTTTATTACATTTTCATTTTATGCATTTATTATGAATAATAAAGTGGTTTTTTTTATCTATTGTAATTTGCAATTAGGCTTCTAGGTTTTTCTATTAATTAGCGTATGGACGATTAAAAACAAAACAGAGAAAACTACTAACTACTGGTGTGTAGGGGACTTCTCTGTAGAGCTAAACGTGTTTGCAAATATAGACTGGATACTGTAAAATATATGAATAGATAAATAAAATTTAATGAAAACAGAGCCCAGTTACAATTTTACAATGTATTTTTATTGGGCAATAATATCTAACAAAAAGAGAAAAGAGCAATCAAGTATATAAAAAAAAAAAAACTAAATCCACAGAGAACACAAGAATTAGAAAACCAAGCTTGAGAAACAGCCAGCTTGAGGAAACGAGGGATGGAGGTAAATATGCAAAACCACCTAGCGTAGTGACAACCGATGCGTAATTCAATTCAAAAGCAGTGATGAAGCGGCGGTGAAAAGGTCTCCCTGCCATTGTCGGAGCAGATCAAAGCAGCACGCTCGCTTCTGCATGCAAGGAAGGCGAAAAAATCTGCAGAGTTGACTAAATCATATGCGAAATCAAGACTTCCGGTTCCACGCGAGGAAGCTCGATAGTGATTCAGTTACGACCTGCGAAAGGCTCAACGCTATCGGAGCAAACAAGCGAGAACTGATGACGGAAACCACGTTCTGGATCCCTGATAGCACGGTTGACTTGATTTTGATTTGACTTATCTTCGCGGACTCGTGTGTCAAACAGCCAGAAAAAAAGAAGCTGCGTTCGATTAGCGGTAACAACAGATCTTGCAGAGGCGCAGGGAGCATGTGTTATTCACCATTGTTGTCCCGCTGAGTCTTTTTACATTACACAAGTGATGTTCAACTTCCCACGCTTCGCTACTGATGTCAGCTTCTGTATGCAAGGAAGGCAAAGAAATATGCAGAATTGACTAAATCATATGCGAAATCAAAACTTCCGGTTCCACGCGAGGAAGCTCGATGTCGTCCGCGTGTCTGGCGACATCAAGATGTCGCTCCTGCACAATGCTATATTGCAATACTGATGTTGTTCCTAGGTCCTGCTACACAATACATCGTTGATGTTGTTCCTGCGCCCTGTTGTGATACATTATTAATGTCGTTCGTAGGTCCCGCTTCACCTTACTGACATTACTGATGTCGTTCGTAGGTCCCGCTTCACGTTACATTACTGATGTCGTTCCTATGTCCCGCTGTTACATTACGGATCTCTCTCCTCTCTCTCTCTCTCTCTCTCTCTCTCTCTCTCTCTCTCTCACCACACACACACACACACACACACGCACGCACGCACGCACGCACGCACGCACGCACGCACGCACACACACACACACACACACACACACACACACACACACACACACATACAAGAACAGAATGAGTGTACGTTATGTTGTTTACTCTGCTTTGTCTAAGTGGGAAGAACTATCTGGCTAAAGGCGAGAGGTCAGTTAAACGCTCGCTTCAGTAACGTGACACATGCAGCAAAGGACAGAGACAACAGCACAGAATGAATCGCCTACGGTAACTGCCAACTTCCATTCAAAAGCACCGTCTGCACGGACAGTTACTGTGTTGGTGGCCGCTTTCACAACACAGAAAACGACTACGGTAACTCCCACCTTCCATTCAAAAGCACCGTCTGCACGGACAGTTACTGTGTTGGTGGCCGCTTTCACAACACAGAAAACGAACAATATTTTCAGTTTTCAATGATTAGTGAGTTAATACGTCCTGGTGAGAAAGAAAGAATAAAACCAAACAAACAAAAATACAACAATATACACGGCATTGAAAAACAAGAAACCACATGCGGCGTATATTGTAAACAACTATAAAATCAGGCAAGTAAACATTTCTAAACATTATAGCCTCTTTTTCATCGTTTTCACGCGAGTTTATTTGCCTAAAGATTTTTTGTTTGTTTTTTCCACTTCGATTTATCTGTAACGCACTTTTCCACACCCTAAGTGATTGAGCAAAATTTTAAACAACTGGCGTCGATTGCATCATAGCCTACTCGTCTGCCAGTGACTGAGCTGGAAGGGGCGGAGAGAGGGAGGGGGGAGACTGGGGGAGGGGGGGGGGGAGAGAAAGAAACAGCGGTGCACTTATTTCTAGGGCTCCAACACGGCGTGAACAAATTGCATCATTCAGCGCATCCCGCGATAGAAGTTATCAGGTAAGTAAAGAGAAATGCGCGATAAGGCCGCCCAAAAACTTGTACTCTTTTTCCGCCCATTCCTTTTTTTAATACATCATCTGCCATTACAGGAAGGGAGAGAATCCACGTTGCTCAAAGCTCGTGTGCTAACAAGCAATTACCACAGTGGACTAGACGGAGGTAAAGGAGCTTGTATGCATGAGAGTGTCTATACATACTAATACTGCGCTCCGCTACCAGCCCTTCCCCAAGCAATCGATGATGTCATGTCCTTGGCTTTGTACTCACAGGTGTAGTGTCTCAAGATCCTCAACACTTCAGATCTACCGAGACGCAAACCACTTGTGACAGTTACTTTTCCCGCCAGTCCACCTGCTCGATCATTTCCCTTGACTCCGGCCTGTTCCAGGACAGTCTGCAGCCGCAGGAGTCTTCGGAGTTCTTCCAGAAAGCCTACGTCTTTCACGGGTACAAACATGGAAATTGTGTTTTTCCTGTCGGCGTCTTCCTTCTGCGGGGAGTTAAGGGGAGGCCCGGCAAGGAATTTATTTGACTTTTGTTGTTGTTGGTATCTCCATCACATGATGAGGATATCAGCTGCGACGGCTGTTTTCTGGTCGCAATTAACCGACGACCGAAACCTTTGCAGTTGACGTGCACCGCCGTGCTGACTGTCCCTGTCTGGATCATCTTGAGAGGACCCGGTACAGTTGACACGACGTTGAACTCCAAGAGCTCTTGGCGGAGGACCTCTTGGCGAAGATGTTTTCAGTCATTTATTTGAAAACAGAGGTCTGTCCGTGCCCCAGTCTTCGGCGATTTGCTGCACAGGCACGGCCTTTCTTTTGTTTCGATTCTTGCAGCTGTGACCAGATGGGTTCCACAATATCAGACCGCTCACAGTGTTATACTAAGAGGAATTTCTTCTTCTTGATCCTCCTTTTTATTTAAAGTCTTTTGACATAAGTGACTGAGTTTACAATTATTGAGACAACAACATCAGTCAAAATATTTCATCCAAAACAACAGAGTTATATAAAACAAATTACCAGGAAAGATACACTCCCTGCAGTGCCCGCCTTCCCCAGCACCCACACCCCCGTGCAGTCTTTTTCTCCTGTTGCACCGGCGTGAAGGGATTGCCTGCCTTCCTGTGGTCGCCATGACTTTGTCAGTCCGGGATCGCAGCCGCTTCGTCCAGGGCACGTACTCCAGGGTGAGAGGGAATCCCCTGCTCGTCACCCCCCCCCCCCCCCCCCCCCTTCCCCCCGTTCTTTTTATTTTATTTTCTCCCCGCACGTGTCACGGCTCTTATGTCATTATACGTCAAAGTTTTGTCTCTCCAGTTATTGCGTTGCTAGCGTGAAAACTGCCCGTCCTAGAGGTTTGCCCTATCCTGGCAAGACACGATAGACAGGCTGGAACATTTGGCTGATTTTGGCCATATATATATAGCAAATTTTGAGGGATATACTGGCACATTTAGTCGTTCTGAGGGATGTACTGGCACATTTGGTCGTTCTGAGGGATGTACTGGCACATTTAGCCGTTATGGGGATATACGGGCACATTTGGCCTGGCGAAATCTACTGGCACATTTGGCCATTTTGAGGGATATATGGGCACATTTGGTCGTTCTGAGGGATGTACTGGCACATTTGGTCGTTCTGAGGGATGTACTGGCACATGTGGTCGTTCTGAGGGATGTACTGGCACATTTAGCCGTTATGGGGATATACGGGCACATTTGGCCTGGCGAAATCTACTGGCACATTTGGCCATTTTGTGGGATATATGGGCACATTTGGTCGTTCTGGGGGATATACGGGCACATTTGCCGTTCTGAAGGATAAACGAGCACATTTGGCAGTTTGAGGGATATAAGAGCACATTTGGCCGTTTTGAGGGATATATGGGCACATTTGGTCGTTCTGAGGGATATACGGACACATCTGGCCGTTTTGTGGCACTAACAGGCAAAAGAGGACTGTCGATGCGGACAGTGGCCCGCGCTGTCTGACTGATGGTCGAGTGTGTTTTACAGGCTTTCTAAACGACGCTCAGAAGAAATTATCATCTCTATCGCTAGCCGTATATAAAAGACCTACTCCTGAAGAATAATATAGTGCATGAGTAGGTAACTGGTCTTTAACGCCAGTCAGTGTCGCAGCCGAGGTCTTATTTGATGCTTGTCACAAAAAGGAGGAAATGGTGGTCAAAAT
>JABMCL010003003.1:782500-810000 GCA_018857735.1 Alviniconcha marisindica | reverse complement strand
CATTGTCACCACCAGAATGATTCCTGCACTAAGATGGGCAGCGCTGAATACCATTTTGTGAGGGGCAAAGTCACAAAGACAGTGTCCATGAACCACAACTTATGACTAAGCGTCTAATGTAGATTCGAACCAAGATTCTTCTGCTTGCCGCCAGGCCAAGCCGGCTCACGACCACCGGTTAAAAGCAACAAGGAAGCAATTATTTTAACCAAAGTCGCTGAAAAAAGACGGACACGAAGGGACTGAACACGGGCAGGTTTGTAACAAAACAGGAAGATAAATAATAATAATTATAATAATGTAATGGAGCGGAAGAGCCGCGTAGAAGGACAGTGACCCAGGCAGCGGAGTCGGTCGAAATGGAGACCACAACAGGCGAACGGCAGCAATCAGGTTTTATTTGCTCAGCAGCAGACAACTTTCTCAGCACACCCAAAATCCTCACGCGCACGCATAGATAAGAGAACTGCGCGGGCCGCAAGGAACACACGCTATCGCTACAATGAAATCGGCCCTCTGGACCACAAAATGGCTGACAATTGTGTTTTCTTGGCCCGCACAAATACAGTTTCCTGAACAATAACTAAACTAATTAAAACATGAAAAACATCAAATGAAAGCTACAATTACAACCTTTTAAACCGTATAAACAAAATGTACACACATGACTTATTTTATTTACAACAAGAGTGGGAAGCGTGGCTTGCACCTGTCTATAAACAGATTCCGACAACTAAATCACAACTAACACAATGTACAAAATATTAATGTTACTAGAACTTTCATCAAAATAAAGTGCACGCTCCCACGGTTAAAATGGTGCATAACAATTACAATACAACGCTCTGTAAGAGAAGCAAGACACACTCAAAGACTAGTACTAAAACAAACGGTGCGAACTTTCGCCTGGGGCGCGTTATCTTAGTCGCAGCAGCGCTGATAGTGATATCAAGTAGTCTATGAATATAACTTAGCTTCTACAGTACACAATACTCAAAGTTAATTTCAACCCAAAATAAACACTAAACATGAAGTCAGCTAAGCAAAATACTATACGACAAAGCATTGATCGACACAGAATTGCTTTAATCGAGTCAAAACGATTCACTACTATTCACTAGTATTAAACAGAGAACGCGCCATGCGGACGACGGCTATAAACAGAATGGACCCAGAGAGGCATCGGCTACTGATTAAGCTCGATGGTGCGTTTAAATAAGATCTAAATAAACATTCTAAGATGCCAAATTATATTACACATGGCTTAGTGCATAAAAAGGACTAGGTAAACAAAGAGTAGGTAAACAAACAAGCGGTCAAGATATTAAGGGAGAAAACAGATTTGAAAATGGTGCGCACCAACGGCTATCGCCGGTCGGCTGTGTGAAGGCCATGTGGCTTTACGCAACACGCAGCGCTTCAAAACAAAAGCGTCGTCTGCTCCGGTTCCCGGGTTACTAACAGTACAGTAATGAAATTGCGTGGATCTGATAACCGGGGCGGGATTATTGTAAAAACGTACAAAGAGCACTTGCTCACAATAATAAAAGCATTTATAAAGCGCAAACTTTTGTTCTAAGCTCATACACGCACACAAACACGCACACACACAGGCGCCCGTACACACGCCGAGCATACTGAATATACAAAGCTTAATTTAACCACAACTTAAAACGGGCAGCAAACGGAACGGAAAACATAGCTATAGTTTTGGGAAAAGAAATGTTCTGATGTTGAACTTGAATGAATCCAGAGAGGGTTTCTGTCGGAGAGGAAGGGGGCGGTCACTCCACGCAGAGGCACCGAAGACGGAAAAGGCTCGGGAACCAACACAGTGGAGAGTCTGGTGCGCATAATCTCCATGCAACGTTTCATTGGGACCGGAAGTGATAACACAGGGTTAGGTCGTGTTCAAGGCTCTTGTCTCCTCCGTCCACCGATGTCTTTCTTTGTTGTCTGTGTCCACTAGGTTCTAAGTCGTTACTAGAAAATCAATGTCGGTCTGTACAAACACAAGCGCCGCACACGGGCGATAAATTCCCGACGGCTGTATTGTTTGAGGAGTCTTTCTCCAGTCGTTTCTGTCGTGTGGGTATATGGAGAAGAATTTAGAATTCCATCGGAATGCAGATTGGCGGGTCTTTGTGTTTTAAGGGTCCGTAATCTTTTTCGAAGTCCGTACTCCACGTTTAGTGCTTGGTGTACAGGAAAGCTGAACCACTGACCAAAATTAACTTTGCTAATGACACAGGAGTACACACCGGATTTGATGACACTGATCACGACCGAGTCGTCGAGCTGTGTCTACAGTGGTGTAACATAATTACTGTGTTTATTTCCGGACAGTTTAAAAAAAATCTGAAGCTATTTTTATCGGAATTATTCTGTCTGGTTGCCTGGAGCAGTAAGTAGCCCGACAGCCCAAGATTAGCAAAAATTAATAGTAACGTTACGAGGAAAAGCAGGTTTCTTGGTAAAATCAACACAAAATGGAGTTAATTTGCGTTGGAAAGACGTCACACCAGCACAATGAAAAAGACCTGAGTCGCCTACAGTAACTCTCACCGGGCATGTGTGCAAATACAAGGTACATAAACTCCACCAGAGGTTTCGTGGTAGTTATTCGAAAATCTGACAGGGTGTTGCCATGAAACGTATTCCTGATGGTAACTCAAGCACCAGCGGAACCAAGCATAGCACAACTGAACCAACTATAGCACAATTGAGAACTGATCCATCTATAGCACAACTCAGCCATTCGTAGCACATCTGCGCCAACTATAAATATAAACATAATTCAAAATTTAAATATCATGTTTTCTTTCTTTCCTGTAGCTGCATAAATACATTTAAAAACTTCTTCATAATCCCCATTGGGATTGAAAGAAAAACTCATAACTTAGTAAATAATTGACCCATACATATTCAAAGTTGATAATAAAAATAATAAAAAATGAAAATCTTAATCCGGCTATGCGTTCAGTGCTATTATTTGGGATAATTAGCTAGATCATCGTAGTGTTTTTTTCAAGATCTGAACATTTACAGTTTGGACGATCTGATGTCATTTTGTCAGTCATGATGTTGTTGCAGTGCTTATTATGAGCGGAAACAACAGCTCTTCAATAAAGGAAGCACACGAACGGAACGCGATTTGCAAATGGAAAAGGACACGATGGAAAGGAACACACATTTTTTCGTACTGGACTTGTGTGGCTCCAATACGGCATCAGCGAAATATATCCGAGGGTTAATCTATTTATATCAATAATCTTAAAAAGTGTGCAGAGTATACAAACAGAATGTTCGATTTCTTTGAAATCTTTGTCAATGAATTGGTATTAAAATTTGAATGACACGTCACAGAAAACACGAAAGCGCTTATTGTGTAGAGTCATTATGGTCGACTTGTGATATAATCATGCAGTTTCTGAGCTTTTGAGGTATTATATTTTAATTTCCGTCGACTTCTGCACCAGAATCATGCAGTTTCTGGGCTTTTGGTGTCCCAAAACACCTGCGCAAAAGTCGATTGAAATGAATCCACACAATGGATAATATAGATATATCAGCGTTCATTGCAGATCCTCACATTTGGCAAACATAGCTATTATATCTTAAAAGTCTGACAGAGATACAATCGCGCGACCGCACAGTGGCACCCTAAAAATGTGAAACGGGCCGAACAGAAACAACAACAAAACTTCACTGACACACACAAACACATTACGATGATTCCATGAAACGATTGGAACATGAGATTACATGCATAAGTGAAGACGCCTCAGGAAGAAGAAGAAAGAAGAAGAAGGATATAGCATTTGACGAAACTATTGGCACATGGGATCACATGTGCGCGAGTGAAGACAGAAAAGAGAAGAAGAAGAGGAAGAAGAAGGATGTGAGCATTTGATGAAATGAATCGAAATATGAGACCACAGGTATAGCTGAAGAACGAAGGAGAGAAGGAAGAAGAAGAAGGATGTCAGATCTGATGAATCGATTGCAACATGAGACCAGGTGCATAAACTGAAGAACAAGAAGGCGAAGCAGAAAAAGGAAAAGAATGATGTGAAGATTTGATTGAAACGATAAGATGCAGATAAAAAATATAAAAAATAGAAGGAGGAGGAGGGGGAGGGTGGTGATGTGAGAGGGGGAGGATGGTGATGTGAAGATTTGGAGAAAGCAGTAACAGTCAGACACGATAGGAACATGAGATCAGACGCGTAAAGTAAAGAAGTAGAAGGCGGAGGTAAATGAGTAGCCTACATAATATCTCAGCTTTAAGTGAGCGGCATCAAGCCGTGCGTGTTCTTTTTCTGTATAATTTAACTGTGGATTTGTTTGCATTGAAATTTTTTTTAAACTGAAATAGACTATTCACATATACTCTTTTTTCCACAAATCAGCTGAGCTATTAAACGGTTCAGGTTACACTGACCACAGCTTCTTTCACAAGATCGTAGATTTATGTGTGGTCAATCAGGTTCGATCTTCTCTAACAAACCAAAACAACAACAACAAAACAAAAGGAGGTTGAAATCGACTGAAACATGCATGAAGTGCTGTAGATTACGGCGCCACGGCTAATGAAAACACAAGTCCTAAAACAACGTATTTCCATTTTGTTGTAAATCTAAATCTTACCTTTGAGGTGAATCTGCGAGAAGTCCCACGGTGTACGGTTTTCAGCACGTACTGACAACGCTCGCTCGCCACACAACAGCCACAGTCCGGCTGATGAGAGGACGAAGACGACTGGGAGCCGGTGACTGAAGCCACTTGGTCCCTCGACCGGCTGACGATCACTGGCGCTCCGCTGCCGCTCGGTCATTCACTCACTTACTCGCCTCCCGCTACTCCCACGGCCACCACCCGTCTGCCGCCCCTCCCGCCCACACCTGCCGCCCCTCCCGCCCACACCTGCACCGACACGGCGACCCCATTCATGGGGCGAGCAGGGAGTGCCGACCACAGTCTCTTACAGGTCGCCTTCACCGTTGGCTTTTACAGGTCGCCTTCGCCGTTGGCTCTTATTGGTTGCCTTCACAGTTAGCTCTTACAGGTCGCCTTCACCGTTGGCTTTTACAGGTCGCCTTCACCGTTGGCTCTTATTGGTTGCCTTCACAGTTAGCTCTTACAGGTCGCCTTCACCGTTGGCTCTTACAGGTAGCTTTCACAGTTGTCTCTCACCGGCTGGCTTCTCAGTGTCTCTTACCGGTCGCCTTGACAGTGTCTGTCGCTGGCTGCTGTTCCAAGCAAAGGCACTGTAGTCAGAGGTGGGCCACGACACTGACAACCATTGACTTAGACGTCGTTCCTTCCCTTCGGGGTTCTCCCTCCGACCATCTGGGCGAAGGTAGGACGAAGGGCAAAAACTCTTGAACTTAAAGCTTGACTCTCGCTGGAAGTCTACAGTATGTTTTTGCTGTTTGTGGCGTTTGGGGATCCTTTCTTCACATCCACTCTCCTCGGCAGTGAAGGTTGCTCCCGTGGGGTAGTCAAATCAATCTCAAAACCGATGAAAAATAGAAACGTCAGGATCAATTACAAATATATATATTATAGGGGTTGTGTTATTCCCTCTTTTTATTTTTTTCACGCTCTCCTACCGGCCAAGCAAACCTTATTTTGTTCGGAGCACATCAGGCCCATAGACCCAAGACAGTCAGATAAAGTTGATGTCATTCACCAATGCAGACATAATTATATTCCTACCCGAAAACCACCACTAACACTGAATTCTCTCAATCGTTACAATTTTAGCAAATACACACAACGGATTCAAATATCTACATAAAAAAATACAAAACTCTCAAGAGTCAGTATAGGCGCAAAACACAATCGCTGTTCACACAAAAGCACACGGTGTATGCAGTTAAAGCTTGATGAGACGAATCGCTGAGCTGCAAGAAACACCCACAGCGGTATGAGCACTTCAGGCGAATGACTCTCTGGAACTGTCAGCCAGAAAGACTAAAGAGCGCCGAAGGCGAGAGAGAGAGAGAGAGAGAGAGAGAGAGAGAGAGAGAGAGAGAGAGAGAGAGAGAGAGAGAGAGAGAGAGAGAGAGAGAGAGAGAGATCCACGTAGCAGACGAGAGAGAGAGAGAGAACTCGAACTCGAACTCGAAAACTTTATTTTACAAGGATTGTAGTTTAGGTTCACTCAAAAACCTGTCTAACAACCAGACCTTGCTAAGCTACTGATGAACAGATATCAAATTACAGGCATTATTTATATACATATAGGCATGAATGAGTGATGAAACGTTATACTGAGAATTTCCACACAAAACAAGCGTGCTCACAAGAAAACAGCCAGTAAATCTTCATTACATAAGACATACAGTAGATATTTGAGCGAGTGACAAAAGGAAACAGCAGAGAACATCTGATCAGTCAATGACTAGTATCGGAAAGAGAACAGAAAGAGAATGCTTCATGAGATGAAAGAACAGTAAGGAGAGAGGGAGAGGAGAGAGAGAAGAGGAAGAGAGAGAGAGAGAGAGAGAGAGAGAGAGAGAGAGAGAGAGAGAGAGAGAGAGAGAGAGAGAGAGAGAGAGAGAGAGAGAGAGAAGGGAGGGGAGAGAGAGAGAGAGAGAGAGACCCAATCAGCAGACCGCGGCAGCAGCGGCTGAACGCAAAGTACCGTGGTGGTGGTGGTAGTGGTAGTGGTGGTGGTGGTGCCGGCGGCGGCGGTGGTGGTTTCGGGCCTGGGAGTTCGCTTTTTAGAGTTATCCGTGTGTCCGCTCGGTTGGCGGCGGCAGAGAACAGTGGCGTGTCTTGTCGCTGATGTCTACGTCTGTACCCACCTCAATACCACCTTTGTGGCGCTGCCGTCGCTCTCTCGCCCCTCCCCCTGGTACCTGGTTTACTCTTTTGGAGACAATTATCTTTGGTCTTTATGGACCCAGTCCTGAGGTGAGACGCCTGCAAGTTTTCGGGGGGAGGAGAGGTAGCGTGAAGGATGTGGGTGTGTGTGTGTGTGTGTGTGGGGTGGGGGGAGGGGCAGAGGGCGCCAGTAGTCCGATAAGGTGTTTAGAAGTTTCTATCGCCATTGACTCAAAACGTGATCCGCTCCCCGCTCGCTGCTTCAGCTTTTGGTTTAAACAATTTTATCAATGAAAGCATACAACAGACAATAACAGAACGGTTTTGGTTTAAACAATTTTATCAATGAAAGCATACAACAGACAATAACAGAACGGTTTTGGTTTAAACAATTTTATCAATGAAAGCATACAACAGACAATAACAGAACAGTTTTGTGAGCGTCAAACAAGAAAACGTATCTGAGACGCTCAAAATGACAAATATGTAATGTGGTTGGTAGACTAACACTTGACTTTCAAGAGAGAGAGACAGACAGACAGACTGAAAAAGACAAGAGAGAAAAGAGGCAATAATAGAGAGAAGAGAGAGAGAGAGAGAGAGAGAGAGAGAGAGAGAGAGAGAGAGAGAGAGAGAGAGAGAGAGAGAGAGAGAGAGAGAGAGAGAGAGAAGAGAGAGAGAGAGAGAGAGAGAGAGAGAGAAGACAGACAGACAGACAGACAGACAGACAGACAGACAGACAGACAGACAGACAGACAGAGACAGAGAGACAGAAAGAGAGAGAGACAGACAGAGACAGACAGACAGACAGAGACACAGAGAGACACACACACTGAAAGATAGAGATACAGAGACACACAGACCAAGAAATGAGAGAAAGACAGACAGACAAACAGACAGGCAGTCAGACACACAGAGACAGAGAGAGAGAGAGAGACAGACAGACCGTCAGACAGACAGAGAGAAGGGGGTGGTAGGAATGGAAGGTGGGAGCCTGCTAAGTGATACTGAAAGAAACCACCACATCGAAACGAAATTAGATTATTTATTTTTTTGCGAAATTTATGCAGATCATTGCATCTGATATGGTTTTTCGTTCAGAATAAGGCTTTGAAACAATTATTAATCGTTGTCGTCAATGTTTCATTTTATGTCTGTTCACTGCAAGGTGATAACAAACAAACAAAAAATATATTAGTAAACTGTATTGTCCTACCCACAGGACTATGAACAATAAATTTCGCAATAAGGGTTATAACATCAGTATTATACAAACAATCTCTTACAAAATAAGAACGCTAATTTTTATCAGACGACACCCTCTTTTCAAGAAGCGAGAAGACAGATAACACATAAGCAACACACAAGGGAGTTAATTAGTGCCCGAAAGACGTCACACAAACACAACAACAAAGACCAGAGTCGCCTACGGTAACTCACCTGGCAAGCGAGTAAATATAAGGTACATAAACTCCACCAGAGGTACAAGACACATAATACACTAACGAAAGAAAGGAATTAAATTCGACGGACTTAATTTCCAAATGGTGAAGAATTTCTTTTCTACTTTCTTCAGTTGATGAAGAAAGCTTTGTAACAAATAAATAAACAACTAAACAAATAAATAATCCAACGACGACAGTCGTGAAAAATGAATCATATAGACAGACATACAATCTAACCCACCAACAAAACAAACCCGCGTGTTGCATTTCAATAATGTACCGACTCGGTAGGGTTGGCACGTACTGAAGACTGCCCGTTCTTTAACGTGCGCAGTCTTGTAGAAGAGTGCGCATGTATGCAGGTGGAAGGTAGGCCTATTGTGTCATTATGTAGCTCACATTACACTTATTGCTGTCTTGTAGTAAACAAACACTGTTGCTAACAAAACAGAGGTGAAGAGAACAAAGGAATAAACGTGCACTTTATTGACAGAAAACCGACCTGACAAACATCAGAGAGAGAGAGACTCAGAGACAGACAGACAGACAGACAGACAGGCAGACACCACAGACAGGCAGGCAGGCAGATAGACTGACAAACAGACAAACAAAGAGGACGTGCTGGAGTGAAGCCAAGAGGATCCCCCGGTGCACCTTTAATCATCGTCATCTCCTCTATTACAAGTGCACGTGCAACAAGTGAAAGCTACGAGTGCATTGTTTTGAACGCTCTAAGCGGCCCCCATCGACTGCTTGTTCATGAGAATGCCTGCTATAGGACCAAGATCCCCTTTCGAGTACTGCCACAATTATGACTGCTACATGATGCAGCATTTCGCCAACATAATTATGTCGTGTAGCATGCCACACGTTCGTGCGTTGACTGACGGAAAGGTTTGTGGTTCCTGTCGCCGTCGATTGGCAGACACCAGCGATGAAGAAACTGCAGCGTTGGTCGCATCATTACTACCTAGCCGGAGCTTGGTCGAAAGAACGAAAGCTGCTACGTCACCATTCGTCAGATAATGACACCAGTGATGCAAAGTAAAATACGCAGTATCTTCTTCTTCTTCTTCTTTTTATAATTTAATTGCGTGCGAAGCATAGTCTCGGTTTATTAGCTCTGATTCATTACATATAGCTAATTAGGTCCGGTTTACCTATTAATTTACGCGATACACGATTTTCGTCGGTTGTCAGACGGCTTGTGTCAGATTCGAAATCATGCGAGCACGGAGCATATTTGAAACCGACATGACACAATCAGACGCTCAATAGTGTATGACGTCACGGCCTGTCTGATTCCATAACAACTTCTCCGCCATGTTTCACTGAGACATGACCGTGCTCGAAAGTGGATCATAGTTTTAGTTAGGTATTTTTTTCTTCTTCTTTTTTAATTTTTAAGCACACAGGATCTCGTCAATACAGGACTGCCCCATCAGAGAGCAGCCGGGTCTGTGCTGGCAGAGCAAATTCTCTTACAAGGGCCCGATCGTCCAGCGATTGGTTTACTACTAAAATACCAGCAAGAGATCTCTAGCTCTGTCAACTGCCCCGTCTGGGAGCAGGGTAGTGCATGTTCACTTCCGGGGCATTCTTGGCCTTTGACCCGGAATAATAACGTAGGTCTGTTTCCGGTGCCCCCTTGGGTGTGCCGGGGGTGAAAACTGTTGAGAAAAATATATGTATTCCGCTTGGTGAAACAAGATACATCGTTATTTGTAGAAGCTAACTGTAGCAGCGTTCTAGAGATGTGGTGAGTCTGGTTTGTTTGTTTCTTTGTTGTTGTTGTTGTTGTTGCCTGGTGTAGTTGTGTGTGTGTGTGTGTGTGTGTGTGTGTGTGTGTGTGTGTGTGTGTGTGTGTGTGTGTGTGTGTGTGTGTGTGTGTGTGTGTGTGTGTGTGTGTGTGTGTGTGTGTGTGTGTGTGTGTGAGTGTGTGTGTGTGTGTGTGGCTACCCGAAGAGAAGGATTAAGAACACACATCTGTGGGGTCTTAAACAATTAACTTTGAAGGGCACACACACACACACACACACACACACACACACACACACACACACACACACACACACACACACACACACACACACACACACACACACACAACACACACACACACACACACACACACACACACACACACACACACACACACACATACATTGACACAGTGACACATAAGCACACAAACACATACACAGAAGCGTGCGCGAGCATACAAACGCATACTCACTCAAGCATGAATAGTAGACGAAAACAAAACAAAGGAACTAAAAGACAATATGATTAAACAAAAAATAAAATGTAATGCCGACTAAGGTCAACGCTGACCGTTTCTCAACCCAGATCTTTCAGGTTGAAGCAAATTATGTGTCGGGGGAAAAGAACACACATGGCCAATTAAGCACGAGGAACACGTTAGGGACAATCAATCCAGAATGCTGATCACCGACTTTTAAACAGCGGTGAAGCGAGTGCTTCTCAGCTCTCCAATCCATCTAATGAAATTCCTTGCCTCCCCTTAGACGGTGAGAATGGATGATTTTATGTTCCGGAATCAGTCAAGTGAGGTGTTGGCATTGCGCCTTGCGGGGAACACTGACAGTAAACGTCCCTTGCCTGTTATGGGAGGTGTCCATTTTCCTGTCTTTTTCTTTCCCTTCTTCATTCAGTGTGTGTTCCCTCTTGGCTAGAAAACAGAGAGAGAGAGAGAGAGAGAGAGAGAGAGAGAGAGAGAGAGAGAGAGAGAGAGAGAGAGAGAGAGAGGAGAGAGAGAGAGAGAGAGAGAGAGAGAGAAATACTATCAATCTATCCAGCATACATTCAGTTCTAACCTTTTGTGTGCTCTGGGTGGAGCAGACGATACAATGTCAAATTTTCTCTCTTTTATTTTTGTAGCTAGTTGTAATTTGTTGCATTTGTATCAGAAGCATTTTGCGTCACAGGGATCCTCCATTCCTGGTGTTTAGTCACTGATCCAAAACTTCTTTCTTTTCTTTTTTAAATTATTTTTTATATATACATATCAGCGATTGTTGGGCCAGCAGCAGCAGCCCGCTGCCATTACAGAAAATTTTCACTGACATCGCCGCCTACAGCTCTCGCAGCCAAACGAAGTTAATCCAGACCGTGTTAGCCGCGTAATGCTCAATTTGACAAGTGGAATTTGTGAAATCCAGACGAGAGAAGAACATGTGGAAGCCACAGAAAGTGAGCAAGCAAATCAGAAGCCACAGAAAGTGTGCATGCAAATCAGAAGTCACAGAAAGAATCAGTGCAAGCAAATCAGAAGCCACAGAAAGTGTGCGTGAAAATCAGAAGTCACAGAAAGTTTGAATGCAAATCAGAAGCCACAGAAATTAGAAGATAACTCAAGCTTCGGTTAACCGAGTGTGCGAGAAAATCAGAAGCCACAGAAAGTGTGCGCGAAAATCAGAAGTCACAGAAAGTTTGAATTCGAATCAGAAGCCACAGAAAGTGTGAGTGCAAATTACTTAGAAGATAACTAAAGCTTCGGGTAACCGATTTGATGATACAGATGACGATGGTAGTGATGATGATGATGATGACTTCCTAATACTACCACTGCTACTAACACTACTAACTCTACAACGAATCTACGAAATGAATGCACATGGCAGGCGTCCTGGAATGACCCTGTGCGGCTGACAGGACGTTAAAATCCAGGAACTAACCAAGTGTTTGTGATATAGTTATACGTATGTCTTTCGTAAAACTGTGAGTTCGGTGTGTGATCAGTTGCCTGATGCATGTAACATCAACCAACAAAGGGAGTTAATTAGCGCTCGAAAGACTCGTGACGTCACACGAACACAGCAACAAAGACCTGAAACGCCCAGGGTAACTCTCACCGGGCATGCGAGTAATTACAAAATACATAAACTCCACCAGAAGTACATGCTGATGTAAGCCCAAAATACTGTTGACCCCTGGCAAATTCAGCACAAAGAAAATCTACAGTCGGGTGGATTCCACAAACTGAGGATGAAAAAAATTAAGGCATCCGTTTATCAGTCACGTTTTCATTGTTGTAATATTTAGTTAACACGTCATTAATCCCTTAGATCAAAGTGTAGAAAAAAGCAAGTAAATGATTCTTGAGGCATTATATTTAGATCTGGAAGACCTTAAACAGACAAACAGAGACAGAGAGAGACAGAGACAGAGACAGACAGACAGAGACACACACACAGAGGCAGACAGACAGGAAGACAGACAGACAGACAGACAGACGGACGGACGGACGGACGGACGGACGGACGGACAGACAGACAGACAGACAGACAGAAAGAGACAGAGACAGAGAGAGACAGAGAGAGAAAGAAGGCAACTTCCTGGAAAAGCTGAGCGACTTACATGGTACCTACCGCAGCCACAAGAGCAGCGCTACCCATTTCTGTCAGAGGTGTGTTAGTGTTTACCTCTGTGATGAGACTCAGCTATTCGTCTTGCCAAACAGCTGGCAAACCTTCCCATCCTCTTCCATGCAGGCATCCATCCATGCATGGTGATACTACAGCTTTACCATTCCCCGTTTAATGGTGCAGTGTCATTATGCCAGCGGTTCTACCCCCACCCCCGGCACCTCCCAAAAAGGAAACAACTAACACCAAGAGGTGGAAGACCCAACAGTAAAAACAAACCGTGCAAAAAGGTGCTACAGAGTAAGGAGCCAGACTCGCAGACCCGGATGTGCAGGTACACACACACACACACACACACACACACACACACACACACACACACACACACACACACACACACACACACACACACACACACACACTCACACACACACACACACACACACACACACACACACACACCACACACACACACACACGCACCACACGCACGCACGCACGCACGCACGCACACACACACACACACACACACACACACACACACACACACACACACATACACACATATATACACCAAGAGACACTGGAGACACTACACCCTCCCCGCTGGGCTCTTATGAGATGGGGCCCATAAATAATCTATTATTTATAATTAATTTAAAAGAGCACAAGCAACCTTGTTGCCCGTGTTATGCTTGATCTGTACAGGTTTAGCCAGAGCCAAGTCACTGACTCTCTTTGCGCATGCAACGAAAAAAGCACATTTCGGCCGGTTATGATCAAAGAAATGTGTGTGAAGAGAAAAAGGAAGACAAGAATTAACCATCTGTGGCCAACGCCACTTTATTGAGTGCTCCTCACCCGTACTAATAACAATTCCCCATTCAACAGCTTCAAGGAGTTTTGCCAGACGCTTGTCTGGTACTCTGCTGGTACACAGACCCACAGATGCAAGTGAGAGGCAGTACCGAACAGAAACAAAGGTGCCTCTTTACAGCCGTAAAGAATGAGGTGCGTCCTTTGTGAAATAAATCCCACCAGCGGTTCTGGACAGTTTCATTCCCACTATGGCACTAGTCGTTTTCGGCAGTCTAATAAGCCTCAGTCAGTGTTTGGAGAAGTTTTGACTGAAGAGGCAACCACTTGTCCCACGGCGAAGTGTGCTACAGTCAGACGATGCTCTCAACACAACCACGATGCCCTTACATACTTCAGGCACAGAACCAACACTCAATTAAATCTCCTGATAGCGGATATACTTCTGAGTCTAAAATGCTTAATTGCGCGACGGCCGACTGAGAGAACACGAGACAGGACTGAGTTGGTTTGACAAGCCGATGGTTGTTGTGCCGGCTTTGTGCTTTCTCATCAACAGAATCTGCTGGGAAAAAGTCGAGTGGCTGGTCTAAAAAATGTCTGTGGCGTACGCACGTCTCCTGCAGGCTCTGGCTTTGTTTGGCGTGACGTCAAGTAAAGGCAGCTTACTCATACGTACGTGGAATGCATAGCAAGCCACGACGTGCGCTGAGTGTCGCTAATCTGGGAACGCACACCTTTTGTTTCGGCTCCATTAATTTAATTTGGTTGGTTATTTTAGAGTTCTGGAATTGAAGAAGAATTATAGTCGGGGGTTATTCGGTGTGCATGTGTGTGTGTGTGTGTGTGTGTGTGTGTGTGTGTGTGTGTGTGTGTGTGTGTGTGTGTGTGTGTGTGTGTGTGTGTGTGTGTGTGTGTGTGTGTGTGTGTGTGTGTGTGTGTGTGTGTGTGTGTGTGTGTGTGTGTGTGTTACTGGGTGTGTACACACTGGCGTACCAATCAGCGCAGACCGATAGTGAGCAGACAGGCTTTGATGAGACTGATCCAGGTTTGACACAGTGGACTCTCTCATGAGAGACCACCCCGATGAAAGACCACCCCCGACCAAAGACCACCCTGACGAGAGACCACCCCGATGAAAGACCAGTCCTACTAAATCCCACCTATGAGAGGCCATACTGATGAGAGACGACCCCGAAGAAAGACCACTCCGACAAAAGACCACCCTGATCAGTGGTCACTCTGGTGAAAGACATCTTGACGAGAGACTGCCCTGGTGAAACACTTCGATGAAAGACCACTCGGATGAAAGACCGCCCTGATAAAAGACCACTTCGATGACAGACCACCCGGATGAAAGAACATCCATCCTCTGAGACCGCTTTTTGTTTTTGAAACCTTCTTGCAGGTCAATGAACTCCTGACCTAAGGACCGCCCCTCCTTTAACACCGCTTTTGCTGGATTCTTGCAGAGGTCTTTAAAGAGGGGTTCCATTGCATTTCATACCCAACCAAATGGAAGGGTCATTTTTTTCCGAGCTGTAGACAAGTCACCGACTAAAAAATCTGGTTCACAGTTTAAGTTACACGTCATCAGTTTGGAGGAGGGTTTGGAAAAGAAGGAAACTACTCGAAAGAGGATGGCAGAAAATGAATTCCGACAGAAGCAAAGCAGAAATTCATGGCCGTTGGCGACCGATGACTGAACAGGCGTTTTTTCTCAGTCACCTGGCTTTAAAGACTGGTGCCTTTAACGACTCTGGGGCTCTGCAAGGGATGCTGGGGGACCTTAATTTTTGCGTCCGCGGTACCCGTTGTGGGAAGCGAAGCTACGGACAACAAAGGGCTATTCCATTAAGTCCCCCCCCCCCCCCCCCCCCCCCCCCCCCCAGCCCACCTCCCTCAGTGGAGACTCAGCGTCCCGGATCAGTCACTCAGTGACTGACTGACAAGTACTGATCATAAATTAATTTTTAGTCTCGGCAACTAGTCTACTGGCTGTACTTAGCAGCCTAGTCCGTGAGTAGACTGACTGAGAGACCGACCGAGTCAGTCTTCGCCGCCATCGCTCTCCCCACAGTGCCGCCCGGAACTGATACGGCGGGACACGATTCTCGCGCCAAAACCCTTGACTGCCGGACTGAGTGGAGTTGCCTGCCTCAGTTCTGCTGCACACTGGACTGACCTGAAGATCGCAGAGAGCTACTTGCAGCCTTAGTGGCAGCGAGCTCTTCTCCGGCCGATGCGAGCATCAGCCTTGGGCGATACAATCGGGTATGAGATGGGTTGAATGGAGGCCAGTGTTGTACAGCTCCAGTCAAGGTGGCTGCTGCTGCTGCTACTGTCTCTAGTGTCTGGGAGAACGTTCCGCTGCCGCGTCTCGTGCCGCTCAGTGTCGTCAGCAGTCGTCGCGCCGTCTGGCGGGAGTCGGGCCGACGCAGCTTAGCACACAGACTAGCGCCTTGTTGTGGCCCTTGCCTCGCTATGATAATAGTCCGTAGTTATGTTAATTCACCTCGCCACTGATTGTGTGCTTGGTGCTCTTTGTTTGTTTGTGTTCTCTCTCTCTCTCTCTCTCTCTCTCTCTCTCTCTCTCTCTCTCTCTCTCTCTCTCTTTCTCTCTCTCTCTCTCTCTCTCCTCTCTCTCTTCTCTTCTCCTCTCTCTCTCTCTTTCCGTTTTGTTTCTCTCTCGTCTCTCTTCTCGTCTCTCTCTCTTCTGTTGTTGTTGTTGTTGTTGTTGTTGTTGTGTGTTGTGTGTGTGTGTGTGTGTGTGTGTGTGTGTGTGTGTGTGGTGTGTGTGTGGTGTGTGTGTGTGTGTGGTGTGGTGGTGTGTGTGTGTCGTGTGCGTGCTGTGCGTGCATGCGTGCGTGCAGTGCGTGCGTTGTGTGGTGTGTGTGTGTGTGTGTGTGTGTGTGTGTGTGTGTGTGTGTGTGTGTGTGTGTGTGTGTGTGTGTGTGTGTGTGTGTGTGTTTGTGTGTGTGTGTGTGTGTGTGTGTTGCACAAGTTTGTTCAAGCTTGTCTAACCAAGCCGTTCTTTTTTCTTTCCTTTTTACTCTGTACTTTTTGATTCCTCTGTATTTCCTTTCAATCCGGTGCCCACCTTTATTCTTCCTGCTGCTTCTGAGGAAGCTGTTGACATTGGCTACAAACTGCTGTACTATTTCTGACAAGGTTGTTGACATTGACTACAGACTGCTGTACTATTTCTGACAAGGTTGTTGACATTGGCTACAAACTGCTGTACTATTTCTGACAAGGTTGTTGACATTGACTACAGACTGCTGTACTATTTCTGACGAGGATGTTAACACTGGCTACAGACTGCTGTACTATTTCTGACGAGGTTGTTGACATTGGCTACAGACTGCTGTACTATTTCTGACGAGGTTGTTGACATTGGCTACAGACTGCTGTACTATTTCGGAGGAGGTTGTTGACATTGGCTACAGACTGCTGTATATTTCTGACAAGGATGTTGACATTGGCTACAGACTGCTATACTATTTCTGACGAGGATGTTGACTTTGACTACAGACTGCTGTACTATTTCTGACGAGGTTGTTGACATTGACTACAGACTGCTGTACTATTTTTGAGGAGGTTGTTGATATTGGCTACAGACTGCTGTATTATTTTTGAAAAGGTTGTTGACATTGGCTGCAGACTGCTGTACTATTTCTGACGAGGTTGTTGACATTGGCTACCGACTGCTGTACCGCTTCTGACGAGGTGTTGCCGCCGCTGTCAGTTTATCTGGCCGTTTCGTTGTATACATGTATGCCCGTCCCTAATAAGCCTTATGGATTCTGTGGACGTTAAGCACCATGTTTACATATACATGTATGTCTCATTGTCCCGATTTGTCCCGCGGGGAGATCTAGTGGTTTCTCCTGCTTTTGGTCGACAGCTCGGTGCCACAGGCTGTACGGCAACCTTCCGGCAACCTATACAGCAATCTTACGGCAACTGCAACCTTACGGCAACCTGTACTAATCTTATGACAACTGTACAGCAACCTTCCGGCAACCTGCACAGCAACCTTACACACCAATCTTACGACCTTGCAGCATGTGGCGGCGTTCGTGAGGACGGCTGGAGTCCGCGTCTGACAAGTGAACAAGTGCCACAGGCACACGAATGCATGCTCTTTTTGCTCTCCGGCTAATCGGTTTAATGTTGACAATTTTGTTCATAGTCGTGTTTAACCTTCGTGAAATACGTACTTGTCTAATGGTTTCTTTTCCTAGTGTTTCAAGTACCCCGCTTTCGGGTCACTGAAATAAATTCTGGACTTGTCTTTTGTGAAGTGCTGTCCGGTTTATCTTAAGTGTGTTTACAACAGTTGTTCTTTGAGTTTTAACAAATACGATGTGTGATATTGTTCAATGTGATGTGGTGTATGCTTAGCCACGAATTTGATTTCTCTGATGAAATAGAGAAGTGATCTAGAACCGTGAATCCTTGATGGTTCATCAGTCACGTCAATGGAACTAGTACAGAATTTCGCCCCGTTTCTTCCCTCGCGGTGGGATCTTCCACAGCTCAGTTTCAACAAGATCGAGACGGCGTCCCAATGACATGGCATCCTGTTGAGGCGACATCCCATTGGGAACTCATCCCACCCAGACGTCATCCCAGTAGGACTAAATCCCACTGGGAACTCATCCCACCGAGACGTCATCCCAATAGAACTACATCCCATTGGGAACTCATCCCACCCAGACGTCATCCCAGTAGGACTACATCCCACTGGGAACTCAGTCATCCCACCGAGACGTCATCCCAATAGAACTACATCCCATTGGGAACTCATCCCACCCAGACGTCATCCCAGTAGGACTACATCCCACTGGGAACACATCCTACCCAGACGTCATCCCAGTAGGACTACATCCCACTGGGAACACATCCCACCCAGACGTCATCCCAGTAGGACTACATCCCGCTGGGAACACATCCCACCCAGACATCATCCCAGTAATACGACATCCCACTAAGACGACATCCGACTGAGACGAGACCCGCCCCCAAAACCCCGACCGACTAAATCCCTTTGTGACGACACCCCACCTACAAGAAAACACCAAAGACAACATCCTGTGTGTGTGTGTGTGTGTGCGTGCGTGCGTGCGTGCGTGCGTGCGTGCGTGCGTGCGTGCGTGTGTGCGTGCGTGCGTGCGTGTGTGTGTTTCCATGTGGCAGATTTTCCATTCATCAGATTTAGTGGCAAGCTCAGCGACGTCTGGCGATGTTCACAGGGAAGGGAAATAACTACTCCACTTGCCATAATAGTAACTAGTACTGATTTCCTCCCTTGTGCTGATGCTCGTTAGTTTTCGTACTCGACTGGCGGAAATCAATCAATCAACCAATGTTTTATTTTATGTCTGTTCACAGCAAGGTGATATTAGACCCCCCCCCCCCCCCCCCCCAACTGACTGACACCACCTGGATAGTATCATGTAGTATGATGGACAGCAACCGCTCAACATCTACAACGCACACACACACACACACACACACACACACACACACACACACACACACACACACACACACCACACACACGCACGCACGCACGCACGCACGCACGCACGCACGCACGCACGCACGCACGCACGCACGCACGCACGCACGCACGCACGCACGCAAACGCACGCCGCTGCACGCACGCACGCACGCACGCACGCACGCACGCACGCACGCACGCACGCACGCACGCACGCACGCACGCACGCACGCGCACACACACACACACACACACACACCACACACACACACACATTATATTCAGTACACCATTGGTTTTGCTTTCTGTCTTTATTTGCTATATCAATCCAAACTCGATGTTGGAGTCCACGGTGACAGAGCACAATACTGATGATGAAAACAACAAATAACACAAGGCTATCACACCAAAAGTGAAAAACAAAACAAATCCTCACTAACCTTCGATTTCACAACACAACGTCCGGCATGTGGAGACGGGGAGATAGCCATGTACTTTACAATATACCAATGTACGTGCTGAACTCAAATCTCAGTGTGACAAAACGCGTACACACCGATCAGAACAATGGCTTCAAAGAACTATACAAGCCTTCTCAACTGACTTTGCCCCAACCAGGCTGTTAAAAGACAGTAAAATAAATTTAAAACTTGTGATATTTATTTTATTTTATTTTTTAATGCTCCCTTGCTTTTATTTTCAATCCATTGAGGCAGCATTCTGTTCAGTGATGAACTGAGAAAAGGATTGGAGCACACAAGACAGACAGGTGGCCCAGCTCGTCCGTGTTGCACGCACCACATCGTTCATTATATCCGACGCGAACGTTGCGTGCTCTGGTGGCGCGAGGAACCAGATCACACACTGAGAGTTGTGGCAACCGCCGGGCCAGCTGTGACACTGAGCCATGTTACTTTTTACAGTCCGGACCTACAGCTAATCGCCCAAACTCCGAGCACTGGTTTACGACATCCTTCCTTCAACCACTGTCGTATTTAGTTACGCCATAGTGTCCAGAAAACTGTCAGCTAACGAGCAGTTTTTTGTTGGTGCTCAAAACAGTAGTACGTTTGTTACAAACAACTCAAATTATATCAGACGTTTCTTTTATAACTGACCATGTTGCTCGCGCGAGCTCAAATAAGACCAAAATCGTTTAAATAGAGACGCCGGAACTTATTTTTAACCGGGGGTGGATGCGTCTCATGTTTACGTGCGTGCTTGGGCGCTAGGTTGCTTCAACAGTCTTATTAATACCCAAACGGCCTTTCGGAGGGCGCTGACCGCGTCGGTGGACAGCTGCGCGGAAATAAAGAGTGCCCCTTCAGTGGCGTAACCAAATCTGGCAGAGTTTGGAGGAAGGTGCCGGAAAGCGATGCTCGGAGTGTGATCAGTACCTAAACCTTTCGGAGGGCGCTCATTGCGTCGGTGGACAGCTGCGCGGAGATAAAGAGTGGCGTAACTAAATCTGGCGGAGTTTGGAGGAAGGTGCTGGAAAGCGATGCTCGGAGTGTGATCAGTACTCAAACCTTTCGGAGGGCGCTCATTGCGTCGGTGGACAGCTGCGCGGAGATAAAGAGTGGCGTAACTAAATCTGGCGGAGTTTGGAGGAAGGTACCGGAAAGCGATACTCGGGAGTGTGCTAATCGCCGTCACTGACACGACTGAGAGGATTCTAAATGGAAAATAAAACCAACGGAACGTTTTAAAATACAGTGGTCGATTTTGCTTTTTTTTTTTTTTTTTAAATAAATAATAATAATCCCCTTCTTCCCTGCTGGAGAAGGGCCGGTCTTCTTGGACAAAACGCGTTTTAAAAGGGCTGCTATTACTGAGCGGCATGAGTGGCGTCACTGAGCTTGAGACAGACCCTGGAAACCCCGGAGCATGTTGTGCAGCCCTGCCACCCGTACAAGGAAGCACGGACACAGCACCGGCCCCAAGGAGCCACGCTTGCAGAAAGGCTGTGGGTTTCCAAACAGGACCTAGCTGTTGCTGCAGACAGCCAGCTTCTTAACTGAACACCAGCAAGCTAGATGTCTGAGGACAGTCCTGGAACGCTGAAGAAGTAGAAGAAGCTATTCGACGTAGAACATAAGCTAGGTAGGTAGGTAGTGTTGCTTAATGTCCTCAGATGTCAGTTGACATATTAGGGACAAGCTGAGACCAATGCCGAAGCATGGTTCAATATAGCTTTACGTCCACGGAAACCAAAAGGCTCTTTAGGACGGACAGCTCAGGACGGCCACCTCGACTCTCACACAGCTCCTGAACTATGAACATAAGCATCTGGCACTTGCCTCTTTACCACAGAAAGTGTAATGCGTAACAACAAGAAATGCTCAGTTCATGTCAAGTGCCTGCGGCTCAGAAAAGCAGCCTGTGAAGGTCCTGGTGGGGAGGAGTATAACTCTCCAAAAACAAAACGGAAACTAATGTGCAGCTAAATCGGTCTGAGAGAAAAGAATCGTACTACTGCGACCTTTGCTTTTTCTGTCCGTCGGTGAAAAAAACATTGGCGATAGTTCATTTTTATTGTTCTGTATTTACTTAAAGATCTTAAAGAATGTGTGTGTGTGTGTGTGTGTGTGTGTGTGTGTGTGTGTGTGTGTGTGTGTGTGTGTGTGTGTGTGTGTGTGTGTGTGTGTGTGTGTGTGTGTGTGTGTGTGTGTGTGTGTGTGCGCGCGCGCGCGGGTGTTCTTCATTATTCGCGATATCCTGAATAATGTTTAATACACAGGATATTTCATGTTTTGTTCTGTTTACTGCCACCAACTGAATTTCAGTCACCACAGGGATATCTAGTTGTACCTGATGCTCCCCCGGCTGCCACGAAATCACAGACTGAAAAAAGAGTGACTGTCCCTGCACACAGAACAAGCCAGGCTCGCACTCCCTGCGGCCACTGCAGGCCCCATCAGAGAGCGAACGTGGCCAACAATGTGATAACAAAGCTACCCACAGGAAAACAAACCTTTGCTGTTTTACGAGGTTGGTGAGGGTGGGGCGAGGTAGGTAAGTGGGATGGGAAAATAATGAGGTGGGGTGGAGGGGAGGGGAGAGGAGGACGGGGGTGGGTGTCTCCATTTCCGGCACACACAAAACAGTTGATCTGGAGGACTTTGAGGAGAAGAGGCAGAATAAAAAGCATCACCATTGTGTGACACGGACAGTACATAGTACCCGTTTCCCGACTTGGAACTCCATGTGTCGTCACTACCCCACAACCAGCCAACGTCTGCCCTCCATCAGTGTCAACAATCCACAGTGTGCTTTAAAACACAGCAAAGTAAAGCACTAGCCAACAACAGCAAAGGCTGTGGGCAACTACTCCAGGTATGTACACCAACAGCTACTGTACAATGGCTACTTCTCTCTCTCTCTCTCTCTCTCTCTCTCCTCTCTCTCTCTCTCTCTCTCTCTCTCTCTCTCTCTCTCTCTCTCTGTCTGTGTCTCTCCCCCCCCACCCCCCTCCCACACACACACCTCTCTCTCTCACTCCCTCTGAATCAGCAATTCCTCCTGGAGGTAGGTAACCTCTATCAACAAAATCAGTGTTTCTCAAAATGTACAACGTTGACAAAACGTTAACATTAATACCTACGAACAAGTCCAAACAATACACAACAATTAACGGTTGCAGGACCACAGTATTTTCTACTTGCAAGTCTTTAGTCTCATAGTGCACACAGTGGGTTCTGCCGCTAGAGAACAACCAGGGCATGCACGTGCGAGGATGCATAAGATGAACTACAAACTCTAAGCAGTTACTGCAAATGCATGGAGTTCTGCCTACTTGTCGTCTGGCACTATCTGCCATTACCGTCGCCTCATCCAAGGAGTTCTAATAATTTATCTACCGGCAAGACACAGTGAAAGAGTAACTTAGGTTTTGAGGTGGCCTTTCCGATTCTACAAGAGAGAAGACTGGCACGCAGTACGGCTGTCATCGCAGACGATGACTGTCAACAGAATCAGGACACGAAGGCTAATTCCTACTCGAAATCATTGTCATTTCAGTCAAAACTCTGACACTCAAAGGTGAAATCATTGTCATTTCAGTCAAAACTCTGTTTGACATTCAAAGGCGAAATGACCGTCATTTCAGTCAAAACCTTGACTCTCAAAGGTGAAATCATTGTCATTTCAGTCAAAACTCTGTTTGACACTGTAAGGCGAAATGGCCGTCATTTCAGTAGACTCTGTTTCACGCCCAGAGGCGAACTGGCTGTCATTTCAGAGACCTTTACAGTACACACACTTACTGTACTGTAAGGCGTCTTGCTCCCATACCCAGGGCGAAACGTCCGTCAGATGAGGTAATCTTATTCCACAGCCAGTCCGTAAAATGACTGCCATTCTGCAGACCCCAATAATTTGCATCTAAACATTACTTCATGTCACACCGTCTGTGTAATATATTCATGCACATGTACTCCAACTTTAGATCACATTACATCGAAGCTCCCAGCTCCTTCCTCCTGGGCAGATTAAAGCCGAGCTGTCTGGTTACAGACTGTGTTGACGACTGCATCTCAGGCCCCACTGGCGGTCAGGCTCCACTGCAAACTCAAGCACTGGTTTACGACATCCTGAGGAAGGTGCCAGAAAGCGATGCTCGGAGTGTGGCTCCACTGTACAAGTACTCTTAGGGGAGCTGTCAGCTTGTTTCGTCAGCACTGGTGTAGAACTGGCGTGGACTAATCCAGAGAGCCAGTACGACATGTCATAAAAGTGACGTCAGTCAGAAAGCCAGTACCACGTGATGTGAACCTGACGTCAATGAGACAGCAATCACAACGCGGTGAAAATATGACGTGATTAATATTACCAGTACGACGTGGTGCAAACTAACATCATTCAGGCAACCAGTGCCATGTGTGTAAAACTGACGTCAGTGAGACAGTCAATACCACGCCGTGTAAATATGACGTCATTGTTTCGTACAGCCAGTAGTTCGTGGTGTAAAACTTAGGTGAATCAGGGGGCCACGCGTACGTGTAAAACTGTGCAGTACTGTTTCCAATTCATGCAAGACTAGTCCATCCCAATGCCCACCTCCCCACCTTGCCCCTGCCCTCCTCACGCCCACCTACCTAGCGTCATTGCAAACCTCACTGCGGAGAGAGTATTTAAAACAAACCGATTTGTGACCGACAACAAGGTACTTGTAGCAAAACCACGGTTCGAAATCGTCCTGCGTGAACCAAAGATGGAAACAATAGCGACAGAGCCCAGTGGTCGTCAATCATTCAGTTAATTATCATCAAAAGAGTTCTCGCAGGTAGCGTTAAGTAAAGCGTCTTGCTCAGGAATCAATTCCGCAAGTAAAGGATTGTCCGGTGATGAGGTACGGTGCTGGGATCCAGTAATGTCAGCAAGCATAGGATCGCACGGAGGTGATGCGGTACTGGGATCCAGTGAAGTCAGTACGTCACGGGGTCACATGGCGGTAATGAGGTATTGTACTGGGATCCAGTGAAGTCAACAAGCGCGCGGTCACATGGCGGTGAAGCGGTACTGTACTGGGATCCAGTGAAGTCAGTAAGTACGGGGTCACATTGCAGTAATGACGCACTGCAGCGGGACCCAATGAAGTCAGCAAGCACAGGAGCATTTGGTTATGATGGGATACTGCACAGGAATCCAGCGGCATTGCGGACGCCGTCGCCGAGACCTCCGCGACTGGCAGTGCCACCTGAGCAAGGTCTTGGTGACGGAGCTGCTGGGCTTGCACGTCATGCCGGGAGGGATGGAGCAGGGTCGCCCGTTCCAGCAGCCCCCCTCCCGCAGCCAGCGCGGCCAGAAGCGCAGCCCCAGGTCCTTCCAGGTGAACTGCACGGGGCAGTAGGTGAAGCTCCACACCAGCTTCTGCAGCCGCCTCCGCTGCTTCTTCCCGCTCTTCAGCCTCACCCGCCGCCCGTCCGCGAGCCGGAACGTCCGCAAGTACCTCAGATAGCCGGGGCGGGCCTCGTCGGGTCGCCCGCTTTTAAAACGGTACACGAAGCTCTCGTTGGTGTCCGCCGGCTTGTCCACGGACAGGAACTCCTCGTCAAACTGGCGCCCGAGGCGACGGCGCAGCACTTTGGGGTTGAGGTCTCTCGGGGCCGGGTCCAGGGACTGGTCGGGGTTCTCCAGCAGGTCCTCTATGGGCAGCTTGTCGGAGGGCGAGGGGCGGGCTCCCTCCTGCAGGGAGGCCATGGCGTCCGGGACGTGGGCGGGCTGGGAGTCCAGCAGGTTGAGGTAGACGTGGTTGGCGCGCGCCGCAGTGCTGCAGGAGGATGCGAGGAGTAGCAGCAGCAGCACGTTGGTCAGCGGCGCAGCGTCGCTCTGTCGCCTCCGCCAGCCGGCACCGGCCTTCTTCTTCCTCCCAGGGGCGGGGGCGGCGTGCGCCTCCCCCCGTGACGTCACGGAGCTTAGTGAGGAGGGGTGTGGCCGCATGCTGAGCGCCATCAGTCAATCTGCAACACAGTCAGGCAAAGCAACACAGTCAGGCAAAGCAACACAGTCAGGCAAAGACTGCAAAGCAACACAGTCAGGCAAAGACTGCGTCAGTGTTTGATCGTTATCACGGACATTTTCTTCAGTTCCTTTGACCTGAGATACGTCTGTGTGCGTGCCTGCATGCGCGCACGTGTGCGTGCGTGCGTGCGTGCGTGCGTGTGCGTGCGTGTGTGTGTGTGTGTGTGTGTGTGTGTGTGTGTGTGTGTGTGTGTGTGTGTGTGTGTGTGTGTGTGTACGCATGCCTGTCGGCGTGCATGTGTCTGTCCATTCGAATCTTTGTCGTCTAAGCATACATGAATGTGTAGATGTTGAATTCGTAAGCGCTTATCGGGCCATTGAGAGTTAGGTGCGCTAAGTGCTCATTATTATTGTTAATCAACATACACTGGAGAGAAGAAAAAATCGTAATTGTTAATTTTGACTACGCAGGAGTTCCATTGGTGCACTTCGACAGTTGTGTCTTCGACAGTAAAACTGCTGTGACCTCCCCCCCCCCCCCCCCCCTCCCCCCTCACCCCCCCACCCCCTCCACCCCATACCTCCACCAAGTCCGTCGTACCAAACCCCAACCACCCACACGGTGATTCCTAGACATCGGCCTACTGCGTTCCGAACATAGCGCTTTTCTGTCCGCTCTATGGTACGAACCACAGAAAACGAACTGAACTGGCGGGGAGACGAAACCACAAACCACAAAGAGAGCGAGGGGCGTGAGAGCTGGGCCGCTGTAGAGCGCAGCGATTGAATCCTGTGTAGTGAGCACGGATATTTGATAACGCGGAACGACGCTCGGCGCCACCCTCCGCAGACCTGTCTGACGGTGTGTCTGTGTCTCACGCTGTCTGCTCCTGGTCAAAGGACAATAACACTTAAAGTGGCCGGCTTCGGCGACTCTGCCTTTCACTGTAACTGCCGCAGAATGAAAAGACGATTTCAGTCGTACGTTTAGGCATGTGAGAATCGGTGTGGCGGCCTGAGTGATTTCGTTTTTCTAAATCAGTTCAGGTGATTGTGTCTTTGCGAATGCCTGATGCGACCGGTTCTCTCGGTGTCACACTGTCTCCGTTTTGGTACTGTGGAAGCAGAAATTAAGGTTTCCTCTGCAGAAATCCTAGAGCAATCAGAAGTTCTTCACTAGGTCAGAGTATAGCACAGCTGATGTCGGCAAAACGTCATAACTTGACAAATATACACACTGGTTTACATTACTGCATCGCCCCTCTCTCTCTCTCTCTCTCTCTCACACACACACACACACACACACACACACACACACACACACACACACACAGCCCAGCAGCGGTCTGAAGGAGGTGGAGCTGAGTCATACTGAGTTGGACAGTCCTTTGCTTCTGGTTTCAACTGCTGCTTCTCCCGAACGCTATCTTTGTGACTCTGTTCCGCACAACTGTTGAAAGTGCAAGTCGCGGAACACATAAGTTGCTTAGCACTGGCGGGGTCCCCACCTCCTTAACATTGCTGTTCTGGCGGTGGCTGACGGTCTCTGCTGTCTTTGCGGGTCGAAGCGCTTGGAACGAGCTAGTCATAGTACCCCCCCCCCCCCCCCCCCCCCCCCCCCCCCCCCTCCCCCCGTAGGTGGTCTCTGTGGACGTTAAGCCCCAACAGACAACAAATACAAACAGGCTTAAGGACAAACTGATGCAAACTTCTGAAGCCTGTGAATGAGAGAGAGGTAGGGGGATTGACCACTAACCTGTGGACGAGACTTGATCAGTAAGCATATTGTCATCTTTAGCCTGAGCCGTTCGCGAGCTGACAGATACATGTATCTGCTAAACATCCCAACTGAAAGGAACTCAGTTCCAACCTGCCCCTGAGGTCAAGAAGACCAAACTATAGTGCATGTACCCCAGAGATGTCCCCTCTCTTCATCAACTGAGCGGGCAGACAGGCTGCGTGGCCGACTAACACTTCACTGATGATCAAACAGTGTGTGTGTGTGTGTGTGTGTGTGTGTGTGTGTGTGTGTGTGTGTGTGTGTGT
>JABMCL010003003.1:760000-777500 GCA_018857735.1 Alviniconcha marisindica | reverse complement strand
ACCGTGTCGAGAGCTGGCGCACATCATCAGCGCATCACCAACAGGCACATGAAGAAAGTGGTTTGGCTTACAATTATTTCCTTCCCTGCCTGCTTTTCTTGTTCAGTGCTACTGCTGCTCTTCTTCTTCTTCGTCTCATTCTCCCCCTCCCCCCACCCCGCCCCTGTCGCTCTCTATCTCTGTCTTCAGGTGACCCTATGCGGTTAACAGGACGTTAAAATCCCAAAACTGCCCTTCTCCTCTTTGTTGTTGTTGCTGTTGTTGTCCACCCGCAATGACTGTGCGGTTAACAGGACGTTAAAATCCCAAAACTGCCCTTCTCGGCCTCGTTGTTGTTGTTGCTGTCCACCCGGCGAGATGACTGTGCGGTTAACAGGATGTTAAAATCCAAATCCAACTGTTGCTGTTGTTGACTCTGCACAGATTCACTCACTGCTGGTCGTTAGTCAGCATAGGACCCCTGGCCCCTCATCATTCTCCTTGACCATATTGCTTTACGTCCACAGAAGCGAGGATGCTTATTAGGGACGGGGACAGGGTGGGGAAGGGGATGAAAGAGTGAAGGCTCGACCGCGGATACCGCCCGAAAAAGACCGGAGAGACCGTGGACCGCCGCCAGAACAATGGAAGTGTTAAGGCGGTGTCCCCTCGCCATTGCGCAGCGACTAGTGCACTAGCAACTGCGTTTCAACTGCCGTGCTTGGGCAGAGTCACAAGGACAATGTCCGTTGCACTGCTGTTGAGGAACAACCCGAAGCGAAAGAAGTCCAACTTTCGCAGCCCAGCTCCACCTCCCTGCTCATGATCTCTTCTGGGCTGAGGGTCCAGCTCCACCTCCATGCTCTTGATCTCGCCTGGAACCCTTGCCTGTAGTTATCAGTCTCCTCCAGCAGTCCCTCCTACATATTGCACGGTTTTGATGAAATTTTACAGTGAGCCGGTTTGGCCTAGCGGTAAGGCAGGTAAGCTGAGGGACCTCGGTTCGAATCCGCTTCGGCTCTCCTTTCTCTTCAAAAGTTGTGGTCTGTGGACACTGTCTTGTGACTTTGTTCCTCACAATTCATGAAACATTAAATGACTCTCATCGCTGCCCACCTTAATGCATAAGTCATTCTGGTGGTGACAATGTATCGATAGGTATATAGTCCCCCCCCACCTTCATACCCCCTTCCCCCCGTCCCTAATAAACTTTATGGTTTCTGTGGACGTTAAGCACCATGTTTACAATAGAAAGTTTACGACTACCTTTGAGAAGACCTCCCTTCTCCCCCTTCTCCGTCGCCTTAATCAGACCATCTGCCAATCATTTTTCAGTCTGTTAAAGACTGGCTATGGCGGAAAAACAGAGGAGAGCATGAAAGAGTATTCGTGTCTTAAAGTCAGTCTCACGATGTCAGGGTCCCAGTCAGCTTAAACGATGTTCAGGAAAAGCCAGCGTTAAGTTTTGTTGTTGTTTGCAGTTCTTTATGCGTGCTCAGGTCCATGTAATGAACCATCATATAAAGTTGAACTTGACTGACCGGACTGACAAATGAAGAACTCACCGAGAATTACCTCGGCCCGGATTTACTGTTTGAACGCTGTGTCAGTGATGCCACCGTGGCCTTGAAACTGATAAGGTCAATATCACTCCACAGTGGTACGACAGGGTACTGCTCAAAATAGCGCATGCACACTTTCACACAAAGGGCTGGACGGACGGACGGACATACACACACATCCAGTCGGAATACCCTTGCAGACAGGTGGGTAATTAATGAAACGGGATCTGTAACTAGCTGTGTGCGGGCGGCACCGGCACTTGATGCGGTCGGAAGCGCCACACACGAAACCGACGCCGTAAAACGTGAGAACTGAAGGAAAGGAAAAGAAAGCCGCACTTGATACCGATGACTTGAACCCTCAACTCCGACGCAACGGCGCGAGCCTCGCACCAGCGTGCCACGTGCGGATGTGAACACTTCAGCGCTCTTCTCTCATCCTTCAAGACCCCCCCCCCACCCCCCCCCCACCCCCCATCCCACGCGTGCGCGCCTCTCTCCTCCTTCCTCACACCCCGCCCCTCTAGTAATAGGCCAACACGTCTAAGTTATCTTTCACATCACGGCCCGTCTGTTCTCACCTTTGCTCCTTCACCATTTGATCTGCTGTTGATGGCTATTATCATCGTTGCTTGTGTGTGTGTGTGTGTGTGTGTGTGTGTAGAGAGAGAGAGAGAGAGAGAGAGAGAGAGAGAGAGAGAGAGAGAGAGAGAGAATTATGCAATATTTTAAGCAGTTCAAGGCATTAGTACAGATGGTAGATGTATAGAACTCCCTTATCTCGGACCACATTGAGTCAAGACATTAAACCGGAACTGGTTATGCCAATATAAAGGATGATAATAATATAGAAGCAAACGATATTTTGCGTGCGTGCTTCATTTCCTGCAAACGTGTGAACATATGCAGCACAGTGACTCCTGCCATTCGAGCAAATACGTAGGCCACTCGCCATTGTGAATGACTCGTATCGATTTCACTTTGTGCTTCTCGGAAACAGTTTAAACTAACAAAAATGTCGGCTCGTTCTTCTTTATACACCTGCTGTAGTAATGTGCACTGGATTGCGATTGTTGCTATATTTGGCTCACGGAAACGTCCACTAGCCTTTTTTTTCCCCCTTTTATTTTTATTCGCACAGATGTTGATGCATACAAACGCAAACGGATGCTGCACGAACGGCCCGCGTAAGAAAGTCCGGCTGCTCTGAAGACTGACTCTGTGAGAAAAATGCCAACTGAACAGTCCCGCCCCTTTGAGCACACAGGTAGTGTCTCAAGCTCCTCAACAAGACAGATCTTCCGAGACGCGAGCTACTTGTCAATGATAGTTGAGATTTGCCTGCCATGCAGTCTGTCTGCCCGGGCGGGATAGTTAGGGTTAGTTAGTTCTTGGATGTTAACGTCCCGTCAGCCGTGCAGGGCACGGTCACAAACAATGATTATTACACCACTTTAAAACGCACGTCACTAAACCATAAGTTTGTCTAATTCACTGTTGCAACGTCAAAAACTATCCATCTCTATCCATGCACAATAACGCACGTTTTGGTACGTCAGTCCAAAACCAACCTCCATTCTCTTCACTGGTACCTACTTAATAATATATGTTCCGTAGGAACTCAACCGGCTCAAATGGCTTGTGACTATGAGCAGGGTGACCCATTTCATTCCGATCTTATTCCGCGGGCCCACACGGGAAACTGCGTAAGCTATAACATCCAGCACTTAAAAAGTGGGGCCGAGAGGATCTGGAAAAATGAAGGTGAACGGACTGGGAACTGAGGTAGAAATTAGGATGAGATTTTTTTCTCTCCTGACTATGGCTGTCTGGGATCGACCTTGGCGGTTACCAACTTACCAACGTCGGAAAGTCCGCAAACCCTCAGTCCCATAGAGATAGAGCACTGCTGCTGAGTCTCAGCTTGAACCTGGCTTTAGTGGGTGGTAAGTCCAGTGTCTTTACACCGCCTGATAACGTCTCGTCCATTTCGGCAAACTGATTGAGCTGAGTGGGAACATTGCCGAAAAAACAAACAAACAAACAAAGTGTTAAAAACACGGCCTGCCGTGTGGCTTCAGTTCAAACTGTTTACCCTGACGCCGGGTTTTTAACCCTAACCCCCACCCCCCCAAAAAATGGTAACACTCGACACACGAAATGAATTCTGTCCAATCTAACCCCAGGTGACTGAAAGCCAATTCCGACAGTTGTAAACGACCTGACATAACGACACGTGAACGGCGGCAGGGGGCTGAGGGCAGGCAGCTTACCATGACTGGGACGTGGACCACAGTCAACACCGCTCCCACACGTGCAGGCGCCGATCCGATCCTGGAAACAAACAGCGGTTGACACACGCCACCACTACCACCACCACTCAGCCGTGGGAGGGCCCCTGGGGGGGGGGGGGGGGGGGGGGGGGGGGGGGGCGTAGGGTGCCGGACAAGCAGATCGCCCACTGACAACTCGGTGGTGTATTAAGTCTTCTGGCCGTTGATTGTCCAGAAAAATCCAGCGGATGTCCTGTGGTCAGTGTCAGTCAGTACTGTATTCTGTCCACTCTTGGCTGCTGACCGTTATTCAAGTGCCCACGCTCGGGACA
This sequence comes from Alviniconcha marisindica, assembly GCA_018857735.1. Taxonomy (NCBI): domain Eukaryota; kingdom Metazoa; phylum Mollusca; class Gastropoda; family Provannidae; genus Alviniconcha; species Alviniconcha marisindica. Next base: position 773,354 of record JABMCL010003003.1, on the reverse strand, counting down.
CTGGAGCGCTCATCGTCGACTATGGCTGTCTGGGATCGACCTTGGCGGTTACCACGGCTGACGCCAGTCAGTCCTGCCGTTTTCACGAAGACATCCACAGGCTTTTATCGAAACAAAACGAGGAGAGCCGGGAAAAGCGCACATCTGACTGAAGCGGCAAGAGAGAAGGGTGACAGCCAGGTTGCGGATGAGTCGGAGACGTATACGAAACTGGGGTCTTCCTGTTTCTCTTCCTTTTCCTACAGAACTGAAGATGCACTTGCAACGTATTTGCACACCACGGAAAAGCCGTTCACCGCAAGTCAAAAGACCGACACCTGTTGCGGCGACACCCTCACACGTACGTATGATGAAGACCCGAAATCGAGTATCACCTTCATTGTCCAGATGAGCATCGGCTTGGAGCGATTAACTGTTGGTGGAACAGATCAACGTCTTTGGTCAGAGATTTAACCAAACCACTCTAGCTCTGCGTTCAGTGAGTAAAACAGAGGAGACAAAATCATAACGGCACATCAGTCGCCGTCGTGACACGAAGTCATCATCACACCAGCTGCGCACATGAGATCTCGGGGGCTGAGTGAAGTGGGAGACGCGAGCACAAACACGACCAGAATCAGCCAGACTGCCCACGCCGGCACAGCCGACACACACAAGCCGAGACCCCTTGACCACGTCCACTTCCCCCAGCCGTCATCAGCCAGGTGTCCGGCACGAATCGTCGTCGCCACAGAGTCGCCACTGCGGTCACCGTCACTGACCGGGCGGGGAAGTCCATCAGCGGCTGACAGAGCGGTCAGCGAGTCCACTGGGGTCGAGTCTTCCAACTGCCCCCTTCTCCATCAAGCACCACGGCGTCCGTCCTCACTCCTAGGGCGGCTGAACTTTTTTCTTTTTTTAAACTTTTTGTATTTAAAAAAAAAAATTTTTTTTTATCGGTGGCGGAGTAGCGGAGGCGATAGTTTCCACTTGATTGGCCCCGCGGACTGAGCGGTGCGGGGAAGAGGTGTTGGGAAGGGGCGGGGCAGACGACGACAGCGGCGGGCTACCTATTGACTAGCGGCCCCTGGAGGCCAGCCGGGTCGGGGCACAGCGCGGCTCACACAACGGGGCGGGAGGCGAGAGCGTGCAGACAGTCAGCCGCGCTCCTCTTCCGACGACACCGCTCGTCAACAATGGGCTGGAACGGGGCTGATTGGGACCCTTTATAGCCCCCATTTGCAATCATTTCACAGCCCGGCAGCGGGGTTTTTAATTGATACTTTTCTTCGCCTCTCAGCGGCGCCAGCCTCGAGACAGCTTTCAGTTTTGCTCACCACTTCCCAACAATTACTTGGAGCGGGTCCCGGTACACCCTTCTTCCTCCCCTCCTACCCCCTTCCCCCCCCCCCACCCCCCCCCCCCGCCAACTCTCTCACCTTTCTCTTCAGCCAAGCCCCCCACCCCCACCCCCCCTGCACCTCCCCCCACCCACTTATATTTTCCTCTCGGCGTCAGAGCCACACGTTTAGTATTATGAGTGCAGTGGCGCCCCGGACTGATCCGCCTTTTACCTCGCTCGTTAGTCCTCGTAGCGCCCTCATCAAAGCTCTGCGTGGAGCAATTGGCCTCTCGCACCTCACATGGCCCCCGCTCCGCCAGCACGCCGCACACAGGCCTAGAGGTTAGTCAGTGGGGATTGGTTAGTCAGTGGTGCTGGTGGTAAGAGGTCTAGTCAGTGGCGGGGATTGGTTAGTGGTGCTGATGGTAAGAGGTCTAGTCAGTGGCGGTGATTGGTTAGTGGTGCTGATGGTAAGAGGTCTAGTCAGTGGAGATTGGTTAGTCAGTGGTGCTGATGGTAAGAGGTCTAGTCAGTGGAGATTGGTTAGTCAGTGGTGCTGATGGTAAGAGGTCTAGTCAGTGGGGATTGGTTAGTGGTGCTGATGGTAAGAGGTCTAGTCAGTGGAGATTGGTTAGTCAGTGGTGCTGATGGTAAGTGGGGATTGGTTAGTCAGTGGTGCTGATGGTCAGTGGGGATTGGTTAGTCAATGATGCTGATGGTAAGAGGTCTAGTCAGTGGGGATTGGTTAGTCAATGATGCTGATGGTAAGAGGTCTAGTCAGTGGGGATTGGTTAGTGGTGCTGATGGTAAGAGGTCTAGTCAGTGGGGATTGGTTAGTCAGTGGTGCTGACGGTAAGAGGTCTAGTCAGTGGGGATTGGGTAGTGGTGCTGGTGGTAAGAGGTTAGTCAGTGGGGATTGGTTAGTCAGTGGTGCTGGTGGTAAGAGGTCTAGTCAGTGGGGATTGGTTAATGGTGTTGATGGTATCAGGTAGGTGTGTGTGTGTGTGTGCGCGCGCGATCTGTATGTGTGTGTATTCTCGGGCATACCCGTGTGTGTGTGTGTGTGTGTGTGTGTGTGTGTGCGCGCGCGTGCATACATGTGTCTCGTGCAACACTATGAGCGCGCTGACTAGAACGCGAGACAGGCCGCGAACATTTATTGCTTCTTCTTTTTTCCCCTCTCCCGCTTTTTTTGGTTTGTTTTTAGTTGAAAGAAGCAGTTCATGAGACTGGAAAGAGCGGCGCGACACCGTGTCAATTATTTTCTCGCTTCTCACCTCGCCAAATTGCAGTGTCCGCGCTCCTCTTCACTGCCTGTCTGCCCGCCTGCGATAAATCCCAATCCCGATTCCACTGATACCAGACCTCATCGCCCCGCCGCCTGCCGCCTTGCCTGGAGCTCGTCGTGCTGCTTACCAACAGGTAAATAAAGACAACAACAACACAGACTCAGAGCGAGAGAGAGAGAGAGAGAGAGAGAGAGAGAGAGAGAGAGAGAGAGAGACAGAGAGACAGAGAGACAGAGAGAGACAGAGACAGACAGACAGACAGACAGACAGACAGACAGACAGAGACAGACAGACAGACAGAGATACAGAGACAGAGATACAGAGACAGACAGACATACAAACAGAAACAGATAGACTGAGAGAGGGGTGGGGGCAACCAACTCCTCCCCCCCCTCCCCCCCCCCCTCCAGCCAAAAAAGCGGGGGGGGGGGGGGGGGGGGGGGGGGGGGGGGGGGGGGAGGGAGGAAAGTAAGTAAGAAAAATGAGAAAAGGATGTGGAGACACCGACTGAGACACAAAAGTCTGTTGAATGTGCAAGCCCAATTAAGATCAAGGTGTGAGGTTGTTTCATACAAGCTGCGCATCACTTAACGCGCCCATTTTAGCATTGCTGACCTCACTGCAACGCTTTGAACTGCAAAGTTCAAAGACTGGGATCTGTGCACCTTGCTCGTCCTTATCTTTCCTCTGCGTCACCAGTGTCTTTTATACACCCACCCACCCCGGCCCCCGTCCCGGCATCATCAGTACCATTATCATCATCGTCATGAAAAAATTTGGAATAGTATGTTTTCGTTACCTTTTTGATTAAAAAAACAACAAAACTGTTTCTTCGTCATGACGTCACGTTAAAAATCCTAGAACTAACTGACTCACCGTCACCATCATTGCTATTGTTACCTTTCATTATAAATTTTATTGTCCCTTCTGACCATAATCATCGTCGGCTTAAGTTACCCTGCCTGGGCTGCCTGGGCTCAAAGCACCAACCAACTAACTATCGAACTTGTCGGCATTAATGAGATTCACTACGCATATTCAGTATCATTCTGTTAATTTCATAATAATTATGGATCAGTACGGTCTTGATCATTGAATACTTCTATGGTAGTCTGGCGGACTGGCAAATAGGTGAGATCTTTGGAAACTCACCTCTTCAAGCTATTCTATTGACTGTGTGTGTGTGTGTGTGTGTGTGTGTGTGTGTGTGTGTGTGTGTGTGTGTGTGTGTGTGTGTGTGTGTGTGTGTGTGTTGCGTGCGTGCGTGCGTGCGTGCGTGCGTGTTCGTGCGTGCGTGAGTGTGTGTGTGTGTGTGTGTGTGTGTGTGTGTGTGTGTGTGTGTGTGTGTGTGTGTGTGTGTGTGTGTGTGTGTGTGTGTATGTGTGTGTGTGTGTGTGTGTGTGTGTCTGTCTGTCTGTCTGTCTGTTTGTGTACGTGCACGCGCGAGCGCGCACGTGTGCTCGCAGAAGTTTGTTTTGCCTGTGTTTTGGTTCTTTGCTTTGGAATGGGCTATGTGCTCCAGTTACGAAATAGGAAAAAAGAGTACATTATTATTATTATTATTATTATTATTATTATTATACGTCGATGAGTGACAAAATGCAACCAAGTGGTTGGTCAGTATAGGGGCGCTGGGAGGGTAATTGTTTCAGACTACCGAAAAATCAGATCAGATTACCCATAATTATGTCATCCATCGACTGGCAGATAGGAAAGAACGGTCACAGCAATAGTTATCCTCCCGTCTATAGTCATCTTTCAAAACTTTTTTCTTACCTTCCGTAACTGAATCCTTGAAAATAACAGCAGTCACGCTTGTAACGTGAAGGATGATGACAGTAATGATCTGTCAGTTACAGCAAGTCTGAAAAGGGACAGTGGGTACGCTAATAAATGACTGCTAAGTAAGTGAGCACTTAAACTGACACGGACAACGGTTGGACTTGGGATGAAGAGAGAGAGAGAGAGAGAGAGAGAGAGAGAGAGAGAGAGAGAGAGAGAGAGAGAGAGAGAGAGAGAGAGAGAGAGAGAGAGAGAGAGAGAGAGAGCGCGCAGGCACGGAGATGCGATGAGGAGGGTGAGGGAGAGGAAGAGGAGGAGGGGAGGGGGGAGGGGGAGAGTGAAGGTGTCATAGGGAGGAGACAGTGTGGCGGCCTTCGACACCTCGATAACCCGAAGGTCAGTCGCCATGAGTAATTGGGCCTGGTCTATACGACAGTTGCACCACCCCCACACCCCTATCCCCACCCCCCCACCCGTGGCCTCCCGCGATCCCCTCTCCGCCCCTGCCCCACTTCCCTTCCCCCAACACTCCCGGTACTTCCGGTGACTGCGCCGACCCCCGACCCCGACCCCCCTCCCCTTCCGGTGCAGCTTCCGCCTGTCTGCATCCCGATCGGTCTCAGTCTTGGCCGAGCAGTCGTCTTGACTTCACACAAACTGCGTCGGTGTAAACATAGATGCCGAGACTGATGCTGAAGATTTTCTTCGTAAAGGATCGGTAAGTCGCGACGACAAGTCTGGCGTTTTTCTCTCTCGTCTAGTCATCATCTTCTTCTTCGTTTTTGTTTTGTTTTGTTTTTTAGTTAATTAGTAGTTCCTGTCTGTCGAGGATTCAATCTACGGTCTTGTTTACGTCACCATTCCCTGGCTTTGTCAGCCGCTTTTGCCACACCCGCCGCCACAGAGTTCTGTGGAACTGCTCAAGAATCTGTGTGGAAACCCGGAGAGTAAAGTACACCCCCCCCCCCCCCCCACCCGACTGAAATAAATGGCCATGATATAGCTGTGAAGGGCAGAGAGCCGCACCTGCCTAGAGGGTTCAACGTTAAGATATGGTATTCGCGACACTCCGGCGCATTAATTTACTCTTCAGTATCAGTTCACTTTGTGGCAGCCTTGTGAAATATGATACACACACACACACACACACACACACACACACACACACACACACACACACACACACACACACACACACACACGACACAAATGTGCAGCCAACAATGTAACAGAACAAAAAGCAAACAACGGAAGGAGAGGAAAAAAATGACAAAAAGGAAATACAAAAACAATAGAAAACAATCGAAGCTGGAATTTGAACCCGCGACACGACTCCGGTCAGCAAGCCTGGCCTGCCGTACCCAGCCACGACTGCCAACAGCGTGGCGAGGAGACTGCTGAGCTGAGAGACCAGGGAGCGAAGCGGGGAGACTAGGGGGCGAAGCGGGGAGACTAGGGGGCGAAGCGGGGAGACTAGGGGCGAAGCGGGGAGACTAGGGGCGAAGCGGGGAGACTAGGGGGCGAAGCGGGGAGACTAGGGGCGAAGCGGGAGACTAGGGGCGAAGCGGGGAGACTAGGGGGCGAAGTTAGGGCGCGACTCGGGGGGACGAAGCGGGGAGACTAGGAAGCGAAGCGGGGAGATCATGGGGCGAAGCGGGGAGACTAGGAAGCGAAGCGGGGAGATCATGGGGCGAAGCGGGGAGACTAGGGCGCGAAGCGGGGAGACCATGGGGCGAAGCGAGGAGACTAGGGGCGAAGCGGGGAGACTAGGGCGCGAAGCGGGGAGATTAGGGGCGAAGCGAGGAGACTAGGGGCGAAGCAGGGAGACTAGGGCGCGAAGCGAGGAGACTAATGCGCGAAGCGGGGAGACTAATGCGCGAAGCTGGAAGACTAGGGGGCTAAGCGGGGAGACTAGGGGGCGAAGCGGGGAGACTAGGTGAGAAATTAGGGCGCGACTCGGAGAGACTAGGGGACGAAGCGGGGAGACTAGGGGCGAAGCAGGGAGACCATGGGGCGAAGCGGGGAGACTAGGCCTCGAAGCGGGGAGACTAGGGGGGAAGCGGGGAGACTAGGGGGGAAGCGGGGAGACTACGGAGCTTTCACGGACGAGGATCTTCTGCTCCGGCTAGTTAGCGCCGCGCTGCCGCACACCGCTGACGGCACGTAACGGAACGGTGTCGGCAATTGAACGGATCGCATCTTTCGCACCTTTTCCCTGTCGGCGGGGTCGGGTCTGACGCCTCGGCGGCTCCCAGCTCCTCAAACAGCCGTGCAACATTAGCTAGAAGCAGCAGCAGCAGCAGCGGCGGCAGTACAGCGCAGTTTGGCAGTTGAAGGCGACAGACAGCGATGCAGCGCCACACAGCGGCAGGGGGGAGGCGACTGGAGGAGACGTCCCAGACAGACGGGAGGCGCCTGGCCGTCATCATCATTAGCTAGCTGCCTCATCGCACCAGTGTCCTCCTCCTCACTCTCCTTCAGCCGTCCTCACCACCCCCGCCCTTTTCTCCCCTTTTGACTAGGGGGGGGGGGGGGGGGGGGGGGCGATGATGGTGATGGGTCCTTGTTGGTCTTTAAGAGGGGGAAGGGGTCTCCCTCTAATCAGTTAGCTTTTGGGTATCATAACAGATGTCATTGTTCTTAGGCGACAACATCCCCCAAGTTTCAGATTGTTTATTTGTGTGGTTTTCTTTCTTTCTTTCTTTCTTTTTTTTTTTGTGGGGGGGGGGGGGGGGGGGAGGGGAACCATCTACCACAAAAAGGTGGCAGCGCGAAGCACTTTACAATAACACTAGCAACACAGACAACCCCCTTGTTGATAAAAAGCATCTTTCTTCCTTTCTTTTTTTGTTTTTTGTTTTTTGTTTTGAGAACGAAAAAAAAAAAAATGTGCTTGGCTAATTCAACACATTAATTTAGGCTACGTTTAAAAAGGTATTCAGTATCTCATACCAGACATAATTATCTTCCAATCATCGACTGAGCTGGGTTGTTATTTCGGTTTTGTGTCTTACCGTGTCGGTATTTGCCGGCTTTATGCTCGTGAGGTTTTCTACTCGTCTGGCTTTCCCTGCGAAAAAGCTTTAGCCGTGACGTCGGGATCAACCCGCTTGAGCGACCTCCGTATGAGCGAAAACTGCATTGTCACAGAATTATTAAAGGTCTCTTCTGCTGGAAAAAATACCCAGAGAAATACGTGTTTTTAAAAATGTTGTTCTCACTGTAACTGTCAAGCCAAGACTAGCTACGCCTGTTAAGCCTGGCTAAGATGTCAAGCCAAGCAGGTATAAAATCAGAGCGTGCCACTAGTCACACTCGTAGTTCAGGAGCTGTGTGAGAGTCGAGGTGGCCGTCCTGAGCTGTCCGTCCTAACGAGCCTTCTGGTTTCCGTGGACGTAAAGAATTATTGCACCGTGCTTCGGCATTGGTCACAACTTGTCCCTAATATGTCAACTGACATCAGAGGACACTAAGCATCACTTCACCACCACCACCACTAGTCACACTGTGAGCCGGTTTGGCCTAGTGGTAAGGCGTTAGGCTGGTAAGCAGAGGGACCTCGGTTCGAATCCGCTTCGGCTATCCTTTCTCTCCGGAAATTGTGGTATCTAGACACTGTCTTGTGACTTTGTCCCTCACAATTAATAAAACATTAAAACGGCTCTCATCACTGCCCATCTTAATGCATAAATCATTCTGGTGGTGACAGTGTAGCGATAGGTATAATAGTCTCCCTCTCCCCCCACCTCCATAACCCCTCCCGCCTTCTCCCCGTCCCTAATAAGCCGTACGGTTTCTGTGGACGTTAAGCACCATGTTTACTTACTTTTACTTTACTAGTCACGCATTTGTCCCTAATATGTCAACCCGACATCCGAGGACTTTATGCCCCACATCATCATCACTAATCACACAGAGTTCAGGAGCTGTGTGAAAGTCGATGTGGCCGCCATGGGCTCCCCATCTTGGTTTATGTGGACGTAAAGCAACATTGAACCATACACACGCATTGGTCACAGTTTGTCCCTAATATATCAACGGACTTCCGAGGACATTAAGCTCCACATCATCATCATCATCATCATCATCATCATCATCATCATCACTAGTCACACAGAGCTCAGGAGCTATGTGAAAGTCGAGGTGGCCGTCCTGGGCCTCCGTCCCTAATAAGCCTACGGTTTCTGTGGACGTTAAGCAACACTTCAACCAACTAGTCGCAGTCTAACTTGAAAGGGGCCTAATGTCCTCAGATGTCCGGCTGACATATTAGGGACAAGTTTGGTCACCGTGGCTCGTGCTCTGGTTTTATACCTACTGACGGCGGGCCCTCACTTTGCAGGATTGCAAGGTTTTGGACTGAAAAATGCAACATTGCAGCGGATCACCTCCTACACACCCCCGCCCCCACATTTTTTATATTTTTTTAAATATATATATATATATATATATATATATATATATATATATATATATATATATATATATTATTTTTTTAACACGGATTTCTCTGTTTTTTTCCGGCGGAAGAAACCTTTAAGCGACTCCGTTTGAGCGATACCCGAGTGAGCGACAGCCAGTCTCAGCGAGGTCCCGCTCAGCGGCGCCGCACAGACATAACGTAGGATGGGGTTGAAGTGAGCCTCGACTTCACGATGGTTTCCCATTATCGTGACAGAGCGGTGCATGCAGACAGTTATAATCGTTCCGAACCAAAGCGGAACTCCGTGCAGTACAACTTGAGACGTAAGGCCCTGGAGGCAGTCGAAGACCAAATTTTGTGTCATTATTTATTGTGGCACTTCACTGTCTAGGTCCGGGTTATTTCAGTTCCACAGCAGTGGCACGTACGGCCAGCGGGTACGACTGACAGACGCTACTGACAGACTGAGCGCCTGCGCTGACGAGCTCCCTCCCTTCCCCCAAGCCCGCGGCGGTCACTGACCGTACTACACTGCTGACGACAGCGCCTCCGCGCGCGAAGTTCATGCTTCCCGACACTTGTATCCGACTTTGATGCAGAAGGTATAGTTATCACATCAGCCATCTGCCAAATGCCATGGTGTTCTGTCGCTGGGTCGCAGCGGTCAAGACGTTGCACCCCGATCGAGAACGTGTGGAATAGTTCGAATCCTGGTAAAGGCAGCGCAAAATTTCTTCAAGACCCCAGACCCGTTGTGTTTATTAACAGGGTGTGGGGATCGCTGCCTAGTCCTTCACGCACACACGCACGCACACACGCACACACACACACACACACACACACACACACACACACACACACACACACACACACACACACACACCACACACACACACACACACACACACACACACACACACCACACCACACAACACACACACACACACACACACACACACACACACACACACACACACACACACACACACACACACACACACACACAACTGACGCCCTGACAAAAATCAGCAGACACATCTTCTCCGATAGGAACTAATGAACAGGTTGAATCGCAGCTGGCTTATTTCTTTTGTGCGGGATGGAATTCTATTCCGGACAAGTGCAGAAACAAACGAAAACAGCATACATGAAGGCCAGTCCGCCCACCTTTGTTTTTGTACACATTCGCCCACTCTTCTCAGTCATCGTCCACCCCTTCGTCATTCTCTTCTTCTTTATAAATCTATTTATCTTCGTCAATTTCTTCCACTATGTCATTCTCTTAATAACTGATTCTGAACTTTTTCTTTTCTTTTTTTCACAACCGTATCTGTCCCCCCTCCCCCCCTCCCGTCGGACATGTGTGTGTGTGGTAGATGGGTGCTATAGAAATGCCTTTATTATTATTATTATTATTATTATTATTGTTGTTGTTGTATCGACGTCTTCTTCATTCTGTTTCTCTTTGTCGTCTTCTTCCTCTTCCTCTTCGTCACTTTCTTCGGCCTCTTCATCTTCCTTACTTCGTTCCCTTCCTCTTCGTCATTCTTTTCACCATCTTATTTTTGTTTGTTATTTTCTTCCTACTCCTCCTCCTCCGCCTCTTTGCCTTCCTCTTCCTTTTCGTCACTTCCCCCTTCTTTTTAATCACCCCCTTCCTCTTCGTCACCCTCTTACTCCTCTTCGTCATCCTCACCCTCATCATTCTCCTCTTCCTCTTAGTCATTTATTTTTGTCTTGCTCCTTGTCATCCTCTTCTTCTTCGTCACCCCCTCTTCCTCTTCATCATCTTCTTCGTTTTCTTCCTCCTCTCGTCATTCTCTTCCTCTTTGATATTCTCCTCTTCCTCCTCGTCATCCTCTTCCTCTTCGTCAGTTTCTCTTCCTCTTTGATATTCTCCTCTTCATCCTCGTCATCCTCTTCCTCTTTGTCATTCTCCTCTTCCTCCTCGTCATCCTCTTCCTCAGTTTCTCTTCCTCTTCGTCATCCTCTTCCTCTACGTCATCATCTTCCTCTTCCTCTTCGTCATTCTCTTCCTCCTCGCCATTCTCTTCCTCTTCATCATTCTCCTCTTCCTCTTTGTCATCCTCTTTCTATTCATCAGCATCTTCCTCTTTTTCATCCTCTTTTTTCGTCGTCTTTTGTGTTCCGACTGGGTGTGGCATATCGGGCGGGGTGGATCATGAAAAAGCTTCAGCGTAAGTCATTTGCCAGGTCAGATGAAAGGTTTGTCTTCCGTAATAGGTTTACGTGTATACAAACAGACGAATATACTCCCTTCATGCTGCTGAGCGTAGACACAATATTTAGAAAGTCTTCATAAAATGTTGTATGCTATTTTCTGTCGAGACAGCTGATAAACAAGGCTCGAAACAAGGCAGACAATGGCTCAGAGAGAGAACGGGGCGGGGGGAGATAGGGAGGTAGAGAGGGAATGAGGAGAGGAAGTAGGGAAGGAGGGAGGGAGAGACCGGGGGGGGAGGGGGGGGGGGGGGCAGAACAGGCCACCCGAAAACTTTAATATATAAGGATTGTACAAGATCAAAATACACAAAAGGTTTTAAAACATTTTTTAAACGTTTCTTTTGTTCGGACAAGACAAAACATGGGCACATTTTCAGGGTACACTCTTTTTGATGGAAGGGATTTTGGGCTTAACTTCCACAGAAACTTCATACGGTTTATTAGGGGTAGGGGGAGGGCAGGGAGGTGTGTGTGTGTGTGTGTGAGGGGGGGGGGGGCATCGGGTGCCTATGTAAATCTCGTCCCAAGCGCATCGACCGGAAAATGCAAGAAAGATCGCCACCACCAGAACAATAGACACTGATTAAGGTGGTGGGGAGCCGTCCAGTGCAAAGCCATTTATGTACTTTGCGACTTGCTCTTTCAACAGTTGTGGGGAAAATGCCACAAAGACAGTGTCCACAGAACCAACTGTTGAGAACAAATCAAGCGAAAGACAGTCCAGCTCACCACGTGAGAGCCCAGCTCCACCTCCCTGTTCACACAGCTCTTGAGCTCCCACTGAGGAAACTCTTTGAAAGTCCCAGTTCTTTTAAAGGAGGGTATCCTCTCTGGGTTCTCAACAGAGGGGGCCCAACTTTCAACAGGAAGTTCGGTAATCAAAGAGGACTGAAACCTAAGCTGATGTGCTGGGATCGGTTCTTCGTTAAGAGAGAGAGAGAGAGGTGACTCAGGAGGTGGACGGGGCGGGTGGTCTGAGATGTAGCGGCTCACACTCCGAGCATCGCTTTCCGGCACCTTCCTCCAAGGAAGGATGTAAACCAGTGCTTGGAGTTTGGTAGCGACTGTGAGGGATGAAGTGTAAACTGGACTGGGTTGGCCTTGCGGCTGACGTAAACTATACTCACGCTTAAAAGTTACTCCACTGTTTACGACTAGGTAGAGATGTTCAAGCCTCATTCAGCTATTTCCACAAGTGAAACCTCCGTGACACTGTCGTGGAGAAGGGCTTATTCACTGGTCTGCCTCCATTCAACATGCAAACGTTGGCGGTGTTCCGCAGACGTCTGAAAATTGAACCCACCTGTTCTCTGAATGGCTTTTCTTTTTCTTTGTTTTAATGGAATCAAGCACTATAACAGTGGACATCATCATCATTATCATGGTTTCATACGTACACCGCGTGAAGGACACGTGAGAAACGTGGCTGATGCCATGTGTAAACATGACCAGTTTGGCCAGCACGTGTGAAACAGTTTAGGTTCAGGGGTCATCAAACTGATTCCACCGGATAGCGAAGTTTTGGCTTAGTTCAGCATGCAGTTGCTAGATTGTCTCAAATTAAGTGGCGTCAGCAGGCAGTCACCAGACTATAAGGCAATCATACAAACAGCCAGGAGCTCCCAAAGATATCCACGAAAATGATCATCCACAATGTCACTGATGTGACAAATCATTATCCAACTTTTTGAAATCGCTATATGACTTTATTTCATGAAAAACTGAAACGTATTACACTCCTTCTATCTTTAAAGTCGGTGCTGAACTCCTTGGCTTGAGTGTATGTATACTTTATAACACACTAGATGATTATAGGACTGTGGATGACGGCTCTCCACGCCTCCTAGGGGCTCACCTAGTCCGAGCCGGAAAGCATCCTACGCCGGACGTCTTTGAACTTGTGAGAGACAGTACCGGATGCTGCTTCTGGTCGGTCAAAGCAAAGATTATAAATTTTTACAGTTTGTATTTATAATCTTTGGTAAAAAGTGAGGAAAGTGCAACTGCGTGACGTCATCGCTTCCGACGCGTCAGCTAACTTTCAATGACTGATTCTGAAATGTTTACTCACAATTTGCCAACTGTTAAAGGGGAACCGAACCAAAGACGCAAGCTGACCGTAAAACATTTTTTTAAATGCAAATATTTCCCGGCTGCATCTGAGTGCAGACTACATTTGCTTGTTCTGTCCATATTTATACAAAAAAAGCTGTGTGCGTGCGTGCGTGCGTGCGTGCATGCGTGCATGTGTGTGTGTGTGTGTGTGTGTGTGTGTGTGTGTGTGTGTGTGTGTGT